>CM040245.1:18534567-18873706 GCA_022545495.1 Chrysanthemum lavandulifolium
TACATTATCTCCTCAATCATATCAAAATAATTTAAGATTATAAAAGCATCTGATGATTAGTATCTTTAATGAGCGCATTTGTACGGGTGGGTGACATAGGCCATTTGGAGATCCAATGTGCCCAAAGGACACATATTTGGCTGAGATGTGCATTTCGTATTTAGAGATTTAGTAAATTTTCTTTTCAAGTTTACTTTCAATACATTATATAATATAATTAATTAAGTTTCAATTTCGTTAATTATTATTGTTTTTCTTTGATGGTGATTGTTTACCCAAAACTAAAATATCATGTACTGACTCAATGTTAAACTTACGTAATATCGAATGGTAAGAAATCATAGTTGTGTAGTATATAATAATGAAATCATAGTTGTGTAGTATAAGAATGAATGATCATACAATCATACTGACCCTTTACCATTTATTGGAGAAACCCTTTACTATTTACCGGAGAAACCCTTTTACCATATATGTTTTATGTTTTGGATTATAAAACATATATGTTTTGGAAAGATACATATATGTTTACGTATAAAATATATATGTTTCGTGCTTTAGATTATAAAACATGTATGTTTTATGTTTATGATTAAAAATCATGTTTACATCATTAGTTTAATATACACAAGATTGTGCATATGTGTTATGCTAGTTATTGTGATTAATTTCGTTTCTTATTTGTTTGTGGTTTAATTGTTTCCGTGCATGCTTGTTTCAGATTACCGGGAAGTGGATGAACATGATTATACATGAAGATAATTTGCGACTTTTGGAGATATATGATTATTGCATGTAATTTTGTACTTGTAAAGTGAAATGTAACATTTAAGTGTATCAATCTTGTTTTTCTTTTTATAATGATGTATGTTCTTTAATTTGTGTTTTAAATATTCAAAAAAAAAATTATCATGTAAAAATATTGATAGGTTGATAAAAAAAAAAGTGTTAGCTAAAAAAAACATGTATGCACTTTGACTAATTAAAAACATGCATGTACCTTGACTGTTTTGGGGGGGAAAACATGAATGCACCTTTGCCTATTTGGAGAAAAAAAAAAAACATGCATGCGTCTTTATACTTCAAAAATAATTATTATGTATAAAAAAAACATGTATGCACCATCACTATTTAAAACATGTTAGCATAAAAAAATAAAATAAAATAATAAAAAAAATCCAAATTTTAAGATTTATGAAAACGGAATTTTAAAACAAATATGAAAATGTCTTTACTATTATACCCTTTTGATTTAAATAAAATAACAAAATACTATGGAGCATTAAATGATGTACATTGTGTATTATTAGTTGTAAAACTGGTTCTCAGCTTCTCGCACATAAAGTGGGTTCGAAAATAAAGTCCGATAAACGGGTATGATTTGTGGTTTTTATTTTTATGATTTAGTAGAACAAATATATACTAAAAAGTAATTAATGGTGTTAGTTATCGAGAATTATATGTAAGGAAGATGATTTCATTTATATTTTTATGGTATTAGTTTACGGTAGGAATATTTAGATTTAATTCTAATTTGTTATTGTATTAGTTTAAGGTTCACTTAACAAGAAATTATTTATAATTAATGTTACCACAATTCATAAAACGCTAAAAGTCGGTAAGTATTTTGATTTTTGGTTTTTATTTTAGGATTTAGTAGAACAATGTATACTAAAAAGTAATTAAAAAGTTAAATGAAAAGGTTAAGATCTATAATTGATGTTACCATAATCCATAAAGCGGCTAAAACACGTAAGTACTTTGATTACGAACATGTTTTCTTTTTCTTGTTGATCATGGATTCCTCATTATGGACAACTAACACATAAACGTTAAACAAATGTAAGTGATAAGGTTTTAAAAGGTACCTTTTAGGGTCGTTTAAGTCCTTATTTGATCACTTTTGTATCCGTTATTGCTTAATATCATTCCTTTTCACTTTTAGGTCTCTTGAGGCAAAATGTCGAAATGGCACTTATTTGGACGAAAAGGCGAATATACGAAGAAAATGGCCAAATTCGAATCGAGACACTCAAAGCCGCCGAAAACATAAGGTGACGGCCATCGCTTAATCGACGCCGTCGGAGGATTTTATGACGGACGTAAGCCAAAACTCCTATTTTCAAGTGACGACGCTGGTTATAAAGAGTAGGCCGTCGCAACTCGCACGGCCTAGATGCATTCCAGACGCGCCGAAGCGAAGAGACGGCGTCACAAGCATAAGGTGACGCCGTCGCAAGTCTAACGTGCAAGACGAAACCGAATGAGGTCGCATGTGTAATCTTATATTTAGAATCCAATTTTTCAGTTTTAGAGTGTAGTCTTTTGAGTAAAACCTAAACCGAACCAAGGTCGTCTTTGTACAAGATTTTAGGATTTCAAACCCTATCTTACACCAAGATAAGTGTTTTACTTCATTAATACAATTATGTCTTTGATTATTTGTGTGTATGCTTGCATGTTCTCCATGTCCCGCTAATTTACTTGTGTGTTTGCTTAGGAATATGAAACTTAATTATTGAATATTGATTGGTTGTCTCTTATCTTAGTTGATTAATGATCTAGTAATGCGATAGGTCATTCGTTGTGTACTAATGCTTGATTAAATCTTTGTGAACCTTAGAATATGACTCCTTGAGTAGTTGTAAGCTAAACCATCCAAAGAGTGCCTTAGAGTAAGAGTTTATTATCCTTAGTGGGTTTTGTAGACGAGACCCTTTGGTAAGTTCAAAGAGTTGGGAGAAACGCATACCCTACAACCTTAGACACACAACGCAACTAAGAATAAGGACGTGACAATTCAACCACCAATAGGAGATAATTAAGGAGTAGTAAAACCTATGTAAACACATCTTTAAACTATCATACGAGCACACAATAATTAGACATAGACCACATACACCTTAGATTAGATAATTAGATAAGTAGAGTAATCGGTAGCAATACCAACCCCCAAATCCAAACCCCGATTCGCACCTTTCCTTTTCTTAAAAAAATATAAAAGATAAAAATAATCTTCCTTAACCCCAACCTTAGCGTAGTAACTTCTTACTAGCATTCCTATTCCCTAGAGAACGACATCAATACCCGGCTTACCCTAATACTACACTACAATGATTAGGTTCATCGCCTAGGGTGTTGAAAACTTGTCGACGAAAGGAAGTTCCTTTGACTCCGACGACGCGTAGCGTTATCAAGTTTTAGCCCACGCCGAATAGAATAGCTAGTTAGTAGTTCACCGTTGTAACAATTGCATTTTCGGTCACTATTCATTTTACTATTCAACGTTACTATTTATTTTTATTATTCATCATATTTTGGGTCATTATTTAAACTCAAATTTTTCCAAAATTACTATTCACAAATTACTATTCACGAGTTACTATTCACCGTAATTTTATTATTTATCGATTTCGCATAAATTAAACAAGTAAATACTTTTACACAATTTTCATGCATAAACAATGTACTCATGACTCATAATGTATAAATATCTAGCATTATTTATAAATATCTAGATATTTTCAAAATATCTAAACACTATTCATCAAAATATCTAAACACTATTCATCAAAATATCTATATATTTTCGGATATTTTCCTATAAATAGAAAGAAAACTAGTTCATTTTATTTCACGTAAAAACACACACATTTCCTCCTCCTCGATGTCGCCACCTCCATACACACTCTATACTTGATTTTCGTGTCCCAGTTATACACATAAGTTGAAGGCATTAGTATTCTCACGTAAAATTAAGTTTATTTTGTATTTCCGCGGTTGGATTAAGAGCTACACAATGGTGGGTTGGAGCGCTGGTCCCGTGAAATTCTCAAAACTTTTGAAAGGATAGATCGGGCAATATTAAAGATGGGTTTTTGTTTTGAAGCTATCGGATAGTTATGGGGTAGATATGAGGTTATTTAGAGGTTTTATAGTTTAGGAAATGGATTTTTGAATTTAGATGCGGAAGTCACCCAATTTTCTAGTATCATTCATCGCTTATTATCGTGTGAGTTCGTAGTCCCACTTTTACTCGCTTAATTGTTTTACAAACTCTTTGGGGAGATACATGCTCAAATACTTGCTTTTACTTTCACAAGTACTCTAAACTTTTACTAATTATCGTGAGTCATAGCCCTACTCTTTTAATACTTGTTTTACAAACTCTTTGGGAGATACATGCTCAAACACTTGTTTTATCCTTTTACAAATACTTAAAACATTATACTTGATTGTATTATACGTGATTGCATTATACTTGATCACATTATACTTGGTTGCATTATACTTGATTACGTTACACTTGATTTCGCTTTTACATGCTTGGAAATACTTGCTAAATACATGAATTGTATTTACAAACGCATGACAATACTCTATCTCGTCGGAGAGGTATTGATAGTACTATAAGTCGGTACATGCCCCGCCCATGGTACCGATTCATGACCATGGGATTAATATAGTACTATTTGGGAAGGTGCCCTCGCCCATGTGTACGGATTCTTGACCATGGGTGAATATAATCCGTGTATTGTGCAAACTATATTTTGGCAAAGGTCGTGAACACACGTTGCAAGTTCTTTATGGCGGAACTTGAACCGAGTGGATTTACAATGCCTTTGCCGTGGGAACATTCTTTAAAGGCTTTTCAACTTATTCAAACAAACTCTATGAACTCACCAACCATTGTGTTGACACTTTAGCATGTTTATCTCAGTCAATAAGACGATAGTCGTTGCATGGAACTTAGAGTCGCACGACATGTTTTGAAGACTTTATACATTCGTGATTACCATTCAAACATTTTGTAAACATTTTTGTATTATACTTTGGGACCTCATTGTTTGTAACTCGATTTCATTAATCGAATGGTAACTTTTCAAACGCCTCATTTAGAGGTCGCTTTCTATAACTTGTACTTTGTATTATGAAGTAGCACCCAACGACACAATCTTCCGCTATGATATTTTGGGGTGTTACAGATTGGTATAAGAGCATTGGTTATAGAGAACTAGGTTGCATTTAAAAGCCTAGACTATAACCGCTTTATCGTTAAGACTCTCCACTATAATTGCCTTACACACACTTTATGCGCATATACTTCTTGTTAGTTGTTTGCTTAGATCCGCGTTGTTGGATGATATGACTTTAGTAATAATAAGGAAACCACATAATTTAATCGAGTCATTAAAAATATGGAGCTCAATAATAACTAAGTATTTAACTTGATCTTGTGACAGCTCTTGTTTGATGAGACATGAGATTTGAGTTAAATAATATTATTACTTAGCTTTAGACATTTGATGACTTGGTTATCTTATTATCTCGAGAAAGCGAGTTTTGTGACGGAAATCTTAAGTAGGATGATTTATAATCTCCTTATTTGAATGGATCGGGACGCCTCTTTATTCAAATAAAGAAATTATAAACCACCGAATCATAAGTTTATAATCCATTACTTACATAAATTTGGACGCTTTATGTAAGTAATGAATTATAAATAAGTGGGCTTATTTTCATTCGACACGATTCCCTAACCACATTATGGGTGTATTACAACGTAACCCATACACTATTCTTGTTGAATAAGAGAACCCCAATGTTTTAGAGACCACACTTTTCTTAGACACGCTATAAGTAGTTAACATCAACGTAACTTGGACGAAGTTCCTTAAGGGTAGAGACTATAACAATTGCATTTTGGGTCACTATTCATTTTTACTATTCATCGTTACTATTTATTTATATTATTCATCATATTTTGGGTCATTATTTAAACTCAAATTTTTTCCCAAAAATTACTATTCACGAGTTACTATTCACCGTAATTTTTATTATTTACTGATTTCGCATAAATTAAACAAGTAAATACTTTTACACAATTTTCATGCATAAACAATGTACTATGTACTCATAATGTATAAATATCTAGTTACTATTTATAAATATCTAGATATTTTCAAAAATATCTAAACACTATTCATCAAAATATCTAAACACTATTCATCAAAATATCTAGATATTTTCAGATATTTTCCTATAAATAGAAAGAAAACTAGTTCATTTTATTTCATGAAAACACACACATTTCCCCTCTCCTTGATGTCGCCACCTCCATACACACTCTATACTTGATTTTCGTGTCCGAGTTATACACATAAGTTGAAGGCATTAGTATTCTCTACGTAAAAATTAAGTTTATTTTGTATTTCGCGGTTGGATTAAGAGCTACACAATGGTGGGTTGAGCATGGGTCCCGTGAAATTCTCAAAACTTTTGAAAGGATAGATCGGGCAATATTAAAGATGGGTTTTGTTTTGAAGCTATCGGATAGTTATGGGGTAGATATGAGGTTATTTAGAGGTTTTTATAGTTTAGGAAATGGATTTTGAATTTAGATGCGAAGTTACCAATTTTCTAGTATCATTCATCGCTTATTATCATGTGAGTTCAGAGCCCCACTTTTACTCGCTTAATTGTTTTACAAACTCTTTGGGGAGATACATGCTCAAATACTTGCTTTTACTTTCACAAGTACTCTAAAATTTTACTAATTATCGCGAGTCATAGCCCCTACTCTTTAATACTTGTTTTACAAACTCTTTGGGGAGATACATGCTCAAACACTTGTTTTATCCTTTTACAAATACTTAAAACATTATACTTGATTGTATTATACGTGATTGCATTATACTTGATCACATTATACTTGGTTGCATTATACTTGATTACGTTACACTTGATTTCGCTTTTACATGCTTGGAAATATTTGCCTAAATACATGAATTGTATTTACAAACATGCGACAATACTCTATGTTTGTCGAGAGGTATTGATAGTACTATAAGTCCTGTACATGCCCCGCCCATGGTACCCGATTCATGACCATGGGATTAATATAGTACTATTCGGGAAGCGCCCGCCCGTGTGTACGGATTCTTGACCATGGGTGAATATAATCCTGTATTGTGCAAACTATATTTTGGCGATGGTCATGAACACACAGTTGCAAGTTCTTTATGGCGGAACTTGAACCGAGTGGATTTACAATGCCTTGCCGTGGGAACATTCTTTAAAGGCTTTTCAACTTATTCAAACAAACTCTATGAACTCACCAACCATTGTGTTGACACTTTAGCATGTTTATCTCAAAGTCAATAAGACGATAGTCGTTGCATGGAACTTAGAGTCCCATGACATGTTTTGAAGACTTTATACATTCAGATTTACCATTCAAACATTTTGTAAACATTTTGTATTATACTTTGGGACCTCATTGTTTGTAACTCGATTTCATTAATCGAATGGTAACTTTTCAAAACGCCTCATTTAGAGGTCGCTTTCTATAACTTGTACTTTGTATTATGAAGTAGCACCCCAACGACACAATCTTCACCGCGATATTTTGGGGTGTTACACTGTAGGTTTCCTTTGCTTGATTCCTATCAAGTAAATTTTTCTCATTTTTTAGCTTTCTTAGTCTATCCCTTTCTTCGTGACCTTTGTTCGTAAAACCATCACTCACCATGATACGTATCTTCCACCGAAGATTCTTCACTCTACCCGCTCCCAATCCCGATATTGAGAACTAATCCCACAAAACCCTTCACCCACTCACCATTTTGGAAATCACCTAGGCATAATGAGATAAATTGGCAACAACAAAGTCCTTTCTATGACTCGCATTCGATGAGGAACTTGATTATGGTGAAGCACTTGATAGTGGGAGGTTATTATCGAGTTAGTTTTGAAATCGAGGAAGACCCTTCCCAATGTTTTGACCCTAGGTGTAGGATTGAGAAAGATGGCCCCTTTAACATGCAATTCCTTGTAAAATAGGACTAGAAGGGTTCGATGCTTATTTGAATTCATTCTTACCTTTGAACTTAATCTCAAGGGACCTATACAATAAAATCAAGATCAATGAGTTAACTTATCAAGTGAACAATGTTGTTGAAGCGCCACCATTTGCACGTGTTTGTTGGAAGTTTTGCTTATTTGGTAGAGTTCACGGTCTTAGAAGATTTAGGAGAATTTATTGATAAGGACCTCACTCAAGTAATTTTGGAAAACCTTTCAAAAATTGACTAGGTTGAATGAACGGATGATTGATGGTCTAATTACATTCTCCGATGAAGTTGAAGATTTTATCTACCAAATGCCACGCTCATCCTAGGTTTAAACATAAGGACATTGAGGCTTGTAATAGAATGACCCCTATTCCATTGCTTAGTGAAAGGGATCAAAGAAGTGGGCTTAGGTACCCATATGAGAAAACTAAGCGGTATTACAAAATGCCTTGAATTAGGAGATGATTACAAAAGAATGAAAGAGCGTTGGAATGGCTTAAGTATGAGCACGCGAGCGTGCGTGAGGCAACGAGAGCACCGACTACGAGTCTAGCTACAAGACTCTTAAATAAAGAAAAGCGCTTAGGGAGGCAACCCATGCTTAATTGTTTGCTTGTTAGTGTCATATGTCTTTTATTGATTGTTTATTCTCATGTTTAAATTTGTAAAAATTATTTATTTTGTTTTAACCTCGCCTTAATTACATATAAAGGTATTTTACATAAGGGATAAGTGTGGGAGGATTACACACGCCAAAAGAAACGTAAACATGAGAATAACAATTCATTAAAAGGTATATTTGTGTGTTTGTTCGAGTCAAATGCTTGTATCGAGTCATAATGGGTGTTTTTGAAAGTTTTCCAGTTTTAAAGATGTAAATTTTCCGAATTTTTTCCGTAAAATCGCACCGCTTTTTGTCAAGATAACCGACGTCGTCAGATCGCAACTGACGGCGGAAAGGAGTAAAACAACAGATTACTTTTTTCTCGCTTTCGAGCTACTTAAAAAATTTGGAATTTTCTGTGTCTTAATTTTCCGTAAATTTCAGTAAACATCCATTCCACAAGCATTATATCCTAGTTTAAATCGAGTCTTATATATATTATTACCGTCGATTTTACGCCAAGGTTTCGTTTGTTTTCTTCAAGTGTGCGGTTTAATTTATCAAGAAGAAGTTACATAAGATTGGAAGGAGCTTTTCACACATAAATTCTTCTTGAAAGGATTTAACCACTAATTCACACACGGATCCTACCGAGCTAATCGTGGAGTACTAGTTTCTTTTGTTTTAATTACCTTCCATTATCATAACTTTGATATTTTCGGAGAACATTGGGGACAATGTTCGGTTTTAAGTGTGGAGGGAAAATAAAACGGGAACTTTGAAACTATGCTTATCCTTGAATATTTGCTTTGTCCAATTGTATTTGTGTAATAAACCATGAGAAAATGTCGGTTAGGTAATTTTGGCACCAAATTTGAAATTTTTCATGATATATAGGAGTGGGCCATTAGTCTTAACAAAAGCGCCTCACGGATAGGAAGTTGCATGACTAGCACAAAAACCCTTTACCACCTAAATTCCACCCAAATGCGAGGATCGCCTTTAGATTAGTAGGAATTAAAAGCATTCATCTTTAATGCTTAGAGTGTGAACCGTAGTATATTAGATTCTAGAACTTGTTTTGTGATGCATCCCAAGATCGCTAGTAAGACTACACTTGTGTAGTTAGGAATAACTAAATGATAAGAGGCATTAGGATAACCCTTGTTTGACACCCGTAATATAATTACTTCTTCCACCTCGGTTGAGTAATTCCCCACACCCTTTGTGTTGTACTCATCTTTACTACACGATACCCCTAGTTAACCCCTCCGAGCCTATCCTTTTCACGGTTCTCGTGATTTTTCGTTTTCCGAATATCAATGAGGAGCATTGTTTACACCCCACCCCAAATATACACCAAAATCGCTTTAGCCTACCCCCGTATGCACTCACTTTAGTGCATTATTGTTATCACCCTAAACCCTTAGTTCAATTATCCGTTGCTTGCATGAGTTGCTAAGTCGAGTCATATCCTTTGTATACAGCTTTGGGACGATTGGGATTCATGGAAAAGTTAAAGTTTATGAAATAACGGAAGGGAACGTTAAATTCAAATTCCTTTGTTTGCATAATAATGTACCCCAAGTGTTTTGATCTTTTCAATTGGGTCAAATTAGTGTTAGAGTAATAAAAACTCAAGTGTAGGGATGTGCCTATAAATTCCTTTCATTTTGATGTTACCATAGAGGATGGTAGAGTAAAAGTGTATAAAAAAAAAAAAAAAATCGAAAAAATAGAAAAGAGAAAAAAATAGAGTGTAAAAAAAAAAAAAAAAAAAAAAAAAAAAAGACAAAAAAACATACGGCTACCATCCTACATCTATCCTTTAAATTTATGTTTGTTTGTTTCAGCTTAGCTAGAGTCTAGAGTGTCGAGTCTTGGCTTAGCAACACCATTCTTCGTATGCATTTAACATAGAGATTTTTGACTTGCCACCACTAAATAGCCTATCCCACCAAACCCTTTGTTTCTACCGTAAGCCTAACGTTACAACCCTTTAAAGACCTCTTTGATAGTCTTTCCTAGGTGCTTACGCCAAAGAGATGGAGGTTTGATCTATTCTCAAGCCTATGGTAATCTATGTACTAGGACCGGTTAATGAGTGTTTATCTTCCATTTCAATTTGTTATATTTCATATACACCGAGAGAGATGTGAGTATCCAAACACCCCATGTGAGGTGCTAGTATGTAATTTCGTGCTTGTTATGACTTTTACGGGCTTATATGTGTTGTGGACTGTTTTAAACCAATGCTTCATGACCCTAACTTATAAATTAATTGGCTAAAACAACATTTGCTCGAGGACAACAAATACCAAGTGTAGGGATATTTGATAAGGTTTTAAAATGTACCTTTTGAGTAGTCGTTAAAGCCTTTATTTGATCACTTTTGTATCCGTTATTGCTAATATCGCTCCTTTTCACATTTTAGGTCTCTTGAAGGCAAAATGCTGAAATGGCACTTATTTGGACGAAAAGGCGAATATACTGAAGAAAATGGCCAAAGTCGAATCAAGACACTCAAAGTCGCGAAAACATAAGGTGACGTCAGCCATCGCTTAATCTGACGCCGCCGGAGGATTTTGTGACGGACGAAGCCAAAACTCCTATTTTCATGTGACGACGTCAAGTTATAAAAGAGTAGGCCGTCGCAACTTCGGACGGCCTAGATGCAATCCGACGACGTGCCGAAGTCAAGAGGACGTCGCAAGCATAAGGTGACGCCGTCAAGTCTAACATGGCCAAGACGAAACTCTAATGACGGCGACACGACGAAGTCACAAAACATAAGGTGACGCCGTCGCATGTGTAATCTTATATATAGAATCCGAATTTTTCAGTTTTAGAGTGTAGTCTTTTGGAGTAAAAACCTAAACCGAACCAAGGCTGTCTTGTACAGAATTTTAGGGTTTCAAACCCTATCTTACACCAAGATAAGTGTTTTACTTCATTAATACAATTATATCTTTGATTATTTGTGTGTATGCTTGCATGTTCTCCATGTCCGGCTAATTTACTTGTGTGTTTGCTTAGGGAATATGAAACTTAATTATTGAATATTGATTGGTTGTCTCTTATCTTAGTTGATTAATGATCTAGTAATGCGATAGGTCATTCGTTGTGTACCTAATGCTTGATTAAGTCTTTGTGAACCTTAGAATATGACTCCTTGAGTAGTTGTAAGCTAAACCATCCAAAGAGTTCCTTAGAGTAAGAGTTTATTATCCCTAGTGGGTTTTGTAGACGAGACCCTTGGTAAGTTCAAAGAGTTGGGGAGAAACGACACCCTACAACCTTAGACACACAACGCAACTAAGAATAAGGACGTGACAATTCAACCACCAATAGGAGATAATTAAGGAGTAGTAAATCTAAGTAAACACATCTTTAAACTATCATACGAGCACACAATAATTAGACATAGACTACATACACCTTAGATTAGATAATTAGATAAGTAGAGTAATCGGTAGCAATACCAACCCCCAAATCCAAACCCCGAGATTCAGTGCCTTTCCTTTTCTTAAAAAATATAAAAAGATAAAAATAATCTTCCTCAACCCCAACCTTAGCGTAGTAACTTCTTACTAGCATTCCTATTCCCCAGAGAACGATATCAATACCCGTGGCTTACCCTAATACTACACTACAACGATTAGGTTCATCGCCTAGGGTGTTGAAAAACTTGCTCGATTTAAAAGGAAGTTCCTTTGACCCCGAAGACGCGTGTAGCGTTATCGATGAGGGCAATATCACGTTGATTACTTGGTCATGAACCAAACGTACGTAACTTCTTTATTCGCACATCTAATATATATAAATACAAAACGTCAAACAAATCTAACACAAGATCACGGTGATTACACGGACATGAATGTAACGCACTTAACTTCTTATTCGTGTATAGATGCTAGATCTCTGCTACAGGCATCTTAGTTGCCATCTCCATTGAACTCTTTCCAACTAAATGATGCATATAATTGCCCATTGTGTCTGTTTCTAGGCATATATCGCTATTAACTAAGCCTATCTCATACAATAAGTTGTAGATACCTTGATGATGGTGCATAATAGCTATATGAAATATAGTTAGCCCATCCTCAATTTTATCAAACATAAGATCCGGATAGGTTCTTAGAAATTAGACTATAAATATGGTGTTGCCCTTTTCTGCAGCAACAAATAATATTTTAGGAGATTCTTTCAGCAGATCCCCAATTTCATCAATGTGCATTTTTGTTAGGTCACTAGTTTTACAAACACAAGTTATAGAGAAAGAGATGAAGGCGATTGAACAAGATCTAACACACACACACAAAATAATAAAGGCGGTTAGGCGTAGGTGAATGTGAAAGAAAACTTGAACAACCAACCCTCAAATGAGGGTTTACAAGAGTATTTATAGGAGGAAGCTAGAGCAACACTCCTAGTTCCCATCCTTTCTTATGTGGGCTTGGGCCTAAGCTTATGGGCCTTCTACATAAGCTTGACCTTAAACAAACATAAAGGCCATAATAAAGCTACCTATTACATATGAAATATAAATACTTGAAATCTTGTTAGGAGTGATTCCAACAATCTCCCTCAAGTATATATGAATGTAAACGGTGAAGGCGTTGATGTAATAGTAGTCGTGACGCCTTCCGACATTCTTCTTTCTTGTGAGAGGAATTGCCTTGATTCGAACAATCTCCCGGTGTAGAGATAGTTATCTTTGAACAGCTTATGCTTCGACGTCATCTTTAACTTTGTTCTTTGATCATTGTTCTTTGTGGTGAAAGTGATAGTATGTTGTTGTCATCGATGCACCGCCTCAGTGCGCTTGTCACGCTCCAGTGTCTCCACGTCATTCTTCAACATGCTCACACGCCTATGACGTTGGAATTCAATCCGATGAAGTTCTCTAAGTCTTTAACTTTGTAGATTCTTTGGTTTGACGAAGAATCATTCCGACGGTTGTATTGTCATCGAATAGAACTTCCATTAGTGATGATGTTGGCGTGAGTATGAGAAGAATATCATTCCGCTCCGAGCTTCCATAAGAAGAAAACATTTCAAACGATTAGTAATAGGCGGTTTCGCACTTACAAGTTTGAACTCGAGAGTGTTAACGAAGATAGTGTGAAAACACAACTCGATTCTTACAAGGGCCGTTCTGAACCGGAGTCCCACAAGTGAGATAACGCGATGTACCGGGCACATCTATAGCTCGATGAGTCGGCGAGGTACACCAAGCATCACCTCACGATCAGACCGATTGAGACACACCCGTAATCCACGGGAGTTACCGTGACTGACCGTCAAGGTCGTTTGATGTTGACCACAGGCAGGAGTTTCCATTCAATCACGTAGGATCACCGATGTGAACCTCTCATAAATGTTCTCGACAGTTGCTAAGATCTCATGAAGGACTCGATATGAACCACCGATGATCTTATTTGTTGATCATCAAGTGATTAAATGTCAAGTGTTCCTAAGAGATCTTTTGATGAATCTCGTGGCTCTAGACTCAATAGTGAGTTTTGGTTTTCCGAGCGGAGACTAGGGAGAGGTCTCCTTTTCAATACCAACGATCTCTAAGAAAGCCAATAGTTTGCGTGGGGTTCCACATGAGAATGAAACAAGTTTCGCTTGAGAAAACTTGAGTGGCTAAGAAGGTTTAGTGCATGCGTCACCGGGTCCATGACGACTTTTAATCTTCAATACCGGTGTCACTAAGTGACAACCGAGTATATAATTGAACCCGGTGTCGCCTAAGTTGAATAATCTGGAGGGCTGTTTCTTTTCACCCTTTACTTTACATTTCCTTTTTATTCTTCAACTCCTTCTTTCTCCGATTCTCATTTTCTCCTTTTATAATCATTCCTAAGGACTTCTAACACTAACTAATGGTAGTGTCCTTGGGTAGATCCTCCGCTCAAGGATCATAGGACGGTTATTCCTAACCTTAGTCACCTTATAACCCATGACTAACCTATGTTTGCCATTAAAACCATCGTATGTTAAAATATCTCTCAAAGGGTTTGTTAATGAAAACATGTTTGAACCATCGTGAGAGATGATGTTTTGCATAAATACTCCCCTCACATGTGCTTAATAGTTTTAATGGTTAAATGCACGGTGAGGAAAGAGCGCGACTTTTGAATTGATCCATCGAAGATAGACAATCCCGTGAGACACGGTTACGCTATGTAGTTAAAGAGTTACATTGTCGCTTTTAGGTGACAACTAGCTCTAATAACTACCTTGAAGGTGTAGACAAACCTCGAAGGTTGTCATACCGTCGAGTTCATGTCTATCAAGAGTTTCTCGAATGGTACTTTCTACTTGGACAAGTCCTTTCGAGACACGCTTACATTACTAGCGAACTAGCTTGAAATTATTACCCGTCCAGACAAGTCTTTTCGAGTTACTAACAGTTTAGTACCGTCAATTCGTTGGTTAAGTCCGAGGTGCATGATTCATTTGCATTTTGCACAACATATTTCTTATCACACAATTTTCTCCCCTAAAAATGGCATATAAAATGTTATTTTTGAACGGTTGAGAATAAATATGACCATTTTGAGTGTTGCGGAAGAGTGACCATCGTGAACAATTTGTGAACAAAGTTTTACTTCAAATACTCCCCTCAACTAGTGATATAAGCGGTTGAGGTTTTGAAAAATCATATGGGAAGTACTTGTCTTTTGAGCAAAACCTTGAAAAGTGAAAGGTTTGATAGGTTTTACTCAAAAATAAGAAGCTTTCGCCCCTTTTATAAGGATTGTGGCAATCGAGGCGTACTACGTGGTCCTTTCTTGACAATTACGGGTTGTACACGTTATATGTGCACAAGCCATTGACATATATAATCATACATCCAAAATTATATGAAGGAAACAACTCAAGGGTACCGGAAGTGCAGTGATATTCCTGTGAGTGCGCATGTATGCGTTGAAAGCCGGTGATGTTTCTCCGGGTGGACCACCAACATAGCTCTCAATCGTCTCGAATCGATCCCTTCGAACAACCGTTCATCAATCATGGTGATGATTCGTCTCACATCCCTCCTTTCCCGAGAATTCCAGCTTAGAGACCCAACTTTCGGCGATATCCTTCAACTTGTACGCCAATCCATCCCTAACCGGCTTCAAGGTATGATCCCGAATTTCGAGTTCACTACACACCATTAAGCGCTTCATTGAAGTTCACCTGCGGTAAACAACTCCGAATGGTTTCTTGATGGCGTATATTGAGTTAAGCGATTGATGTCGGGAAGATCAAGCGTTGGAGGAGTGAGGTTGACACGCGTCGATAAGATTCAACGACCATCGGATATCTTTAACACGTTCTTTGATCACGATGCGTCTAATGAAGATGAGAAGTGACTTGATAAATTGCGTTGAACTTCAATGAGAATTGTCTCATACGACCACGTACTTTGGCAAGGTACATGTCTTCGATGTCGTTGAGGACAAGTTCTCAAAGTCGACCTCGGAGAATCCATAGTCCTGTTCATCTTGTCGTTTGACTATGATATTCTTCAAGAATGTGTAGTCCCACTTAGACTTGAGATCAATGTGTTTGATGGCTACGATGTCCTTAGAACTATACAACTGCGTGTTGAGACTTCCAACCGAGCACTGTAGTAGATTCTTGCTCGGGCCAATGATGAATCCCATACAATGCATCTTGGTCGTATGCTTGCACGTTGTCGAGAACAAGTGATTGGCACGTTCCTCGATGGTTATGCGATTCGAGTAGATAGGCTGCGGGAATGGAAGAGTCAATGATGTAGCGTATTTCCTTGAACCATCGCCACCATGGAGAAGAAATTCCGGTCTTTGTTGAAGAAATATCCGAAGGAATCCTTGGTTCATCCGGTTGGCCGATTGTTGGTAGAGGTTTGGTCGATCGGTGTAATATGGAGGGTTGTCCCGTTTAGTGAAGTCGATGTTTGCTTCGGGTTGAGCCAATCCATGTTGTTAGAAATGGCTCGAGCAATGTCTTCAAGGTGATATTCAACCTCGATTGCACTTTCCGAGCGGTTTTCAAAAGAAGGAATGCTTCATTCTTGATGCGCTTCAACTCGGATTTCGTCATCTTCTTCACACGGAATCTTTCTTGCAAAATCTTTGCATGCTCCAAGGTACTACCGTCTACCAATTCTTGACCTTCTTCGTGGTGGAGTGTCGTTAACAAGAGTAGCAAACCAATCAAATTCTGCTTTTATCGTCATCAAGCCATGATACGACGCCACCGTAGTCTTCTTCTTCTGCTTCAAGGCCTTGATGATGATTTTGGTTTTGCACTTGTTTAGGTGAGGTGGGTTGTTGTCGGGGCTCAGGACCTCTTCATCGTCACCACCGTATACTCAAAGTGATCACCGGTTTTCCGAGTCAAGGGTGGTAACTCGGAATCGTCCCGAGGTTTATCGATGAAGGCAGAGGGTGAGAAGACTTTGTTGAGAAGAAGTCCGTTGTTGAGGAGGTGGCATCGAAGAAGATTCACCGGATCGCTTCGACGTTTAGATGCGAGTCCTTGTCCTTATCATCGCCATCTCTTGGCGTTTGGGTTGATCACCGACTCCTTGCATGATGATCCGAGTTGAAAATCAAGTAGACCTTCGAAAATTTAGCTTCATCCGAGTAAGCGTTCCGGATCGCTTTGACATTTGCATCACTAGTTTAGCGATTAACTCGATTAGAGATCAACTTTTTGGCCATTGTATGTTTAACCAATGCGACGATGTTAGGGGTGAGTTGTCGCGAAAATACTTCTCTAGTCACACCGGGACGATTAATAGAAGAAACTTGTGAGTATGATCTCTTTTGTCTTCTCCGGTTCCTTTTGGACTTTAGGAACGATATCCTCAAGGTACTTGTTAGTGTAACCTTCGATCATTTCGTTTAGTTCCTCTTTACGATGACTCTTCATGAACTTGAATAAATTCCTTTCTTTCTCCATCTTGTCTTTCTCATCATTTAAGTCTTGAATTTGGTCAAGAAACCAATTCGCTTTTCGTAAAGTATGTCCTTCTTTCCGACTTGTTGGACGACTTTCACAATTCTTTCATGAGTCCGAAATCCAAGATTTAGGTGGTTTCTTCACGGATTTGGATGATGATCCGTTGACTTCTTTGATGGTGGTGGTGATGAATGAGACGAAGAGTATGATGATGAGGAGACATGAGGAGACTTCAGTCCTTAGGAGTTTTGAGGTTTTCTCCTTTGAGTGTGTTGGATCTGCCTAGAAGAAACTTTGTATAATCATCATCGTCATCTCTAGACTTTTCTTTCTCAAACTTCATGGTTTCCGGTTCCTCAAAGTCATATCGATAGTATCCTCCATGTTGTTGTTGCGGCAAGTGGTGGTACCGGATCCCTTATCGGGTCGATTAACCGCATCGGATCTGGAGAGGAGTAAGGCGGCACCACTTGATCCTCGGGGCCACCCATTTGATCTTTAGCAAATTCTTCGACTTTTTGAAGGTGTCGGCGATTTTATACTTCTTCACCGTATGATTTATCCAATTGTTGCTCTTCTTCTTCTTCGTGAGCTCTCATCATAAGGTACAATAGCCGAGTCTTCCTTTTCTTAGACAAATGGAGGACTTGGTTTTGCTACCGAGCGGGTGCTTGGTTGCGATTGCAGAGTAATGAACCTCTTCATCCATCTCGGTATCTTGAGCTCTCGTCCCTCAAGCTTTCTTTCGGTTCAAGTGTGGGAATAGGTTCGGCTTCGCTACGGGAACAATCCTTTTAGAAGGAGGATTCCTTTAGGAAACTTCCTTTGACTCACAAGACTTGTTGTGCTTCCTGCACTTCTCTTCTCGTTCTTCTAATGGTGTTCATGAAGATTTTTCGTCGAGATGACCAACTTTGCCTTGTCTAACTGCTTCCAGATACCTTTTATGCGTTTGAGCTTTCGACATCTTGATTAAGGAAATCGGCAACAAACACCTTGTTTCTTTGTAGATGATTCTTTGATTCTGACAGATAAAATAGGTTCCGTCAACATATCGTGATTGTCGGGGTCATTGAGCCTCTTTGGAATATCGGGATGAAATCCAAGTGCTCTCTGGATCAACAGTTTAGTGTATCGATGTAGGAATCTTTGAGCCAAGTTTGTTGAGAAATGACATCATGTCATCCCAAATCGAGCTTCGATAGCGATGTGTTTCATGTTGACCAATGCCCAAAATATTTGCGCTTCCATGAGCTTAGGATGCTCATAGCCACCGTCGCGACCGAAACAGACTTGGTGATGATCATGTAGAGAGTTCTTCATGGTTGAGGAATACTCTTAAGCTCTACGTGAGAATGCTTGGTGATTACTCCCGTAGCCTCGTCATAACCGATATCGATTAAGAATTGGAGAGTTAGCTCTTCAAAGGTGTGGCATATAGTTTGGTTGGATTGACTTGAGAATAAGGAGAGCGACCCTTAAGTGCTGGTGTAATGGTGACTTGTTTGTGGTTCGAGTCACCGTCACGTGATCCGCCCTTTGACCCATTCCATAGTGTTCCGTAACTGTTGGATATAGATCTCGTGAGCAGGTTGCAGTGAGTGAGCATATTCGATACGGATGAGTCCTCGAATATCAATAGCAATTAGACACGAAGATTCGAGCAAGTGAGGGTGTCAAAATCAACACGGATATTATTCTTTCCTATCTTCATTGGATAGCCATAAGGATAGATATCGGAATGGAGAGAACTTCTGATGCATCCACATTCATTTGTTCAGCCATGTCGTGATCTGAAATAACATTAGCCAAAAGAACTAACATATCGAAAGACATAATGTTAGTCAACAGAAGGTCTTAATGTCTAGTTATTGAATGTATAGTGTCAATGATTGTTACGAGTCCTAAGTCACTTGTATGTCCAATAGTCTAATGACTTCGTGAAATGTTTCGTGAGTTAGTTAACTTTAAGTTTTAAAGTTTATGTTATCACTTATTGTTCACAACATATTAGATGATTAAGATTATTAGTGACATTATTGGATTCGTGACGTTATGATTAGTTTATTTACAGGTTTGTACATGTAACAATTCATCATGAAGGTCAATCCAGGGTTAAGCGTAGTTTTAGCAAAGTTAAGCGTAAACAGTATTGACATATCGTGAGCAAAGCTTACGCGTAGGATCTAACTCACGCGTAAGAAATGTTACGCGTGGAAAGAGGACCTTATCGTGGAGCTTCTGCGCGGCGTATATATACCTTACGCGTAAGGTTTACTCGTAAGAGTAGACCTTATGCGTAGAGGTCATCATTCGCGATATCCTTCACGGGATACGCGTAGTCCATTGTAGAACCTTACGGCGTGGCGTTATGCGTAGGATTATTCTTCGGCGTAACATGACTACGCCGTGGGGTAATCCTTATGCGTGAGAGTTGCAAATGACCTTGATTACGAGTTTCACGAGTAACAAGCACGAAATAGAACCATCATATCATCAATATTAACACATAAATTCATTTTAACAACAAATCATGGCAAGAACACATGTTACACGCTTATCGTAGAACTACATACGCGTAGTCTAAACCCTAAATCTACGTATGAGATCTAGCCATGGAATATGCACCAAACTTTTACTGGTAGTTTAAGAGTGTTGAGGAAGTCTATATACCAAGTTATAACACCCAATTCATGGTGAATCAAAAACACCCAAACTTAAGAACTTTAAACCCTAATTCCAAATTGTAGATGATTTAGAGTTTCTGGGTGGTTATAAAGCAAGGAAATCGTCAATTCAACATCATTAGAACATAACCCAACAATCTTTTTGACCAAAACACTTCACATTCGAAAACACCCAATTCGACACAAGAACCCTAATTTTTAAAAAATCATTGATACGTGTTTCTGGGTGGATTTTGATGGTTAAACTGATATCATTGATGTATTTGAAACGTTTTGACATAATCCATTTAACCACAAACGTCCACACAATGATTGTGTGTTCATACGCTTATGCGTAGAACACATGATCACTCGTAACATGAATTTTAACCGTTGGATTTGAATAAAATTCAAGACCTTATCTTAAAACATGTTTAGATCACAAAAACACTTACACAATGATGATCAAATCAACAGATATCTTGAACGATTGTAAGGCGTAGGATGTGTTAGGTTTTGTGTAATAAATGTGAAGAATAAAAGTAGGTGGGAGGGTGTTTTATTAAAAGTGAGTTTAACCTTTTGACAGTTTTGGTCCCTCCACCTTTTCCTTTTTCAAACCAAGCCTTTTAACTTCCATTTTGGTTACCAAACTAAGATTTTAGGAAAGAAGCATGACGACACTCCCCTCCCGACTTAAGAAATAATGAAAGGTTATAAATTTAGTCCGAGGAGTGTCATTAAACCATAATATTCACCACCATTGTAAAATGAAATAACCGAGATATGAAAACATGCAAGTACACAGATGTTTTGAAACAGTTAAGAGATTATTTTCTCCCCCTCAACACTTGATCGGAAAAAATACTGAATTTTGAAAGATTAAAGTCTTGTGGAAGAAATGTACTTGCCATGTTGAGAGAAATAGATTAGGAGAATATTTTTGTTTTATCGGGTTTTATATTTTTGTATTTTGTTTTTGAAAAATTTATTTACAAAGGATGTTTTGGTGTTTGACAGTTTTTTAAGGCTGTTTTGAGGTCATCCAATTCCTCTTGAGTCAAACACCTCATACCAATTCAGTGGACCAACTCATTAAACCTAGCTGGAGGCAAGGCTTTGGTGAGAAGATCCGCCAATTGGTATTCAGTACCAAAGTATAATTCAACGGTACCACTCCACGTGGTCCTTGATGAAATGATAGCGAAGATCGATGTGCTTTGATTTCAAGTCTTTGAGCGGAGTTGCACGAGATCGCAATGGTACTCCGATTGTCGCGATACGCCGGGATTACATCGAATACGTAACCATAGTCTTTGAGTTGTGTTCTCATCCAAATGACTTGAGCACAACATGCGGACATAGCTACATATTACGCTTCGTTGATGATGTGATGTACAATCCACGCTTCTTTGATTGTCAAGACACCGGTTTATCACCGAAATTGTAGAGCTCACGGTACTTTTCCTTGAGTCTAAGCATCCTGCGTGATCGGTCGTCTGGCGATTAGTTCAAAACCGAAATCCTTGGATACCGGATCCCCAAGTTAATGGTTCCCTTGATGTATCGAGAGGATTCTTTTAGCCTCGAGAGGTGGGTTTCAGTTGGTCGCGATCGATAACGGGAGCATAGATAAGCGGCAAAGACAATATCGTGTCCTGCTAGGCATGTTAGATACATGAGGGACCCAATAATACTTGGTATTTGGTGGGGTAAACTAATTTCCATGTAAATCAACATCTAACTTCTTGGTATGAGTCATTGGTGTGGCATAAGTATCAGGTTTTCATTCCAAATTTGTTTAACAATTCAAGGGCATATTTGGATGACTCAAGAAAATACCACGGGTGATTGATGAACTTGCGGTCCTAGAAAGAGCGTGGATTCACCCATCATGGACATTTCAAAATTTTTCTTCATTAGTTTTGCAAAAGCGATTGAAAACTTTTATGTGTAGACCCAAAATGATGTCATCCACGTAAATTTGAACAATTAAGATGTGTGCCCCGTGATATTGTATAAAAGAGTTGGGTCAACCGAGCCTTTGGTGAAATTATTGGCAATGAGGAAAGATGATAGCTTATCGTACCATGCCCGAGGGCTTGTTTGAGACCATAAAGAGCTTTGTTCGGTTTGTAGACATGGTTCGAACTCGGGATCAACGAATCCATCGGTTGGTCGACATAGACCGTTTCTTTAAGTTTTCCATTGAGAAGCGCCATTTTGACATCCATCCGATAGACCGTCATATTCATATGAGTCGCGAGCGAGAAATATCCGAGCGACCTCAAGGCGAGCAGCCGGAGCAAAAGATTCTTCAAATTCTATTCCTTCTTCTCGACGATAACCCTTAGCAACGAGTCGTGACTTGTTTCGGATGGCGTTCCTTGACATCAATTTGTTTTCCAAATCCATTTTAGACCAATGACGTAGACCCCTGTTGGTCTTTCAACCATTCCCATACTTCAAGACGTTTGAATTGGTTGAGTTCTTCTGCATGGATTCAATCCAGTTGTCTTTTGTCATTGCGTCTTTAATGTTTTTAGGCTCAGTTAGCGAGCGGTGAGAGCATAAATGCAATGTTCACCATCAGTGTGAAGACGTTGTCTCGTAACGGTTGGTTGATTCGGGTTGCCAATAATGTTAGCCGAGGATGGTCTTTTGTCCATCTATGTGTAGAGGTTGATGTTGGTATACATTGTGCAGATTCGAGATTCAAATGGTTTGTTGAAGATTCCGCGACATCCGTGCGGCGATCTCATTAGCAAACGGGTTGAAGAACGATTTGGATCAAAATCTGCGGTGGGGTACTTCATTCGAGAATATCATCACCGGTTCATCATTGGTGGAGCGGTGTGTTCAAGCTGTTGTGTTTGAGTCAATTGGTGTAGGTGCATCTTCAACGATGAGTTGTTGTAGCAGTGTATCGGTATAGGAGTGTTATCGGGTTGTGCAATGGAAGCAATGGATACACACAGGCAGGTTCATCAATATCATCACCGAGCAGGAGCAAATAGCCTTTCCATTTGTTGACGAGTGGTGGGGGTTTGTTCGGTGATGATGGGGTTGAGGAAGTTTAAGCGGTTGTGACCGGGTTCTAAGTTGATATACTCGAAGCCATTTCCGTGAGTTAATCGAAATGAGCATGAATCGTTTCCATTACCTCCTTAGTTCGACGATTCCAGTTGAAACCTTTAGAATTGTCACGATATCAATAAAGACTCCAATATCGACTTTGGCTTTGAGCTTTCCAAAATCATCACGATCATTATTCGGATAGCAAAGGGATCCAAATACATGAAAGTGTTTGAGGTTCGGTTTATAGTTGTGGACAAGCTCGAAGGTGTTTTCTTGTGGCGTTTGTGATCATAGAACGGTTTTGAGTATAGCATGCGATGAGATACGACACGCCCATAAGTAATCTGGAAGTTTAGCATTGATTAACATTGTTCTTGCGGCTTCCACTAACGTTCGGTTTAGCTCTTTCAACAACTCCGTTTTGTTCGTGTCGTGCAATAGATGTTTGATCTTTGAATTCCCACTTTCTCATAGAATTCACGAAGGGTATTGTTAACAAATTCGGTTCCTTTATGCATTCTAATGATTACGGCGGTGTTATGGAGGGCTGTATTTTGTGAGAAAGGTGATGATCATTTGTGGAGCTTGGTCTTTGCTACGAAGAAAGTAGACCCGAGTCCATCGTGAGTAGTCATCAACAATTACTAAGATGTAGTGTTTGCCATTGATCGTTTGCACAGCATCGGGCCACACAAATCCATGTGAAGAAGATGAAGCACATCTTGAGAGTTGTGTTCCACCTTTGAAGGAAAATGAGCACGAGTGCTTTTCCCTTGTTCACGTGAGCAAAGGTGATCTTTTGAATACCGGAATCGTGGGAGTCCTTCAACTAGTTTGTGTCGAGCAAGGTTGGTGATGGTTTGAAAGTTTAGATGTGAGAGCACGATTGCCATAGCCGAGGATTTTGTTGATGTTGCCTTAGAAAGTAAGCAAATGGGAGAGGAAGCAACCATGTCTTGCATAGAGATAGTGTAGAGACTAGAATTACGCGAGCCGACATAAGGTCATTTCCTTGTAGATCACTTAATCAAACAAGTTTTCTCCCGAAAGCAACCTCCAAATCTCCATCACAAAATTGACCTACTAAAAGCAGTTGTGACGAGGCCTTCCACATAGTAAACCCTGCGATTTCGATGTTCCATTGACATAATCTCCGTAGCCCATGATAGTCGCTGCAGTGATCGTTCCGAATCGGCGATGCCAATGAACTTTGCAATAAAGTTTGATAACAGTTTAAGGTTGCTCGTCATGTGCCGGGAACATCCGCTATCAACAATCAGAGAATGATCTCGTATCACCTGCATTACACATAGGCGACACGGATGGAATAGAAGTAGATGTGGAACCCGAAATGTTAGAGGTTCCGGCGAGTATGTTAGACATACACACATTGATAATTTTAGGCATCCATTTAAATCCTAGTGTGTTGTATATCCATTTACGCCATCTATAACTACTCTTTGCTTTAGTCTTAGTGAAAGCACTAGGTGGTACTACATTCTTAGGAGGTGAAGCGGGAGCTCTTGTGATAGCAATTGTTGCCTTAGAATCTAAAGAAGCGGTCCACCAAGCATGGACTTAGAATGATTAGTGGGCCTAGAGGTATTCGATTCTTAGGATTTCGTGTCGAGATTATAGTTTTAGCAACACATTTGTCATGACAATCGAATTCATACTCTTCCGACAAATAACACAAGGTGCATCGGTGCCGAATATCAAAAGTACTTAACGGTTTAGCATTCGTTACATCACTATTTGTATTACATTTGCGAACGCAACATCTATAGT
Source organism: Chrysanthemum lavandulifolium (assembly GCA_022545495.1). Classification (NCBI taxonomy): domain Eukaryota; kingdom Viridiplantae; phylum Streptophyta; class Magnoliopsida; order Asterales; family Asteraceae; genus Chrysanthemum; species Chrysanthemum lavandulifolium. The sequence continues at coordinate 18,559,509 of CM040245.1, forward strand.
GGAAGCAACATGAGTTTTATTCGAGTCCTAGGTGTTCTTCTACTTTAGCATTCCTTATTGATCTTTTCTTAGGTCGCAACTTCCTATTCTTGATTGAGTGCTCTAAGGTCGTGAAGTGCGGACGTTTGGAAAACATGCAACTATTCCTGTTTCGAGAGAGGGAAACACATTAGCAACTTGTGATTTGGCGGTGGGAATTCTAGGTTCACGATTACTAAGTGTGTTGGTGCTAATCTCTTAATCACAGTGGCGGAAGTTGTTCATACTTTCCTAACATTTCCGTAACTTATAGATGGTGTGAATCGGATCTTGATTTTCGAGAAAAATATTACCAAAGAAAATTCATGACTTCTCTAGTGTGAGCAAGATAGTGATCAAGTTCGTTAGATGCATCAAGTCGAGTCTTTTGAGTAAATCAAATATGACACCATATTCTGTTTAACTTTTAAAAGTTCTTGTCATATTTTGAGATTTGACTTTTCAAAGACACGTTTGATCATCCAGTTGCTCAATTTTAGGATCGAAGATTTTGCACTCAATGGCGATTTTCTTTTGAAAACTAAGTTGATGATTGTGAATATCTTTTTCACACCAATGAAGGCGATGTTTTGCATTGTAAATTTGGTGAGTAATCGTTTATTTTCGACTTTTAAAGACTCGATCTGAAGCACATTATCGGTGTTCTCACATGATTACAACAGTTTCAACAATATCGCAGAGATGTAATCGATGCAAATGTCAAAGCATGAAGTAACACAACATTATGGATATCGGCCTGAGATAACATCTTCCAAGAGTCGATCAACATCTTTCTCAACAGTTTCTTTTTGCGTTTTGTGTTAGAAATAGATGTTTCGTTTCTCAGCGTTTTCATTACCCAAGTTCCTTATGAAAATCCTTTTCGAGTAATTGCACAACTTTTCAAGTTTTAACATTAGGTAAAAGATTTTTACGAAAAATGTCTCTTTGTTCTCGCGCGAGGCGATTGAAAATGTTCAACTTTGATTTCGGATCGATATTCTATCTCATGTTGTAAAATTTTGAGGTCGACCATGAAAATGTCAAAATATCGAAGAATTTTTGGATTTTCGTGTTTTGAGTTACTTCACTAATGGAAGGTAAAGGACCATAAGTTTGTGCAAAATCTATTTTGGGATTAACATTAGAAGACTTAGGTGTTTTGATGATAACCCTTGGTGTGTTAGAAGAATCCGTTGGTGTGTGAAAGTGACAGCGTTTTATAATTAAAGGTTTGTTGTAAACAACGTTTTTAATTTTGATCGACTCTCGTCTTCGCATCTAATTCCTCTTGATGATGATATTCAACAACACTCATGATGATTATCAATTTTGTATTACCCTTTGGAAACTTGTGGAGTTGGTTTGAATGTTTTTAGTGAAAGCTTTGGTTTGTAGTCGGCTAGATTTTTCCATATCCTTTTGGATTGGGTTTTAAGGTAAACTTTTCAATAGTTGTTATTGATTCACCATGTTTGTAAACAACAGTTTTAAACTCTTTAAGTTTGTTTTGCAAGCCGATAATTTCTTCAAGAAGGTCATCTACCCGATTCGTTGAATGCTTTTTGTATCGCGGAGAACTGCTTTTTGACAATTTAACAACTCACCTTAGCTTTTTGATTTTCCAAGGTGAGGCGTTAATTTGCTTTTTATGTTCGTGTTTGGTTGTTCTAATTGAGACAAAAAAGCATTCTTCGAGGCGCCTAGATCACGATCTGTCTCTAAATATTTTTCGTTTGATGAGATTTTGCAAAGCGGCTTCAAAACCTTTTTCCTGGTTTTCTTGAGTTTTGAAAAAGTTGAGTTGCATTTGTAAGCATTCAAAATCCTTGGTTAACGATGCATTTTACTTTTAAGGACCGATTTAATGCAACACATTCACAATTTTGGATTGTTGGTCTTTAAATGTAACAAGATCGGATGGGGCAAGGTTCATCTTGTTCAACGTGAGTCACAACATGATCATTATGTAGATCATCAAGTATAACCACGAGTCAATTTGATTATCAAGGAAACCATAAGGTCATCTGGATCGTCAAATGTAACTACGGGTTTATTTGAAAATCGTCGAATGAGATGTAGATGACTCATTTTGATTATCAAGGAAACCATACTTCTCCATTCAGGACCAAGACTACTCGGGAACTTAGTATTCACGCAATTCTTGGCATGATGATGTTGTGTTTATCCAAATCATTGATGATGTCAAAAATCGATGATGATAGGACTCTAGTGTCTCTCCGTGTTCAATCATGAAGTGTTCATAAGCCAAGTAAATTTTGGATTCCAAATCCTCCCGAGTGAGTCTGAATCCTTCCATAAGAAGACGAATATGATCCCACATCTTTTGTGCGGTCTTTTGAGCATCAACACTCGAAGAATTGGGTTTGGTAATCCCAAGAGGATGTATTCCATTGCAAGTTCATCGCCTTCATAGTGTAGAAGTTACGTAGGATTTAAATCTGCAATGTAGCAATGTTGGTTTGTTCATCTCTTGGTGGAACAAAGATTGGATCTCCGGCACAATGACGGTGGGCATCTCAAATGGACCTTCCAAGATAACCTTCTTTAAGAACTTTCCATGTGGCTTCTTTAGATCACAAAATCTAAAGAACCTTATCACCCATTGATCATAGTTTTAGGGAGTGAGCATTGGAGGTCTATCAAGTGATCCAGCTTCATGAATTGATTGTTGGTCGCAAAGCTTCACACATCTTTGCAAACCAAGTGGGTTCCTTCATAGTGTTCCTTGATGGATGTTGATTGAAACCGTTTGTGTAGGTTTGAACTTGAAGACTTGGTGGTGTTTGAACCATTTGTGGTGGTGGAATTGCACCAAGTTGTGGATTATGTTCTTGATTAAATTGTTGTTGATAAATAGCTTGTTGTTGATTCCATTGTGGATGTTGTGGAGTTAATTGTTGTTGTTGTTGATGATTATAAGTGTGAGGGAAATAGTTAGAGTATGGTGGTTGAGACATGTTGATGAACTTGTGTAGTAAAATGGATCTTTGTAGTCGAATGAACCTTTGTTGATGAAGTGTCCTTAGGCGAGAAAGACAAGAAACCAAGTAGCACTTACGCGTAAAACACCAAAAGTTACGCGTAACAATAAGGAGTTCTGGCGTAGGATTTAGCTTACGCGTAAGTAGGATAAAAGCACTAAAGTTATCGTAGATAAAAGTTAGGCGTAGAAAGTTAGGCGTGGATTACCTTGTCGTAGACCTAAGTTTACGGCGTAAAGTGAATCTTATCGTAGAATTTCTCGCCGTAAGCTTATGCTTATGCGTAAGTTTAGGGTTTTGCCCAAATGATCTTTACACTATCACGGTGCAAAAGATATCCAAAGTCGACGTATTTTGAGACTTATCCAAGTAAGAAAACACGGAATAAACCGGAAAATGAAGATCAAACCAAGGAAAATCTTACGCGTAATTTTAGGGTTTTGATACGCGTAGGATTACTCGTAACTTTGATTTTGCCCAAATGTGTTTCTAAACCAGATTTTTGTTATGGAATAGCTTCAATAGTACCAAAGAACACAAAATGTGAAACTTGATGTACCAAAGCGCTAAGCGGGTTACGCGTAGAAACGACACCCACGAACAAAAACAAGCTTAAAACGTAGATCCACGCGTAAAGTTTGAAAATTTTTGCCAAAAACAAGTATTTTAACACCTCAAAACATTGAAAGTACAAGAATCTTGGATTAAAAAGTGTAAAAAACGTGTTTTTAAGCGAACCAAAGTATCACATGTTAGCCTTACGCGTAGGACCAAAAACCCACTTCAAAAGCAATAACGATTCACCCAACTATTAGGCGATTGATACCACTGTTAGGTCACTAGTTTTACAAACACAAGTTATAGAGAAAGAGATGAAGGCGATTGAACAAGATCTAACACACACACAACAATAATAAAGGCGGTTAGGCGTGGTGAATGTGAAGAAAGAAAACTTGAACAACCAACCTCGAATGAGGGTTTACAAAAGTATTTATAGGAGGAAGCTAGGGCAACACTCCTAGTTCCCATCCTTTCTTATGTGGGCTTGGGCCTAAGGCGATGGGCCTTCACATAAGCTTGACCTTAAACAAACATAAAGGCCATAATAAAGCTACCTATTACATATGAAATATAAATACTTGAAATCTTGTTTGGGAGTGATTCCAACAATTTTTTCAAACACGTCTCCAAATGAATTTCAGTAATTTCAATGTATCAAGATCCTCCCCTCAACTGCAGGTTGTACTTTTATATGGAAAAATCAAAAGACCGGGGTAATAACTATCAAATAAAGAACAACCAAACAGTCAAATTCTACACAATGTAGGAGAACCCGTGAGTCCTATATATAAATATAATACGAATGGTTACTTGGATATATGATTCTCGTGACTATATTCTTATCTAATGTCTCAAATGCATCAGGCTTTCGAGCGAAGACTTTGAGTAAAGACGCAGTTGCAGCAAGTTCTGAACAGGCGTTCACAATTTGGAGGGCAATATCTAGACAAATTACGAAAATTACTAAATGTATAACATCAAGAAAACAAACGAATCATAAAATATTAATATCAAGCAAGGTAAATACTCAATAGTTTCTTATGATTTCAAAGTTAAACACAATAATCTTAAAGTTAAAGTAAAATATTGTTGTGATCATGTCATGACCATGTAATGGGCCTCTTGCTCATTGTGAAGTATAAAATAATTAGTAATCAGAAACACAAGAATATATTATGAGACCAAGTTACTTACCAAAAAACTCACGCTCTACGCGATCTATGAGTTTTGATTCCCTTTCTTCATTTATCCAAGGATCACCAGTCATCTTTTGAGATAACTTGTAAAGATACTTCACCATTTTGTATTGCCCTTCTGCAGAACTTATGGACAAGGACAAATCAGTATCACCACGGATGTAGAGGAGTTGGCCCTAGGAGCAGGGGTGTTTGTGGCGTTGCTTTATCCATTATAATTTTGCATGACCTTTTTTGTTCTCTTTCCCAAAATGAAACTGGAATCACCTCTGATGAAGTCATTTAGTTTATTCAGTTCATCGCTTTGCTGATCCACTATTACTCGTACAACATCAACCATAGAGATTATCCCAACTATCATACATCTATTCTTTGGGACATGTCGTATATGGTTTTCTATAATCAAAATATACAAGTTGTTAATGCGTTTATTAGAAGTATATCAGGTGGTGGGCATGACTTATATTTATCGTTGACATATTTTTGTATATCGTAAGAAGGGTGGTAAAAATGGTTGGAAAAGTGGACATGTGGAAATTTGACCACTTGATGAAGCCTCAGTCATGACTTATAATTATCGTGAAAGGTATTAGTTAATGAAAATAATATATAAAAAAAAAAGAAGAGCATCAACAATTATTGAACTATTAAAAGGTATAAATTTATTTTTAAGAAGATAGTATATGATTTAAATTTAAATTCAAAATAAATATTGAAGGTTTAAATTAATATTGAATGTATAAATATTCAATATTTTTACCAATTGGAGGTAAAAATGATGGAGAAGCAACAGTGGCGTGACTTATGAATATTGTTGAAATAAATAAGTTAACAAAAAATAAAATATAAACGTACCAATTTTTATATTAAATGTATTAACAATGAAAAATAAATGAGCGTTACCTGTTATACAACAGTCGAAAGCTACAAAGTTCTTCATAAGAAATCAAGATAAACAATGAAATAGAGAGGAGCTATGTACAATAAATAGTGAATAACGGCAAATATCTTATTAATATAAAATATTGTAGTGATAAGATTAAAAAATATCAAGATAAATAATGAAATACAATGATATCTCATTAATATAAAAAACAACGAAAATAAGAGTCGCCAACCACGCTTCCAAACCGCTAACATAATCCTTTCTACTCTGATCAAGATGACCAAGACTTAAAAGTGCAAGATCGATGATCGGAGGCACGTTAGTAGCACCAATGATGAATATAGACTTCTTGGTTAATATGTCATTCATCTCAGCACAAGTTGATTCAAAACTCAAGAGGCTACACCTATAACATTTCCTTGACTACTTCATTTCTGTACACATAGAAAAAGAAACCCCTATAGCAATAGAGTTAGTTTATTAATGAAAATAGTCGCTCTCACCAAACCACATTGTAAGCAATTCTGAAGCTGATGAAGTTTGCTTAGCATTCACTGTTAATATAATTGGCATAAGCGTTTTCCCATAATCGCAGATGGCACACCAATAGCAGCAAAAGTCCTAAAGTGGTTTAACCCGTTTTAAGTCCAATAAAACAAACTGATAAAGAAAAAAAATTGAAACATAACAAAAACATTGCATTTGAAGCTCACTTATAACTTAGAACGTTCCAATTAATAATTTTCTCCCAAATGATATACTGATAAGGAATAAAAAAATCTAAATAATTACACATCTAGCCATAAGAACAAATATTTGCGTTTACATACATGAATTTACAATAACTACCACATTAAAGTTACCTGAACTAAGAAAAGAAAATATACGCTCTTTATAATAAGTTCATTGTTGCAACTACAATGAACTATAAGTTACAAAAATTTTAGTGGATAGACTTAAATGTCTAAATGGGGCATCATCAAAGTACTCTTATTATTAGTAGTGTCAAATCAGTTCAACCATTACAACTGTTGAACATTTGCAATGGGACGTAGGCCGTAATTTGTCGTTGATGACCAATCTGTTAGATATTAGGTAGGGATTGCAAAACCAACAGGGTGGCTATATTTTTTAATTACATATTCACAAATGGTCATTTTTAAGTACATATCAAAGAGTGTAGGCCGAGTTGGTTTCCTAAATTCTACCTCTCTTTATAAGTTTATAAGTAACCAATGATAAAATTCAAGCCTTTATACCAATACGCACAACCAGAAGCTCACGTGGTGCCTGTACGTCCTCAAGCTCAGCCATTCGGGATATCCTATTTAACCGATGTTCATGTACATTGCCATTAGAAGCTTATTTAGGTAAGTCAACTGTTTGCCACCAAATTTCAATGAAAGTATGATAATAACCAAGCATGATATTATGATTAAACAATACCAAACAGAGCACTTACCACGTTTTAAGCTAGCAAGTGCTTCAGCTACAGTTCTCATGTCTGTTGTCTCGACGCCTAAAATCAGATCATATCAACAGCAAAGGTTAATATCCTCATTAAGTAAAAAGTGACTATAAATCATATCACTAATTCACTATGAAAAGCTAATATATTGTCTTATTCGGATCGACCTATACTATTGCGATTTCGGTTTTGTTTCTCTTATTTCTCAGTGTAAAAAGTATTGATACATTAACAGAGGCTTGTTCTTGAGTCTCGATACTTCGATAGAGGCTTGTTCTTGAGTCTCCTGTTGTAGGTAGCGATCCATGTGACTTTATCTTGAAGCACAAGCACAAGAGCTGCACTAAATGCTATCATGTTAGCTGCTAATGACAAGAACAGTGCGATAAGTCAAATTGTCATTCTCTTTCGGCAGAGCGTAGAAGAATTCGTCTTGTGTGTAACGTGAAGTAAGCATCCCTAAGAACATTAACACTGAAGAAGTAGAAGAAAATAACGCGATGGCATCTGATATGATAAAAAGCATAAAAGCTCCTTTGTTTAAGAACAAAGGTTTGCCATCAGTTTCATTTCCACATGGGAGCGTGGAAGTGGAGACTCTACAAATGCCATCGTGATTATGAAATTGCTACCACACTACATTAAGATGATCGTCTTTCATCCATTGTTTCGCTATAATAAGTAATTTTTTGTGCTCCTAAAAAAAATCATTTTTGCGGTTTTCCCTTTTTCGTTTAAACTTTCTTTATAGGATGGATCTACGAAGTTCTTAACTTCCTGTAGAATTATGGTTGTTAGTGTTAACATAAAAACAACATACATTAGATGGTAGAAAATAAAGTTCTATGTCGGTCCATGGGCTCTCAAGATTATGTGATCACCTACCAAAGGCCTAGCGGTTTCAAGTTTGCTATTAATCAAGAGGCTATGGCCTTTTGTGGGTACATATATATCCCAGACCAGTGTTTACGAGGTTTGTTTTTCTATTATAGAAAAATATTAATTACTATAATTACCTTAATCCATGGAAGCTCGCGTTGCAATTGTAGAGCGCCCCACAATCTCAAGGCGATGAGGAGGTTCCAACTTTGACCTTGTGTAATCGGTTCTCATTATAGTAGCTTGATAAAGCCTATATGTTTATAACCTTTACCAACATTTCATATAGTTCTTATGTCAATTAAACTACTCAGAAAATAAATCATATAGAGAAATTTGAAAAGAAATGAACTCACAAGGCCCTTGTTAAAGTGTGACTAAATCACATAAACCTTCGACATCAGCAAAGTAATGCAATATTGAACTGTCCTATCTCCTCTATAGCAGTTTAACTATGCAATCCCAAATAGCCCTATAAGTATAAGGAACAGTTTCAATAAGCAATACTAAAACAATCATTAACAAGTAGTTACAATAAGCAATCTCATATATCCTTTATAAGCATTTTTAAAAAAGCAAAAAACCCCTATATGCAGCTTCAAAGGTCCACTAATTTGATTTTGTACCTAAACCTTAAGACATCATATCACAAACCTACAGATTCTATATTGAATGCTAAAATTCTTCATAATCTTCTTGTTAGCTGGTCCTCTTCTTCTTGTTAGCTAGTCCTGCAAGTTATAACACATTACAAATGTTTAGCAAACAACTTTCAATAGATTGGATTAACTATATATAAGTTAATTGAAGGTTATCATATTGAATACATATACAGATTTGTTGGAGCAGTAACCACAATTTCTCCTCCCGGCTTGACATACTTACTAAGCAAATTGTTGGCTATTGAAATGCTCTCGTACAAGGTTGTAGAATTGTCATTGGAAGTTCGGCTAAAAATTTTAAGAGTCATTAAAAATACATGTCAATTTTTAGGCTTATAATTAGATATATAAAAATGAGCGACATAGTTACAAAAAGTCGATTCATTATACTCAATGAATTTACGTAGTATGACGGAGCTAAAGAATTATAAATGTCCTTAATTAATACGGAATAATGAAGTTCAATGCACTTTTGTATTATTAAAATAGTAGTAAATTTTGATAGAATCTTGAACTCGGTGTAGATTTAGTAGTAAATTGTCGATTTTTAATCCGTCGTAAATCGGCCAATCAAAGAACCTAAATAGTCACAAAGTCTTAGTACATGTCTATTATATCCTAAAAATCAACACTATTAAAGAAAAATACACACCTATTTTATCCCATTCGTGAGACCAACATATTCATCTCCCGATCCAAGCAACATGAGAGTCCATCATAGAATGCCTTGCAACAGTTTGGTTGACCACCACGGAGCGGTTACCACGGAAAGCGTCCCGTTTTATGACACAAGATACGGATCTCAACCACGGTTATGCATTCGGTAACCAAGAACAACATCTTCATTATCGAACCGTAGATCCACCCAATACGTTTACCCCATTTTGTTTTATCTTCATAGAACTCGCTTCCTCAATAGTTTGCCGATCTATAGGCTCGTTGAGCGACAAGTGAACTGATGGTCTTCCGTGATCGAACTTTCCACGTAACTCGTGAATCAACCGTCCTCCAAATTCAGCCTGCATTCGAGTCGATCAAGTAAGTAGAATCACCGAACCTTTCCGGAATCAAGGCTGTTTCAATTCATCATCTTGGTGTTTTGGTCATCTACTATAGGCAAGATCATCTCAAGATCCTCTTGGTTTTGTTCTTTCTCAATCTTTTAGTGAAAACTTGATCTTTTCCCACCGAACCGGTAGTGATGCTCGATGGCTCGAGGGGACTAAACCCGTAAGAGTAATTCTTACGAAGATACATCCGGTCCCACATACATAGGACCCCCGTAGTCCATCTAAAGGTCTCATCTTGACATAAAAACACCATATTATGATTAGCATACCGCATACTGGTCAATCCCTTTAAACCTTTGAGGCCGAACATAATGAGATCTTGTCACCACCCCTATCGAGCATAAAAGCGCCTCCTTCTCTTAATGCCAATGAGTTATAAATGTAATGATCACGGTGAGATTTAGTATAAACGACCGTTTCACATTATAGCACATGCTCGAACCAATGCATTCATAACTCCTGCCTTTTTGCTATGATCGAACCACGGGCGTTTCTCGAGGGATACGAACCGGCATTGGTGAGCGGGTATCAACGTTTACGGTATCGATCGGATCCTGGATATTCTTCTTTTGTAAGTACATTCGGATCCGTGGAACTAACATCACCGAATGATACCCGCGTGGTCACCTCTCATGTGATCTTCCTCTCACGAAACCATGTCTCGTGCCACGTGTTCCCATCTCGACATCCAGTCGCTTTGGAAGTTTGGTGAATCGGTGATCTCTCTATCCTACAATATTATACAAAACAATAATGAAAGATTCACATGTTTGATTTTGTTAATATTGTTATTAACTAATTAAGAATCATATAACATGCCAGTCATACCCGACTAAATTTGACCCATTTTAACATGTTACCCAACCCAAGCCCGTCCTTGCCACCTGTACCGATAATATTTGAAATCTTCATCCACCTTTTATTTATTACATGCCAAAGAAACAACAGGCAAAATAGCAGTGCCTTCTATTATGAGGGCCTTCTATTAGGAGGGCCTTCTATTAGGTTTAGACGTAGCTTACCCACACGAACATATCTATTTCCTTCCATTTGAAGAAAAAGTATGCTTTTGTATACATTTCCTTTGGCACCATCAGCCATTGCGTCAACAGCTACTAATTCTACTCTTATTAATGTCACTTGAATTACTACATTTTAGTATATGAAGGGTTGCTATAATAAAATCAATCGACTGGTCTAAGGCAAACAATAGTCATCGAGAGTTATTTTCCTCTTTTTTCAATTCATAACATTTTATGTAACCAAGTTTCAACCCATACCAGCTTGCCTAACCCCCTTTAACTTTTTAATGTGGTTATCTTCTTCCATACTTGTATAGTCACCTACCTACCCATATGGAGTCACCACCCTTCTTAGGAACAAAAACAATAAAAAAAATCAGCATAAGAAATTTACTCTACTTAAGACTTGTGGTAAAATTGAAAAAAAAAAGTATATTTGAAGTTTTACCTACATGCCATTTTTAAATAGTTTAAATGCTAACCCTGCTCACTCACTATGTTACTTTTCTTAATGGTCGGGTCCTAATTGGGATTTAAGACTTCAAATGATTCCTTATATAAACATATAACTGAAAGAATTACACATAATTAATACCGGATAGATTGTAGATATGTCACCTAACACCCAACTCGAGTCCACCCCATTAATGGGCTCTTCACTATTCACCTCTTTAGAAGAAAAGTTTGATGTTGAAACCCGGAAATGTTTGGAGAATGCTCTGGTATCAGTTGCAGTTAGAATCGGCACCTTTTTTCCGGCTTATTTTGAGACTTGTCGGCTTTTATAAGTTTATCATATCATAATAAATTTATATAAGCCGAAATTTTTTAAAATAAGTCACAAAATCAAAGCCCATAAAAAATAAGCCCAAATCGACTTATATTAAATAGACTAAAATACACGGTTGGTCCCTAAACTTGGCAGAACGCTTCGCGATAGGACAAAACTGGGCCTTTTCATCGTTGGGGTCTTATTTCAGTTTTTCACTCGTTCTGGTCCTTTGACAAAGTCAAAGTCGATTTTGTTTGTAGTCGGGGTATTTTGGTCCATAAACATTTATACTTTTATAACACATTTATATTTTACCCTTCATCTTTCATCATCTCCCAAATCATCATCTCCTCAATAATTCATCTCCCAAATCATTGTTGGGAGATGATGAAGAGATGAAGATGAAGGGGTAAAATATAAATGTGTATAAAGTATAAATGTTATGGACTAAAATACGCCGACTACAAAACAAAATCGACTTGACTTTTGTCAAAGGACTTTAACGAGTGAAAAACTTGAACAGACCCCAACGATGAAAAGGCCCACATGTCTCATCGCGAAGCGTTCATGTTTTATCGACCAACCGCAGATTTTAATCTATTAAATAAGTTTAGTTAAACAAGGCTTTATAGTATGCTTTAACTTGTGGCCTAAATCACATTACTATATATACTATACATCAAGACGTGTTGCAGTGTGAACACATTAAATCTTTAAGTTTAAGTAAGAAAAATAAATTGAGGTTGAAGTGTCAAATCGCGTAGTAAGTCAAGTTGGCAAAAATAGTCCCTGGGTTTGTGTGTCATTTTAGTAAGTTCTTTTGAGCGATTTGGCGAAAATAGTCCTATCCAAACTCACGTCTAAAAGATATCCCACGTCATCGCGGGCTTCCACACTTCGTTGAAAATAAAGAATTGGAACAAAAGTCAGAAACATTAAAAGGATAGGGGTTAGGTAGAAAGTTGTGAGCAACTACTACATAAGTTTGTACATGAGTCATGACGAACACGTGTGAGTAACGAGGAAGCACCTCAACGGCTTATAGTACGCCACGTATGAATTCTAAATCTAAGTTCAGACGGTCGTGATCATCATCCAATTCTTAACTTTTTTACTTCCCCTTTAAGACTTTACAACATCCATTTATAATAAATCTCCTTCACACTTTGACTTCTGCAAGCTTTTGCAAATAGATCTCCTCTCATTTCCTATCCTAGCTGCTATTTTAAGTAAGTCCTTCAACATTTTTGTTTCATGCTTATGTAGTATAGTAAGTACTAGTATACTATGTCTATGTTCATGCAAATATGTGTTCATCAACTTGTTTACTATATTGGGTCAAAATGGGTCGGTTGAGACTTTTTCACCACAAATTAAATCCTTCAGTGTTACAACCATGTTGCGATTAGTAACTTTGCTATTTTGAGAATTATTTGGCTTTTCTAAACTGTACACTCAAGGTAATATTATCGAAGTTGGATAACTTTTATGGTTCTAGCCAGTGTTATGAATCCCGGGTCGACGCGGCCGGTTCGCCGGTTGAACCGGTTCTGGCCCAAAAAAGTAGAAACATGGCCTCTATGCTGATTTTGACAGCAAAAATAGAGTTGATAATGCAGCAGAAAAATGGTACTAGTTTGGACATGTGTATAAGCTGTTAGGTTTTTTTTGGATAAACCCGGTTTGACCCGGTTGATTTGTATGCTGTTTTTTACTGCAATGATAGTGTTCATAATAGCAGCAAAAAATTGGTGGTTTGGTCTAGGGTGTTCATCGGTTCGGTTATCGGCTTGTTCGGTTTGGTTAAAAAAAATTCTTGGTATAATCGAGAACCGAACCGAATTAAAATTGATTAAACCGAACCGAATAACCGAAAACCGAACTGAATAACACAAATTTCATAATTTCAATTATTTATTCATTTATTTATATAGATTTTTAGCCAAGAAAAAAGTTTTTTAACCTTAAAAAATGTTATATTTATAGTATGAAAGAGTTTTAATATCTTTATTTATATATAAATATATAAAAAAATACTTATATTTATTTGAATTCGGTTTTCGGTTTTGGTTGCTAAAACCATAACCGAACCGAGACCGAATATTTAATTCGGTTCGGTTTTGGCAAATTCGGTTCGGTTACAAGTTCAGTTCAGTTATTTTTGGTTCGATTCGGTTTCGATTTTCGGTTTATTTGGGTACCCAAACCATGAACACCCCTAGTTTGGTCATGTGTATAAAAGCTGTTAGGGTTTTTTCATAAAACCGGGTTGACCTGGCCGGGTCAATCACAGACCCGGTTTTCAAAACATTACGTCTAACTCAACTCAAAAGTGTTCCTTTTCGAAGGAAGTAAGAAAGTTGAAAATTTTTGGGAAACACTTTTGCTTTACTAACTTCTGTTTAATTTGTGTTCAGATTCACTCTTTAGGCCGAGTTCGACTTAGAGAATATACGAAGATGAATCATGGACGTGGCCCCCCTCCTCCGTATCATGAGCATAGTAATCCATTGGTAACACTTTGTTGTTGCCCATGTATGATGGTCACTTCAATACTTGGCGGTTGCCTCTCTTGTCTTTGCGCCCCGCTTCTTCACTGCTTTGGAATGGATCGTCATCATCCTCATCACCCACCTCCTCCCCCTCCACATCATCGTCGTTGGTAGTTGATCTATGGATCGACCTGTATGCCTCTGATTCTCATGGCTAATTTGGCAGACGTTGATGTTGTTTCTTTATTGTTTTAGGCTTTCAAATGGTGATGTGTTTAGTAATCGCTACGTGTAGCATATATGGGTAGTTTTTCGCCCGAACTTTTATGTAATGGAATCTTTGTTGTGTGTTGAGGGTGATATTATCAAACATAGTGTTATCAGTTACTTGACTTCTATGTTGAAGTTATGGTGCATGTGAATCTCACAGTTTGGAGCTTATAACATGATCCTAGGGTCGATTTTTGGTTAGAGTTTCAAATCGGAGATAATGTGCTTCTCAAAGTGTCACCATGGAGGGGCATGATTCGCTTTGGAAAGCGAGGCAAGTTGAACCCACGATACATTGCCCTTTAAATCGGGATAAATTCGTGATTTTATGTATAACTAAAAAAGTGACTTCGTAACGAGTTTTGATAAATGACTTAAGTAATAAACATAAACTTGGTCTGAGCATATCGTATAGAGTAGGATAAGTATTATTTACTTGATATAGGTCGAGGTTAGAAGGTGCGTGTTTGTTGGGTTTTTCTAGTCGTCCTTGTGAGCCGTATTGCAACTTGTTTAAGCATGTGTTATTATTGAAATGGCGAATTGTGTTATAAAAACTAGTAAGCGACTAATGATTTAGAAAATGGTGAGGTTTATAAATCGAGGTAGTTTGAGACGAGATGTTTAGTGCTGTGATAATGGTTTGAAGAGGGCTATGCCTGGGTACTTTTAATCATTTTGTGTGAGCAAGATACCAGTAAACAGAAACTATTTTGCTTGAATGACGGAACGATGTTGTGGCTCTGCTTGAATGACGGAATGATGTTGTGCGAGCCATGTAACCAGAAAATGCAGGCAGTACTCAACCGAAAAATTAGATGCCCATTTATCGAAGAAAAAACTTATGTCATATATGATTTGGATAAAAGTTCAGTTCAATGCTACTTAAGTATATATATTAGGTGTTCTGCCTGCATGATTATTAGACGTTGTTAGTTTAATCTTTGGGCTGCTTTGAGCTAATGCTTTAAGTAACTTGTTAAGTTGTTGGGCTGTTCGGCAAACCTCCAAAAATGACATAGAAGCCGGCTCAAACCGAAAACCAAACTGGTGTTGAAGAGAGACCGAGGACCTAAAAATAAAACAGATAACCAAATTACCAAACCATGGTTTATTTGCACACAAAAACATATCCCTAGCTACAACTACGGAGGTTACCTGCGCCGATTCTGGGCTATCATAAAAGGATAATCGTCCTGGAATTAGTCAGTTCGCAATTTCGAGTTATAAAATAATGGGAAAAAATAAATAAATAAATAAATCTTTGTTTGTCAGTGACTCACTTCTCTTAATGGTTTTGGTTAGATTTAGTTTTGGGCCGAACCCTATATCAGTAAAGCTGCCCAAGTGGCATTGTATGAACAATGTAGTTACAACATAGTTGAGATTTGCTAAAAATTAAAAAAAATATATATATAAATAAATAAATAAATAAATAAAAAAAGACGGTTGAGATCGTTTATATTTGGTTGTAGGATATTTAGAATTTTTGCCAAATATGGTATTACATGTTAATGAATATCATCATATAATATTTAGTTTTAGTGGTGATTCACATTTGTAATGACTCTGGATATACCGAAATTTTGAAATCAAAATGAATGATTTTTGTAGTAATGCTCAATTTATTACTCAAAAAATTCAAAATTGGCGAGAACAATGTGCTATCAAATATGGATATTAAACACTTGACGCTGCAAAAAGCGAAGAAACATAAAGAAAATTGTAACATAGTTAAACCGAATCAAGAAAATAAATTAACAGGTTAGTGAACATCTAACGATTAATTTAAAATCATACTAAAAACGAACAAAAGAGACTTCCTATCTTTCATACAAAATGAAAAAACCCGAACAAACATAAGCGGAAAAATGCTAGTCCTAACACATGATATATGTGACCCTGATCTTCGTTCAGATCAATTTTCGCATTTGGTAAGTTGATGTCTCAGCTTCTTCACATCGGCTAACTTCAGTGGTTTCAGCATGAACGTTTCTGCCCCCTTTTCTAAGCATCTGTGGTACATTCGAATTTTAAGAACGTTAAATATAAAATTCTATAAAACATGAAATTAAAAAAATAATTAAATAAAATACTAAGCTTTACACAAGAGAAGAAAAACCTACTCGTTAATTCGAGTTGGGATATTTTCTGATGACATTATAACAACTGGAACTTCCTTGAAAAATGAAGATTCCTGCTTACAATTGCCAAGTAATTCCATTAGTAAAATAAACAAAACATATATTCTTTTGCTCATCTAGAAAAACATTTGATTGTGCTTTGTCATCAGGAACGGAGTCAGGACCAATATGATCGGGTGAACAAAATCTTTTGAACCATAATACTGGAAACACATTTCAAATGACCGGGTGTATTTAAGATGCATTCAGGAAAAATCAGTGCTTTTTACAAAAACTAACACTACATCGAAAAAAAATCCGTAGGGTTCCCGGGCACCCGCGGGAACCCCCTAGCTCCGTCCCTGTTTGTCATGGTCTAAAGTCTAAACGAATAATAGCTAAAATATATTTGCTTGCTATTTTTTTTAAAACGGCAACTAATTATCTCATAATATTTAATCACAAACTATCTCAAATGTACTAAACAGGATTGAACCCGCAACCATTTAGTAGAGAAGATTCTTACACAACAGGAGATATGATTAAGACACAAGACTTTTTAGTTATATATGCTTACTATTCATTACTTTTTGTATAACCAATCTGAATCCTCGAGACATGCATATGATATATACATTCGAAGAAATTAATATGTATTTTTACAAAAACAAATTATTCACCTTGATTTTCTGAAGAAGCTCATAACCCGTCATTCCTGGCATGCAATAATCTGTAATTATCATGTTTACCTTTGAGCCCTGTAAATAAGTATGCAACAATTTCTACTTTAGCATAAAAGTTTACATTTCTTTTTACAACCATTTTTGTAAAACATGCATAAAAAACTGATAATTAACAAAATAACAAAGGTAAATGCCTAAATGGGATCTATACATATATGTATATAGTATTGTTTGGTACTTACCTTGCCATTAAAACCATTTTGCTGATGATTATCTCTTAACCCCAAATACTCCAATGCTCTCATCCCATTTTCTGCTGTAGTCACTATCACAAAACAACAACAAAATATAAGTAAGTTGTACAACAACAACAACAACAACAAACTCAATCCCGCCGGGGATATGAGGAGGTAGAATGTAGACAGATCATACCCCTACCCCAGGATATACCCGGGAGTAGGGAAAATACAAGTAAGTTGTGCATGATTTAAATAACTATGAATTAAAACCAAAATAACCCTTAAATGTGTATATGTTTTTTTTACCTCTACATGAAGAGCTTTTGAGCAACCTTTCAACAAGTTTACGATCAACAAGGTTATCATCAACAGCAAGAACATGAGGCACATCATCTTCATAACACTCCATTGACAAGTACTAGCTTTTCAAAGAAGAATATATTTTGAAATGATGTAAATGTGACATATGAGCATTAACACTATAGGTGTAGTATATATATATATAGTTGTAGAAAGAGAAAAATATTACTAGTATTAAAGATAGGAAATCAAATGCAAGAGTCACAAATATTTCGTGATCTTCATTTTGTTTCTATCGATTCGATGCATGCAGTCCCCACACATAAGCGAATCGACTCATATTATTGGAACCCATATTATTCTCTTTTTATTTCTATTATTTTTCTCTCTCTATAATAAATCAAATCAAATATGAGATACTCCTTCCCAAGGTTGTCAAGATCGAGATCCTACCCAGGATCGTTTTCTTCTTTGCAAGATCGTGATCGTAAGATCGGATCGGGATCTTAAGATCCTACTCTAATGTTATTTCTTAATAATTTATGTAATTTTATACAAATCTACAAATTCTAATACATTATAACCATAAAATACTATGAAAGTATGAATGTTTCGTATAAATATTGTCCTAAATTATGATTATAAAATGTTTAAAATATTAACATGTTGTTTTGAATTCTACAAACAAACAACCCATAAATTTGTAGATTTTAGTTTGTAATCCGGAAAAGTAAGATCGGATCGGAATAGATCGTAAGATCGTATGGTCGAGATCGGGATCCTATAAGATCCTAAACTTGCAAAGATCCTATGTAGAATCAAAATCGTTTTTGCTTTGCAGTATCGTAAAATCGTAAGATCCTAAGATCAGGATCGGGATCCTGACAACTATGCTCCTTCCCTCTCAAACCTATTATACACATTTTTTTCCGATCGTTTCAAATTAATCGACCACTTTTAAAAATAAATATTAAATTTAAATCAAATTTACACTATTATATAAAAGTAACATACTGACACTTATTAGAACATGTTAACATATTTTAAAGTGTGAAAAATCAAAAAGTTTACACTAATATGTATGTGCACCAATTGGTGGCAAATTTTTCCACTTTTATGTGAGAAGATTTATGAATATTTTTTAAACTTTTAGTATGGGTTTTAAAACAATTCTTCACACTCTTAAGTGTGATGATTTTAATTTTGAAAGAACTCTTCATACTTTTAAGTTTTTAAGTGTGACGATTTTAATTTTGAAATAATTTTTAGACTTTTAAGTGTGAATTTGAAATTCTTCACACTTTTTAAGTGTGAGGATATCAAAACAGTTATTCACACTCTTAAGTGTGAATATCTTAAAAAAATGTTCACGATTTATAAAATGCGAAGAAAAAACGTATTGAAATGACAAATTTGTTATAGCGTTACCATATTACCATCATTTGAGATTAATAGTACAAACTTTAAATAATTTATTAGTTAAGGGTAAAATTATCGTTCAGCAAAAACTAAGAAAGAGAAAGCTGTAATAGCGATGTTTTTCTTAAGTTGTGTTTCTTTGTCGGTGAACAATTATTTTGAAACGGAGAGAGTAAGAGTCAATATCTCAGAGCACTCGGTACACCCAGTTATAAAGCACATTATAGCCATATAACGTGACTTTATGACTTGACACCACAAACCACATCGCGTTATAAGTCATTGCGCCCAAATTAACGGCCAAGTTATATGGCTTTTTTTCTTTTTTTTAATGGGTTAAGTGTGAGGCCCAAAGATGTCCTATAACTTTAGAGAAGTGATTTGCACACTCAATATATTAATTGAGACACTCATAGTACAAACAGATAAAGCATAATATATTTTTTGTACAATTAACTAAAGCACAAAAATAAATGTTTTAATACCTAATTGGAGGGTGCAAATCACTTCCCATAACTTTAGTGATGGAAAGATGATAATTTTTAGTTAAGTTATACCAGTAGAAAAAAGAAATGAGATGTCAACATCTTTTCCTTATGCCTCACATAAGTATTTATTAGAATGAGTATCAAGTTAGATGATTACTTTGCCTGTATCAAAAGATTTTATTTGAATCTGTTTCTTTTCCAATGAGATAGTATTAATTCCAAAACTGATCCTAGTAAATCCATTTTCAACAACTCTAGATTCAGATTCATATCCACTTTTATGTAATATTGCTTGGCTATTTATAACTTTAAATCATATCAAATCCCCTACTTGTCATTATTAGTTTGAGAGTAATTGCAATATCTTCATTCAATCAACTTCGTTTTTTGTGTTCTCTTTGTTTTTTTTCTAATTTCCTTGGTAAAAGATCATGTACTTTGAGGATATTATTTTCTTAAAGGATAATGTGGTGCTATTTAGCAAGGTTTTTAAAATTGGAATCTTACAATCGTTTTTGTTTTTGCAAAATTAGAATTATAAGACCGGATTGTAATTTTAAAATTCTATTATAATGTCATTTTAGTCATCAACTATAATAAACCTTTGCAAAGGTTTATAATTGTGTTATGACATTAATTTATAAACCTTTTTGTTTTAGGCATGACACCTTGATGGCGGCTGGTTAAGTCGGTCTTAGCATCGCTTTCTCTCGACGACCGACGCACGACACACTCAGTGGTGGTGACCGACAATTTTTTTTTTTTTTTTTTTTTTTTTTCAAATCGTATGATTTTTTGGATTTTATGGCTTTATAACTCGGTTGTTAGCTCAACCGAGTTTGGCACAACCTTCCCTCAACCGACCATCAACCTTCTTCCCACAATGGCATAACCGAAAGTACAACCCATGCCCTCAACCGACCTCAATCTTAGCCATCACAAGATAGCCTTATAAACTTATCCTCACTATGTATAAACCTTTTTAAGTTTTATAAAAATCTCACATAATTCAAATTCAAATGTGTAAAATTATAAAAAGGTTTAATATCCTTGACATCTTCATGGCACATAAGCCTAAAATAGATGTTCACTATGGTTTACAAGTTTTTAACCTCTTCATAATTTTATAAACCCTTTCATAAACCACCATAGTAGATGCCCCTAATAATTTTTGTAATATAATTCAAATCTACAAATTATTATATATCATTAACACAAAATTATATGAATATTTCATAAAAATGTTATTTTAAATTATGAATATGAAATATTTAAGAAAATTAACATGTTTTTATTTATATATTCTATACAATATGATCCAAAAATTTTTAGTTTTCTAGTTTGCGATTCGGGAAAAGTAAGATCGGATTAGATCTTAAGATCATATAATCAAGATCGGGATCTTATAAGATCCTAAGCATGCTAAGATCCTACATACGATCTGGATCGTTTTTGCTTTGTAGTATTGTAGAAACGTAAGATCCTAAGATCAGGATCGTGATTGAACCGGTTAGGAGACCCGGCTGGAAGTAGGCGGTTTTTTGTTTGTGTGAGAACCAGATTGAACCGGCAGTTTTACATTGATCTGGGTCGACCCGGCTAAATAAACCCGATCGGGTCATGACTTTTGTCCTTTTATTATTTCCTTTAAACAACAAAAACCTTTTCTTTTATCTAAACTAACAAAACTCTTTTGTCATTTCATTTTCGCCACACTCGAAATTTGTGTTAATTTAAGTTCAATATTTGTTCGTACAAAACTGATTTGGAAAGTTTAAGTTTAATTGAAAAGTTAAAGTGGTATGATTGATGTGGTTAAATTTGGTAAGACAACAAATTTGTGTTATAAACTACGTTAGTATTATAATTGTTTGATATAAAAAGTTAATTAATAAAGATAGGATTCTAAAAATATCTCAATATAGCTGATAAGGATTTAAAACGTACGTTTTTAGGTGGTCCTTTAAGCCCTTAATTGCCCACTTTATATCCGCTTCGCTTAATTTTGTTCCTTTTCACTTTTAGGTCTCTTGGAAGCAAAATCTTGGAATGATGCATATTTGACGAAAAGGAGTGAATATATGAAGAAAATGGCTAAGTCAAGATCGAAGCCACTCAAGTCATTGAACCGCACTGACGGCGTCCCAACTAAAGCGGCGATCCTTGTCACTGTGCTAATTAAAATCTCCATGGCTCGAGAGACTTTTGCTAAAATACACCGACGTGGCGAGCTTTGAAGAGGAAGGCGTCACCGGACTTTTCATCTCATACGGCCTAGATCCGAATCGACGACGTCACGATTAAAGATCGGCGTCCACAACTACAACGTGACGTCGTCCCAACGATTACTTGGCCAAGACGAAACCCTAATGACGACGATCTGACGGCGTCCCACCTATAAGGTGACGCCGTCGCAAGTGTAAAATTATATATAGAAATCGAATTTTCAGAATTTTGGGAGGTAGACTTGTGGAGTAAAGACCTAAAACGATTGTAGTCCGGTTTAGACAATCTTAGGGTTCTCATACCCTATTTTATATCAAGATAAGTGTTTTACTTCATTGATATCATTATGTCTTCGATTGATTGTGTGTATATTGCGTGTTTAACATGTCCGGCTAAATTTCTTGTGTGTTTGCTTAGATCTATGAAACCTAGTTGTTAATTATTGATTGGTTGTCTCTTATCTTAATGGTAAATGGCTTAGGAATGCACTAGGCTATCATTGTGTTTAAATGCTTGAGTAATCTTTGTGAACCTTAGTTTATAGATCACTTAGCGGATTCGTAGGCTAAACATCCAAAGATAACCTTAGAGTTAATTTATGATTGTCCTAGAGATTTCGTAGGCAATAACCTTAAGGTAGTCTCAAATAGTTAGGGAAAAAAAGCATATCCTACGACCTTAGAAAACACAACGCGTTAAGAATAAGGACGTGACAATTCAACCACCAATAAAAGATAACTAGGGAGTAATAGTATCTTGGTGAACAAATTTTTAATCATCATACGAGCACACATCAATAGACATAAGACTACCCATAGTTTAGATAATTAGATAGTAGAGTAATCGGTAGAAGTACCAAACCCCCAAATTCAAACCCCGATATTTTACCCTTAGCTTTCTAAAAAATATAAAAAGATTTAAAAATAATAATAATAAAAAAATAATCTTCCTCAACCTCAACCTTAGTACACTTCTTACTAACATTTCTATTCCCCTAGAGAGCGATATCAATTCCCGAGGCTCACCCAATATTATACTACAACGATTAGGTTCACTGCCTATGGTGTTGAAAAACTTGCTCGACAAAAAGGAAGTTCCTTTGACCCTGAACGCGTCTTGTGCCCGCATCAAGTTTTTGACGCCGCTGACGGGTAATTGAATAACTAGTTAGATTTTTATCTCATTTAGGTTCCCTTGCTTGATTCATATCAAGTAAGATTTTTTCTCGTTTTTAGCTTCCTCGTAGTCTATCCCCCTTCTTCGTGAATTTGTTCGTAGCCCCATCACTTTTCATCATGGAAATTGATAACCCACCAAACAACAACCTACCATCAAACAAATACCCACCACTTGATCCAACTTTTGCCAACCAACTTCGAGCTCGTATTGTTAGTGAAATTGGAGAACTTAAGAAATTGAACAGGATAACTGAAAGTGCACTTTTAGATAGTGATTCAACCACCAGCGACGATTCGGATGATGAGATAGGAGAAGGGGATTATAAGGTATTGGAAATTATGGAGGGCAGTAAGGATGAGGAGGAGCTTAGGGAGTATTTCGATTCATACCCTAACGAGAAGGAAATCGTCTATCACTATAACGTAGTTAACTACCCACGACCACCTTTCGAGCCATGCATAAAAAGGGATGACCCTAAAAACAGTAAGATACCATGCATGATTGGGTACTCAAATAGGGATCACACTTACATAGACTATAAGGCACCCATGAACATAATGTCTAGGCTCTATTACAATTGGATCATGAGCGAAAAGTTAGGACCTATGAGGGACCCCTTCTACCCTAGGAAAGTGAGTAATTATGTTGGGAGGGCAAGAGGATTGCATGTCTTCGTAGGTAATTTCACATATAGGTGTGATTTCATGATCTTGGAAAATGTTAAGGGCGTCATTGATGGATTTTTAGGAGATGTGATACTTGGGAGACCATTTATTGAGGAATCTATAATGGTTTATGATCAAGAGGAAGGAATAGCTAAGTTCTCACATGGGACCGAATGTGTTAAATATATAATGCCCTACAAAAATAAAAAATTTGAGGGTATTGATGATTTAGATGTAGACAACATTCCGGCTTTTGAAGTAGATTGGGAGAACAAGGTTTACTACACCGCTTGTCTAGAGTTAGGCCCTGGATATATTCACGATGAAAGAAGAGTTAAGGAAATCGAATGGGCATCTAAGATAAGAGGAAAGTAGGAGCACGACTTCTAGTCTAGCTACAAGACTCATAAATAAAGAAAAGCACTTCGTTGGAGGCAACCCATGCCTAATTATTTACTTGTTTGTGTGTCATATATCTTTTCATTATTATATGTTCTCATGTTTGAATTTGTGAAAATGCTTTCTTTTGTCTTTGACCTCGTCTTAATTTCCTATAAAGGTATTTTACAAAAAGGATAAGTGTAGGGAGGGTTACACACGTTTTTAAAAGAACGTGAACATGAGAACTACGATTATTGAAATTGATATATATGTGTGTTTGTTAGAGTCAAATGCTTGTATCGAGTCATAATGGAGGTTTTGCACGAAGTTTTCCAGATTTTAAAGGTGTAATTTTTTCATAATTTTTCCAGAAAAAAGCAGCAGACCAATTTTGGCAATTTCTGCCAGGATAACCTGACGGCGTCAGGATTAGAACCTGACTGCGTCAGGATGAGCAGAAACAACTTATATAATTCTTCTCGTTTTTTGTGCTAAAATTTTTGGAAATTCTCAGGTCTTAATTTTCCAGAAAATCTGCAAACATCCATTCCACAAGCATTATATCCTAGTGTAGTTGAGTCATATATAATTTTACCACCGATTTTACGCGAAGGTTTCATCTATTTTCTTAAAGTATGCAGGTTTTATTTATCAAGAAGAAGAAATATAACATTGGATGGAGCTTATCACGCATACATTCTTCTTGGGAAAGAATTTAACCACTACTTCACACGGATCCTAACGAGCTAGTCAGGGGAGTACTGGTTTCGTTCTCTTTTAATTACCTTCCTTTATCATAACTTTGATACTTTCGGGAAACATTGGGGACAATGTTCAGTTTAAGTGTAGGGAGGGATAATAAAACGGGAACTTTGAAACTATGCTTATCCTTGATTATTTGTCTTGTCCTATTTCATTTGTGTAATGAGTTATGAGAAATATTGGTTAGGGCAATTTTAGCACCAAATTTAAATTTTTTTATGACATGTACGAGTGGGTCTTTAGTCTTAATAAAGCGTCTCATGAATAGGAGTTATATGACTAGCACAAAAACCGTTTACCACTCAAATTCCACCCCAAAAATGTGAGGTTCGCCCCTAGATCTATAGGAATTAAAGCATTCACCTTTAATGCTTCGAGAGTGTACCGGTAGTATAATAGATTCTAGAACTTGTTTTGTGATGCATTCCGAGATCGCTAGTGAGACTACACATGTGTAGTTAGGAATAACTAAATGATAAGAGGCATTAGGATAACCCTTGTTTGAAACCCGTATTATAATTACTTCTTCCTCATCGGTTGAGTAATTACCTCACACCCTTGCGATGTACTCGTCTTTAGTACATGATACCCTTAGTTAACCCCTCAGAGCCTATCCTTTTCACGGTTCTCGTGATGTTTCGGTTTTTTGAAATATTAATGAAGAGCATTGTTTACAATCCACCCTGAAATGTACACCCAAATCGCCTTAGCCTACCTTGTATGCACTCACCTTTAGTGCATTATTGTTATCATACTAAACCCTTAGTTAATTATCAAGTTACTTGCATGATTGCTAAGTCGAGTCATATCTTTTGTACAGTTTTGGGATGATTAGGACTCATGGGTAAAGCAAAATGTTATGGAGTGACGGGAAAGAACGTTAAATTCAAATTCCCTTTATTTACGTAATTAAATACTCCAAGTGTTTTGATATTTTCAATTAGGGTCAAATTAGTGTTAGAATAATAAAAACTCAAGTGTAGGGATGCTCTTATAAACCCCTTATATTTTGATGTTATCTTTGAGAATGGTAGAGTAAGCGTGTATGCAAAAAAAAAAAAAAAAAAAAAAAAAAAAAAAAAAGTTTAAAAAAAAAAGGTTTAAAAAAAAAAGAAAAATGAATGAAAGAAAAACATACGGGCTACCATCCTACATCTATCTTTATGTTTATTTTTGTATGTGTGTTTCAAGTTATCTAGAGTTTAGTGAGTCGAGTCTTGGCTTAGCAATGCCATTCTTTTCATGCTTGTAACATAAGATTTTTGACTTGCCACCACTAAATCGCCTATCCAACCAAACCCTTTGTTTCCCTACCGTAAGCCTAACATTATAACCCTTTTAAAGACCTCTTAGATAGTTGTTCCTAGGTGCTTACGCCAAAGAGGTGGAGGTTTGATCTAGTCTCAAGCCTATGGTAATCTATGTACTATGATCTGTTAATGAGTGTTTATCTTCCATTTCCATTTACTATAATTCATATACACCCGATAGATGAGAGAATCCAAACACCCCTTGTGAGGCGCTATTATATAATTTTCGTGCTTGTTATAACTATTGCGGTGCTTTTACTTGTTGTGAATTATGTTAAACTTACTCTTCATGCCTCCTAGCTTATAAATTGATTGGCCAAAAGCACATTTGTTTGAGGACAAGCAAATACCAAGTGTAGGGATATTTGATAAGGATTTAAAACATACATTTTTAGGGGGTCATTTAAGCCCTTAATTGCCAACTTTTATATTCGTTACTGCTTAATTTCGTTCCTTTTCACTTTTTAGTTCTCTTGGAAGCAAAATGCTGGAATGATGCATATTTGGACGAAAAGGAGTGAATATATGAAGAAAATAACTAAGTCAAGATCGAAGCCACTCAAGTCGTTGGAATTGCACTGACGGTGTCCCAACTAAAGGCGGCCTTGATCCCTTTATGCTAATTAAAATCTCGACTCGAGACTTTTTGCTAAAATACACACGACGTCGGGCTTTGAAGAGAAGGCGTCACTAAGACTTTTCATCTCAGACGGCCTAGATCTAGAATCAGACGACGTCACGATTAAAGACTGACGGCGTCACAACTACAACGTGACGTCGTCCCAACGATTACTTGGCCAAGACGAAAACCCTAATGACGACGATCTGACGGCGTCCCACCTATAAGGTGACGTCGTCACAAGTGTAAAATTATATATAGAAATCGAATTTTCAGAATTTTGGGAGGTAGACTTGTAGAGTAAAAACCTAAAATGATTGTAGTCCGGTTTGGACAGTATCTTAGGGTTCTCATACCCTATTTTACATCAAGATAAGTATTTTACTTCATTGATTTCATTATGTATTCGATTGATTGTGTGTATGCTTGCGTGTTTAAACTGTCCGGCTAAATTTCTTGTGTGTTTGCTTAGATCTATGAAACCTAGTTGTTAATTATTGATTGGTTGTCTCTTATCATAATGGTAAATGGCTTAGGAATGCACTAGGCTATCGTTGTGTTTAAATGCTTGAGTAATCTTTGTGAACCTTAGTTTGTAGATCACTTAGCGGATATGTAGGCTAAACATCCAAAGATAACCTTAGAGTTAGTTTATGATTGTCCTAGAGATTTCGTAGGCAATAACCTTATGGTAGTCTCAAAGAGTTAGGGAAAAAAAGCATACCCTACGACCTTAGAAAACACAACGCGTTAAGAATAAGGACGTGACAATTCAACCACCAATAAAAGATAACTAGGGAGTAACAGTATCTAGGTGAACACATTTTTAATCATCATACGAGCACACATCAATAGACATAAGACTACCCATAGTTTATATAATTAGATAGTAGAGTAATCGGTAGAAGTACCAAACCCCCAAATTCAAACCCCGAGATTTTACCCTTAGCTTTATATATATATATAAAAAAAAAAAAAAAAAAAAAAACCTTCCTCAACCTTAACCTTAGCATAGTACACTTCTTACTAGCATTCCTATTCTCCTAGAGATTGATATCAATTCCCGAGGCTTACCCAATACTACACTACAACGATTAGGTTCACTGCCTAGGGTGTTGAAAAACTTGCTCGACGAAAAGGAAATTCCTTTGTCCCCGAGCGCTCCTTATACGCGCATCAATAGCATGTTAAATAAAACTATAAATCTATTGTGTTAATACAAATAAACCATAAAAACGTTTATTTACATTTTACGATCTTTTAATGTTTTGTCGATAACAAACATAAAATCATTTTAACGAAATAAATAAAATACGTAAAAGGTTTAAGCCAATAGTTTACTAACACACTTTTACTAAACATATTAAAACCACCAAAACATGTTTAGTAAATAAGTTATATAAAACCAAATACATTTTTATAAAACACTAACAAGTAATATTGTTTACATCTTATAGAAATGTATATGTATAACAACTATTGTTTTCATTTTATAGAAATGTATATGTACCTTATATATGTTGTAATGGGTAAGTAATGGGTAAAAACCAAAGTCCATAACCCATGACCCATGAACCATGACCCATGATCCATTGACTATGTACAATGAATGTCGTTGGGTAAAAACCAAAGTTCATAACCTATACCCATGGAGCACGATCCATAACACATGACCCATTGCATGACATTATGCATGAAGTCATGTTGGATATTATCCATGATCCATGACCCAAAGTCCATGAACCATGACCCAAGATCCATAACCCAATGACTAGGTACATTGCATCTTGTTGGGTATTCATAATCCAATACCCATAACCCATGGTCCATAACCCATAACTCGGTTTGCAACCCGAAATCCAGACTAAACTGACCCACTAGCCGGATCCCAGGATTTGCACTAGCCGGATCCCTTTGGTGAGGGATCCGTAGGAACCGTAGGACAGTAGACATGTTTTGTCTATAAATAGTGAGTCATTTCTCTCTTGCTCATTACCACACTTAGATATACTTTCTCCCATTATTCTAACATCGCTAACCACAAATCTAAAGGATCATTCTATATAGTTATATATTTGTGTGATTCTCTAGGTTCCTCTTAAAGGTGAGATCACCAACTCTTGAAGATGTGCAAGCTCAAGGTCATGAGTTGCTAAGCTTCGTCATCATCAAGACCGCTGAAGTGCATCTTGTTGATAGTTCTTTCCTCCCTCCATAGAAGTGTCGTATTGAAGGCATTAGTGAAAGGTGTTGAAGTGTCGTGTTGAAGGCATTAGTGAATGGTGCCAAAGGTGTACATTCGATATGGTGCATCGATGTACAAGTCATGTCGTTTGGGTTAAAGGATGTTGATATCCTTTCTAGTTGTAACAAGGAGGGTGTCTCCTTTGGGTAGTTGTGTTGTGGTGTAGTGTTGGGTAGTAGTTTCTCCTTGTAATGGAACTCGGTATTTAGCCTTGTACCGGATAAAATGTAGGCGACGTTATGATAGGTTTGGTTCTACCTCGTAGAAGAACTCGGTGTCTAGCCTTGTACCGGATAAAGAGTAAGCGACGTTGTGAAATGGAGAGCAAAAGTAACGGCTACTGAGGAATCAAAAGATCTCTCAATAATGTCACTTGACGAGCTAATTGGAAATCTCAAAGTACATGAAATGGTGATGGAGAAATATTCGGAAATCATCAAGACAAAAGAGAAAAAGTCAAATCTGTTGCTTTAAAGGCAAGAACGGAATCTACTGATGATGAAGAATCTTGCTCGGATAGTGAAGACGAGGAGTATGCCATGGCCGTAAGATATTTCAAAAAGTTCTTTAGAAGAAGAGGAAAGTTTGTAAGGCAACCCCGAGATGAAAAGAAGTCATTCCGGAAAGACCGAGATGATAAAAAGGGAAAAAGTGAAAGGAAGTGCTTTAGATGCGGTGATACAAGTCATCTAATAGGAGATTGCCCTAAGCCACCTAAAATCAAAACTCAACAAGCTTTTATAAGTGGGTCTTAGAGTGAAAGTGATGATGACGAAGAACCAAGTAAGAAGGAGATCGCTCTCATGGCACATGAATCAAACGAGGTACATTCCGACTCATCTTAATCTTTTATTGATGATGACACTTTGCAAAAAAAATATAATCAATTATGTGAGCTTAGCCTAAAAATCATAACTAAAAACAAGTTTTTGAAAACTAAAAAGGAATTTTTAGAAAATGAAGTTTATGAGTTAAAAGAAAAGGCAAAACGATTAGAAAAAGGCAAGGCTAATGACGATGGTTGTAAATTATGTCAAGTGCTTGGTATTGAAATAGAAAAGCTAAAACTCACATAGGAGGTTCTCCTCGAACATATTTCTAAATTTAAGAGATTTAACAAAAATATTTCTTATGCCTATGAAATAGTAAGAATTCAAAAAGTACCAGGAAATACAAGTGGATTAGGTTTTAATAAAGTAATGATTCCATGTAGTCAAACCAAAATGGCCGGAAAAGACAAAGAAACTGTCCCAACTGCAACAATACACCATGGACCAGACGGAACCAAAAATTTGGGTTCGTCCGTTGAAAATTTTGGTTCCGTTGTTACTGCAGTAGGACAACAAGTTTGCAAAACGGACCGTAGTGAATTTGTCAAAGTTACTAAGAAATCTAAAGATGTTTGTTGATACAAATAAACCGTAAAACCGTTTATTAATATTTTGCGATCTCTTTGTGTTTTTTTGATAACAAATATAATGTTATCTTAAGTACAATTATAAATGATACATGTTAGTTTTGTAAAGCATTTACATATAGCCATTTAAATACAAAAATGTAGTAATTAAGCATTTGTTGTAATAGTTTATTAGGATGGGTAAATATCACAACCCATGGATATTAATCCATACCCAAAGAGACTTGATACAATGTATACTTAGATACATTGAATCTAGATATAACCCATGGACCAACCCATGACCCATAACCAAAAACCCATGGGCAAAGAGGAGTTCCACGGATCCCTAGGATTACACTAGACGGATCCTTGTGGAAGGGATCCGTGGGAATAGTGAAGAAATTTTCCTATAAATGAGAGTCATTTCTTCATTCTAACTCACCCTCTTCTTACTAAATCTCTCATACACTCTCATTCTATTCTAACATATAGATCACTTGATCTAGAGAGTTGTTCTTCTTTCTTTCTATTTGTGATCCTCATATAGGTCCTTCTAAGGCAAGATCACGAGCATTCTACAAGTCATCCAAGCAAGGGTCCTTGATTGATTTGTCACTCCGCAAGATTTACATGGCGAAGATCTTGTATTTGATATTTCACATATTTGTTGTGTAATAGTTGTGTTGGGTTGGTCCACCATGCTACGGACTCGGTATCTAGCTTTGTACCGTAAAAAGTGTAAGAAACGTTGTGAAGGCTTCTCCGCCAAGTGAAGGAGTTTGTTGAAATAGTGCTTGAACTCTCGAGTAGGTGACTCGGGGAGTGGAGTAGGGCAAGGAAGGTGTCCTTGTAGCCGAACCACTATAAATCGGTTGTGTCATTTCTATCCCTTATCTTTATTTATTTGCTTGAATTATCATTAGATCTATAAGTTCTCAATATCCATACGATTTCACATAATATCGAATCTAAAGTTTTTTGAAATCAACTTAAAATCGGCAAAACTATTCAACCCCCCCTTCTAGTTTTCCACAATTAGCATCAAGAGCTAAGTTTATAAAAGTTTTAAAATAAAATTGTATTTTAAAAACTTTTCGATCACTATGGGTTTTGAAAATTATAAGGAAGGGCAATCTATGCAACGACCACCACTACTTGAAACTAATGGTTTTATATATTGGAAAAATATATTCGAAACATATGTGAAGTCTAAAGATATTGATCTTTGGTACATTATTGTTGAAGGTGATTTTGAGGCTACCTCAAATGATGATAAAGGAAATTTAGTTTACATACCTCATGATAAACTAAATGATGAAATGAAGAAAAAGCTTTCTAAAAATAGTGAAGCAAAATAGTTTTATATAATGCTTTACCGAAAAGGAATTCAAAGAATTTCTATGCTTAAAACCTCTAAAGAAATTTGGAATTCTTTAGTTGTAACTCATCAAGGCAACCAACAAGTTAAAAATAATAAAATTGATTTATTTGTTCAACAATATGAACAATTTTCAATATCGGATGAGAAACTATAGATCATTCATTTGCTAACTTTAATACTATTATTACATCTTTACAAGCACTTGATGAATCCTTTTCTAGCCGTAACCATGTTAGGAGATATCTAAGGCACTTCCATCAAGTGGAGATCCAAGGTGACACAATCGAAGAGTCAAAAGATTTGACAATCCTCACCTCGATGAACTTATAGGCAACCTAAAAGTCTACGAGCTTGTCCTTGCTAAAGATTCCAAGCCTCAAAGGTGAAAGAGAACACAAATCTCTTGCCCTTAAAGCCAAAAGGCTTCGAGCGATGAGAGAACTCATCTTCGAGTAGTGACGACGAAGAGTACGCTATGGCGATGAGGGACTTTAAAAGTTCTTTAGAAGAAAGGTAGATCGTTAAACAACCGTATGACGATAAGAAAGGCTTTAGAAAAGCAAAGAGGACGAGAAGCCAAAGGATGATCGTACTTGCTTTAAATGTGGGGACCCAAACCACTTTATTAGTAAGTGTCCCAAACGGGATGATCAAAAGGCGTTCGTGAGCGGAACATGGGGAATGAGCGACGAGGAAGACGAAGAAATTTGCCTCATGGCAAACGACGAGGTATGTCACGAATACTATAGTAGCTCATCACTTGATGACGACTCATTGCATAATGAATATGATAAACTATGCAATATTAGCTTAAAATTAGTTAACGAAAATAAGCTTTTACTGAGTCAAAATCAACGTTTAGATAAAGAAGTCATAGAATTAAAAGCAAAACTAAAACGTGTAGAAAAAGGTAAAATAGCAAGTGGTGAATGTGAACTTTGCGTTAAACTTCAAACACTAGTGGATAACTTAGATTCTAAAATTGCTAGAATGAGTACGAACACTTTAGATACAATACTGAAGGTGTTAAAAGCGGTAATAATCAAAAGGTCTAGGTAGTCAACAACTTGATCCAACAACTAGTGAAAGTAAAGAAACAAAATTCGTTAAGGAACTAGAAAAACCAGCCATTGTTGTGGCGGATCCCACGGATCCCGTAAAAGGGAACCGGCTAGTGTACTGAAAGGGATCCGTGGATCTGCTTTGTAGTAAAACAAGAGCAATAACGTAGCTTCCTTACCTAGAACCGATTTTGTTATAGTTAATAGGAAGAAACCAACTCATGTCACCACTAGACAACCACCTCCAAAATATAATCCTACTTTTGCAAGAAACAAAGCTTCATCTTTTTCAAAACCTAATTCATTTAGGAGACCTAATAACGTTTACCCAAAAAGTAACCATCAAATGAGATGGAATCCAAACATGCAAAACGGTTTTCCTTTTCAAAACTTTGCTCCTTGGAATGCATACTCATCATATCCATACATGTCTAACATGAATGGAATGTTTAACACTAATGGACCCATGAACAAATGGGGACCAAACTTTGAGTTTATTCTTGTTTTAGGTGTGCTTAAAGGTCGACCTAGACCCCAGATGAATGGGTCAAGGATAAGCGGGTGCACGGGTACATGACCGCAATATGGATCTATTCTCCACGCATCAATCCTTCAATGGAGGTAATGTGGTGTTTGGAAATAGCAAAAGTAGAATCATCGGTAAATGTACGATCTCTAACAAATCTCTAACCATTAATGTGTGTCACGTAGAAAACCTAAACTTTAATCTCTTAAGTATAGGACAAATATGTGATAAAAAGTGCAATGTACTTTTACCTAAACCGTAGTAAGATACTTAAAATGGCATAACCATAGGAAGAGGAATTAGGAAACATGGAGTCTATGTCATTAAAATCAGAATGAACCTAAAGACAAACTATGTCTTACCTCTATGGATGATACCTCGACCTTATGGCATCAAGATTGGGTCACGCCAACATGCGACTTCTTCAATCGCTATCATCCAAAGATCTAGTAAGAGATCTACCTAAGTTAAAATATGAACATCATTTTGTGATGCTTGTAATATAGGAAAACAAGCTCATTCGAGTCATAAAGCTAAAAACTTGGTGTCCACAACTAAGTGTCTAGAATTACTACATATGGATTTATTTGGTCCATCCGCTATCCAAAGTTATGGAGGCAACTACTATACTTTGGTAATAGTGATGACTACTCTAGGTATACTTGGACAAAATTTTTAAAGAACAAAACGAAACCTTTAACTATTTTGAAATATTAAGCAAAAGATCCAAAGACAACTAGGAAGACCCATAGTGTCTATTAGGACGGATCATGGTAGGAATTCGATAATGAAGTGCAATTCGAGCTTTTGTGACGCTAATGGTATTACTCACAACTTCTCGGCCCACGCACTCCACAATCGAATGGGGTAGTAGAAAGAAAGAATAGAACTCTAAAAGAAATGAGTCGAACCATGCTTAATGAACAATCCATACCTCAAAAGTTTTGGTGTAATGCCGTTGATACTTCAACGATATACTCAATCGAGTCTTGATTAGACCTATCTTAGAAGAACTCCATATGAGTTATTTCGAGGCAAAAAGCCTACGTTAAATCACCTTAGAGTCTTTGGTAGTAAATGTTTTATTCTTAACACTAAAGATTACCTTACAAAATTTGATCCTAAATCAACCGAAGGTATCTTTTAGGTTATTCGCCAAATAGCAAGGCTTACGTCATATTAAACAAAGAATCAATGAAGGTAGAAGAGTCATTAAATATAAAATTTGATGAAAGTCCACCCAAACCCTCTCCACCTCTTGTCGATGACGAGATTATAGAAAGTGAAGCCATAGTAATAAAGAAAAGATAAGTGAAGAAGAAGAACCTCTAAGTGATAAAATAGTAAACATTAAAGAGTCCAAAGATCACCCGTAGATAAAGTCATAGGAAAACTAAACGAACGAACATTAAGGTCTCAAGTTCAAAACCAAAGTAGCTTGTTTTGTTTCGTCTCAACCTTAGAACCTAAGAATACACAAGAAGCCATAAAAGATGACAGTTGGGTAATGGCTATGCAAGAAGAACTAAATCAATTTGTTTATAATGATGTTTGGACACTTGTCCCTCCACCTAGTAATCAAACCATAATAGGAACCAAATGGGTTTATAAAACAAATTAGATGCAAACGGAGTAGTGTCTAGGAACAAGGCTAGACTCGTTGCTCAAGGGTATAACCAACAAGAGGAATAGACTTTGATGAGACCTATGCCCCGTGGCTAGATTAAGTCTATAAGAATACTTCTTGCGTATGCTTGTGCTAATGATCTAAAGCTTTATCAAATGGATGTCCAAAGCGCTTTTCTAAATGGTGTCATAAATGAAGAAGTATATGTAGCTCAACTTCCGGGCTTCATTGATTTTGAAAAACCCAAACATGTGTATAAATTAAAGAAAGCCCTTTACGGTCTTAAACAAGCTCCAAAAGCTTGGTATGATAGACTCAAGTCATTTTTAGTTAAACACAACTACACCATGGGGTTAGTTGACAACACACTTTACTAAGAAAAGAGTCACATATAATCATAGTACAAATATATGTAGATGATATTATATTTGGATCCACTTGTCAAGACATGTGTGATGATTTCTCTAAAATCATGCATGACGAGTTCGAGATGAGTATAATGGGAGAACTTAGTTTCTTTCTTGGTCTACAAATAAAACAAGTAGAAGATGGTATCTTCTTTAATCAATCTAAATACATCAAGGAGATGTTAAAGAAATTCGGTCTAGAAGAGTCAAACCAATTAGGACTCCAATGTCATCCGACACCAAACTCACAAAAGACGAGACAGAGAATCCGTTGATAATACTAAATATCGTGGCATGATAGGTAGCCTTCTCTACCTCACGGCAAGTAGGCCGGATATCATGTTTAGTGTTTGCTTATGTGCTAGGTTTCAAGAAGACCCTAAAATATCACACCTAGAAGCCGTAAAAGAATATTTAGATATATTAAGGGTACAAAACAATTAGGATTATGGTATCCTAAGGCACGGAGTAGAAACAATTGTATATGCGACTCGACCATGCGGTGATTACGTTGATAGAAAAAGTACAAGTGGGTATGTACTTTTATGGGATGTTGTTTAACATCATGGTTTTCTAAGAAACAAACAAGCACTTGCAATATCAACAACCCAAGTCGAGCACGTCTCCGCATGAAAGCATGCCAACAAGCACTATGGATGAAACAAGCGTCGAGACTACTACATCCATCTAAGCGACATAGCCATCCTATGTGACAACAAAGGTGCAATCGACTTAAGCAAGAATCCGGTATTACATTCTCGCACAAAGCATATAGAGATTCGTCATTACTTCCTAAGAGACAATGTTCAAAGGGAACATCTCTATTGAGAAGGTTGCATCCGAAGACAACATAGCCGACGTCCTCACCAAACCGTTGAAGCAGGAACAATTCAACCTACTTCGTCTTGGTCTTGGCCTAATGGAACAAACGTCATAACTTAATTGACTCTACAAGGTATGTAAACACTAGCCTTTTTTTTCTGAGTCTAGGATTTCTATTTCACGCACAACTCACAAACAATACGGGAATTTTCAAAACCCAAGATAAGTCTTCCATTTATAATTTTTTTCTTTCACATAACTACATACACATTTTTAAAGAAAATCTCCTTTCAAAATGTTTTCTAAAAAGAATGATACCTTCCCGTATCAATTTCACAAAAGCAATTTCTCACGTCTAGGACAAATCACTTTTTCATTATTAATACAAAGTAAAAACCCGTTTTCATTGCATCTCATGTCTTTTGAATGCTAAAGGGAACATATAACTAACATGTGTTTGGGTACATTCATTTAAGCAAAAATGAATTAGAGCATTGATAACACAATATTACGTACTTATGTACCAAATGTGTGTTTTCGGGTTATCTCAATTAGGATTTGTTTTTCTCTAGTTATTTTCCTTTTCTTTTTAGAGGTCGAGAAACCGCAACTCCAAATAGTTTGCATATAGGCACACAAAGGCAAAAATGTTTCCAAAAGAAAATTTTGTGCTACCCGAATCACTGCACCCACGGATCCCGGCCTTCATGCCGGACGGATCCTCGAGGAAGGATCCGTGGGATCCGTGTAAATGTGTCGCTTTTCAACTTCTATATTTTCACTTTGGATGAAAAATCCGCATGTGCTTCATTTTGGGAGTATGCTCTTTAATGCTTGTGTTCTCATGATCACATGCCTTGAATTCATATCTAATCATTAGATTTTAATCCACATTTTGGGTCAAGCATTCATTACAATGTGTTATTTTCTATATATATAACTCCCAAAATGCTTGCATACTCCATCTCCTTCTCACAAACACACTTCATCATGTCATCCAAAACCCTTTAGAGAATCATCTAGTACAAACAATCATGATATCCAAACCTTTGTACTTGCACCATCCAAAATACCACAATCAAATGCTAGGATATCCGCATGATTAGTATCCGATCTTGTTGTTTAGCAAAACCAACCTCAAATGATTCATCCTCAACAAATAACTCACCACAAGATGCTTCCATTATAGCACCACCCTCATCACCAACAAGTACACCAACTTCATCACCACCTAAAATAACTCTTTTGGAACTCCTTAAGACTCCAACAAGATCTAATCAACCTAAAGGAAAAGAATTAGTCTTTTCAACACCCCACATCTCCAAATACTATATTTCAAGATCTTGAAACATCACCACCATTAGCTCTATCACATCACAAGAACATCTAGGTTCTTTTCCACCACCATTTACTAACATTCGGATATTGATCCATATTTTCCTATTTTCTACCACAACTTCCGTGATACTCAAATCAAATCAACCCGGAAAACTTCGCACTCATCACCCACATCATTTACATTGTGAACATTGCCAATCCACTAGGAAATTGCAATAGAAGTTAGGGAAGAAATGCGTTTCATACTCAACCTCATCCTTGATCGCATCAATACCATTACTCATCAAAACCTCCATCCATAACCTTATGCAAGCATGGAAGGAATCACTACTACTACTTTTCTACTTTTAAGTATTATTTTTGAAGTCATTTTCAAGAACAAGTCTTGTTCTTATTTTACATGCTTGTAAGTGGCATACATACCACTACAATTTGTTGTTTGATTACAAGGCCTTGTTTACATACCTTGGCTCCTAATCTTGATTCTCGACAACCACAAGATTATATAAGCATGTTACTAACCTTTCTTTTGTAGGATTTTATTTTTCTTCACTTGACGCCCAAACAAGGGGAGCTACCGTCGAGGGAGTTAGAAGTTTGTTTATATCTTCCAGGGTTAACTTTTGTTTCGACAAAAGGGGAGAAGAAGTAAAACTTAGGGCTTTCAAAACTTACATCTATTCTTAAGTTTTACTCATCATAACAATATGTTTTGTCATCAACAAAAGGGGAGATTGTTAATACAAATAAACCGTAAAACCGCTTATTAATATTTTGCGATCTCTTTGTGTTTTCTTGATAACAAATATAATGTTATCTTAAGTACAATTATAAAGGATACATGTTAGTTTTGT
This sequence comes from Chrysanthemum lavandulifolium, assembly GCA_022545495.1. NCBI lineage: Eukaryota > Viridiplantae > Streptophyta > Magnoliopsida > Asterales > Asteraceae > Chrysanthemum > Chrysanthemum lavandulifolium. The sequence continues at coordinate 18,597,864 of CM040245.1, forward strand.
AAAGCATTTACATATAGCCATTTAAATACAAAATGTAGTAATTAAGCATTTGTTGTAATAGTTTATTATGATGGGTAAATATCACAACCCATGGATATTAATCCATACCCAAGAGACTTGATACAATGTATACTTAGATACATTGAATCTAGATATAACCCATGGACCAACCCATGACCCATAACCAAAAACCCATGGGCAAAGAGGAGCGTTCCACGAATCCCTAGGATTACACTAGACGGATCCCTTGTGGAAGGGATCCGTGGGGCAAATGAAGAAATTTGCCTATAAATGAGAGCCATTTCTTCATTCTAACTCACCCTCTTCTTGCTAAATCTCTCATACACTCTCATTCTATTCTAACATATAGATCACTTGATCTAGAGAGTTGTTCTTCTTTCTTTCTATTTGTGATCCTCATATAGGTCCTTCTCAAGCGAGATCACGAGCAATGTACAAGTCATCCAAGCAAGGGGTCCTTGATTGATTTGTCACCCGCAAGATTTACATAGCGAAGATCTTGTATTTGATATTTCACATATTTGTTGTGTAATAGTTGTGTTGGGTTGGTCCACCGTACTACGGACTCGGTATCTAGCTTTGTACCGGAAAAGTGTAAGCAACGTTGTGAAGGCTTCTCCGCCAAACGAAGGAGTTTGTTGACATAGTGCTTGAACTCTCGAGTAGTGACTCGGGGGAGTGGAGTAGGGCAAGGAAGGTGTCCTTGTAGCCGAACCACTATAAATCGGTTGTGTCATTTCTATCCCTTATCTTTATTTATTTGCTTGCATTATCATTAGATCTATAAGTTCTCAACATCCATACGATTTCACATAATATCGAATCTAAAGTTTTTTTAAATCAACTTAAAATCGGCAAAACTATTCAACCCCCCCCCCCCTTCTAGTTTTCCACAATGTTGTTAAGCAAAAACCTAATGTTATAATAGGAGTAGGACTTGCTAAAAATGAATTTAGATCTAAAACCACTCAACAAAGGTTTAAAACACCTATTGCCAAACGCCCATTTCCCAAAAGCAACTACAACATACAACCCAACTATCAACATACCAGTTGGAATCAAAACTACCCTAGACTATATCAAACTCCTAATTACATGCCATGGAACCCATATCCATCATTTCCATACATGAACCAAGTAAATGGTATGTTTAACCCAAATGAACCCATGAGATATTGAGGACCAAACACTTGAGTTATATGTGTCATAGGTATTCTTAAAAGTCGGCTTGGAGCCTGATGAATGGATAAAAGATAGCGGATGCTCAAGACACATGACGGGAAACAAAAGCCTCTTCTCAACATACCAAGAGTATGACGGAGGTAATGTTACTTTTGGTAGCAATCTCAAAAGCAAAATCATTGGCAAAGGTACGATTGCTCATGACTCTCTAACTATTGAAAATGTTGGTCATGTTGATAGACTAGGATTTTACCTGCTTAGTATTAGTCAACTATATGATAAAAAGTATAAAAGTACTATTTGAAGAAAATGGTAGCAAAATACTAAAAGACGGTATCACCATAGCAAAAGGGGTTAGGAAAAAGAATATATACGTCATAAAAATAGATAGAACATCTAAAGACAAACTTTGCTTAACGACTTTAGATGATAACTCTACCCTTTGGCATAGACGTCTAGGTCACGCTAATATGAGACTCACTCAAACCTTATCCTCAAAAGAGCTAGTTAGAAACTTACCCAAATTGAAATACGACCAACACTTTTGTGATGCTTGCAAAACTGGGAAACAAGTTCATAGTAGCTATAAGGCTAAAAACATGGTTTCCATATCTAGATGTCTAGAGCTTTTGCATATGAATTTGTTTAGTCCATCAACTATATAAAGTTATGGAGGCAACCTCTACACTTTGGTCATAGTAGATGATTACTCAAGGTATACGTGGACAAAGTTTTTGAAAACTAAAAATGAAGGTTTTGAAAAATTTGAAATACTTATTAAGAAAATTCAAAATCAACTAGGTGTTAACATTGTGTTGATCCGAATGGATCATGGTCGCGAATTCGATAATGGAACACAATTTGGAAACTATTGTGATACTAATGGTATAACACATAACCTTTCAGCTCCTCGAACACCCCAATCTAATGATGTAGTAGAACGTAAGAATAGGACTCTTCAAGAAATGAGTACAACAAAGCTTAATGAACAAAACATACCCCAAAAGTTTTGATGTAACGCCGTTGACACTTATACTTACATTTTAAATATAGTCTTAATACGTCCTTTCTTGAACAAAACACCTTATAAAATCTATAAAGACAAAAAGCCTACTTTAGGATACTTTAGAGTATTTGGATGTAAATGTTTCATTTTAAATACCAAGGACTATCTCACCAAATTTGACCCAAAGTCTTAAAAAGGTGTGTTTCTTGGTTACTCACAAACTAGCAAAGCATACATCATTTTAAACAAAGAAACAATGAGAGTCGAGGAATCGTTAAACATAACATTTGACGAAAGTCCACCTCCCTCTAAGAAAGACATCACCTTTGGTAGATGATGACTTAGTTGAAAGTCAAGAAAACAATGATAATAACAAGGAAGATGAACCATTAAATAAAGATATTATAAATATCAAAGAATCCAAAAGTCATCATTTATAAAAAGTCATAAGACAATTAAATCAAATAACATTAACATCACAAGCTCAAAATTAAAGTAACTACTTTTGTTTTGTGTCATCCATTGAACCGAAAACGTAAATGAAGCAATAAAAGACGAATCTTGGGTAATTGTTATGCAAGAGTAGCTAAACCAATTTATTATGAATGATGTATGGACATTAGTTCCAAAACCTAAAAATTAAACTATAATTTAAATAAAATGGGTTTTTTGAAATAAAATGGACGAAAATAGTGTAGTGTCTAGAAACAAGGCTAGGCTTGTGGTACAAGGCTATAATCAACAAGAAGGTATTGATTACGACGAAACTTATGCACCGGTAGCTAGGCTCGAGTCTATTAGAATCTTACTTGCATATGCATGTGCTCACGACTTCAAACTTTTTCAAATGGATGTTAAAAGTGCATTCTTGAACGGGCTCATTAATGAAGAAGTATATGTTGCACAACCTCCCGGATTCACCGACTTTGAAAAACCAAATCATGTTTTTAAACTTAAAAAGGCATTATACGGACTTAAGCAAGCACTAAAAGCTTGGTATGATAGACTTAAGACCTTTTTAGTTGAACACAAATACACCATGGGATTAGTAGATAATACTCTCTTTACCAAGAAAAATGAATCACACATTATCATAGTTCAAATATACGTAGATGACATCATATTCCAATCAACTTGTCAAGAGCTATGTGATGATTTCTCTAAAATCATGCACGACGAGTTTGAGATGATTATGATGGGCGAATTAAACTTCTTTTTAGGACTTGAAATTAAACAACTAGAAGATGGTATATTCTTTAACCAATCTAAATACATAAAGGATATGCTTAAGAAATTTGGTCTTGAAGACTCAAAACCTACTAAAACACCCATGTCCTCGGAAACTAAACTCACCGAGGATGAGAAAGGTGAATCCGTAGATACCAATAAATATAAAGGAATGACTGGTAGCCTACTTTATCTTAAGGCTAGTAGACCCGACATTATGTTTAGTGTTTGTCTATGTGCTCGCTTTCAAGAAGATCCTAAAACATCACACCTAGAAGCCATAAAACGAATATTTAGATACATTAAAGGCAATACATGTTTAGGATTATGGTATCACAAAGGAACGGGTGTAGAAACCATAGTGTATGCCGACTAAGACCATGCCGGAGACTATGTCGATAGAAAGAGTGCAAGTGGTGTTTGTAATTTTGTTGGACAATGTCCAACCTCATGGTTCTCAAAGAAACAAATGGCCCTCGCTATCTCAACTACCGAAGCCGAGTACGTCTCAGCCGGAAAGGCATGTCAACAAGATCTTTGGATGAAGCAAGCTCTCGTGGATTACATAATTCAACTCAACGATATCTCTATACTTTGTGACAACAAAGGAGCCATTGATCTCAGCAAAAATCATGTCCAACATGCCCAAACGAAACATATTGAAATTCGTCATCACTTCCTTCGCGACAATATTCAATAAGGAAACATCTCAATCGAGAAAGTCTCCTCCGAAGATAATATTGCCGACATCCTAACTAAACCTCTTAAATGAGAACCATTTAATCTTCTTAGACTTGGTTTAGTATTAATGGAACCAAACACATAATCAAAAACATAGCTTAAAACTTAGAATGACCAAACACAACAAATTAGAAAAATCTTCTACTGTTCCCACGGAACCAATCGCTAACAAAGATGGAACCAAAATATTGGGTCCGTCTAGTCCGTGGTTCATTCAGAACAAAAAGTTTAAACTACATAATACTTCCTCCTTCACAACCCATATAACCAAACGACTAACAAACACACATAACTCATAATTGAGGTTTCTTCTTCAACTAATCTCAACCAAAATCAACATTGTAAGTATCCTAACTACATTACTTCTCTTAATTCTAAGTCTAGGGTTTCAATTTAAGCACAAAACCAAAACATGGGGATTATGCATTTTCTTGTACAAATCATGAATTACATTTGTTAAATTACATAACAAATCATGTTTCCCTTAGTTAGAAATTACATATCATAAGGCACTATCATAATTAACTAAAAACCCCATGTCAAAATTTTAAAAAATTTCTCACTTATAGGAAAAACAATTTCTCATTGTTCATATAAATAAAAACGTCATTTCATCCCTTGCATAATGTCTCTTGATTACTAAAGGTAATGCATAACTAATATGCATTTCTGGGTATATTCAAACGAAGCCATATTGAATTAGGAGCGTTTGGGTTATCTCTTGCATTTTGCCAAACACTACTAATAAAAACTATTTTATGCATAAAAAAGAGTCAAGATAATGACAACTCCACATTGTTTGCATATAGGCACACACTAGAACAAAACTATTTCATGAGGGTAGAACAATCCACCCATCCTTTGTCGAGGGAACAAACCTTCGTCAAGAACTAGCCACCATCCACTTTGATGGTCTCCTAGACATAGATGAACCCATTTTTCCTAGATTCATTATTGAGTTCTATGCTAGCGTAATTCTTGTAACAAATGATGATGGTCTTATGTCACCTCAATTCAAAGTCAACCAAATTGATTTCAACATTCCCCTCACTCAATTCACCCAAGCGCTAGGAATTCCTTGTGTTGGAACATGTCTCTACTCGGATAAGTGGTCACTCACAATTCTTGACTCAACTCATGACCGTTCCTCTCCTTATCAAACTCCCTTGGTCGACAAAGATGTCATCCGTGAATACCTCTTCTTTGATAGGGTATCCATAACTCGTGTCACTAGAACCAGGAAAGAAATCAACAGAGATCCATATGGAATGGAACTCAATGAGCTTAAGCATCCTTTCAAGAAATGGGAAGAACTTCTACGAGCCAATGTCATAAGCACCATAGGAAACCGTGACCATATCAATGCTTGCCTTTGCTACATGCTCTATAGCTTGTCCACCCATCAACCATTCAACTTGGCATACTACATTGCTAGGAAGATAGCCGACATTCCCACTAAAGAATCGTTGCTCTTCCCTATGGGATGCTTCTTACCCGTCTCTTTAGAGCTTTTACACCCATTCCGCCAAGTCCTAGAGGAATAAAGCTTGACTATCCTCTTATCCCTCACATCTTTGTGCCACTGAGTGATGAAAGGGTTGCCAAGACTAATACAAAAAGGAAAATGGCCACAACCTCCTACTCCTTTAACTTCATCATCAAATAGCTCAGAAGACGGACTCCGAACTCTAGGCTTCAATCTCACCAGTACTACGCGTCACTTCCAGAGATTGAGAACCCCTCGGAGGAATTCAAGCAAACTAAGGGCATGTTCAAGTGTCTTGGTAGGATGCTTTCCAAGATCATCAAGAAGTTGGACAAGTAGTGGAGGTGTTTAAGGAGTGTTTGGTACAAGGACAAAAACAATAATGTATGATGTATTTTATAGATTTTCGCTCTCTAGGATGATAACTAAACTTAAAATAATTATGTGTAATAACTTTGCCGTGCAAAGGGATAACATTTTAATGTTATTTTATTTTCACCGTTTTCACTATTTAGTGAAAATCGCTAGCCCCTATTTGAAATACATGATCCCATGTGTTTATATATGTGTTATTGCTTGTTCTTAACCAGAAATAATTATCTCCATATGTTTTAAGAAAAATTACATGATTCGGAAAAGTTTACGAGGGTTAAAAAAAGCCTCTGTGAACAAATATGATCACCACGGATTTGACGGACCCAAAATTGGTACTGCCAATTTCACTAAGATGGATCAGACGGAACCAAAATCTGGGTTCCATCCTTTAAAAATTTTGGTTCCGTGGGTGCCTGCAGGTAAGTTTCCGTATTTTACTTATTCCCACACTCAAATTTACCAAATTTTGTTACTAGGATAGTTTTTACTCCTTTTTATTCATATTAGGACTAGTCTAACTTACTTAAACAAATAGGATATCCATTTCCCACCAAAATTCAAAAATTCTCAAAATTCACCAAGGAATCCTTTTCTATAAAGGAATGAACCATTATTTTGGTTCCTTGGAATCCGTGGATGACTGATCTTTAGGATTTTTCAATGATTGAAGTCTATTTATTGCATATCTTGCTCAATTTACTCAACATTTCTTATATGGATTGACTTAGGGAGATTTGAAATGCATTTAAACTCTTCCAAAACATTAGGAATAACTTCACTTGTGTTAGACCCGTTTTTGAAATACAAATAGGCCCCACCCTAGATGGAATTGACTAAGGACTTAAATGGATTGGCCAGTCAAACCCGATGGTCAACCTAATAGTCAGCGAATGTGTAACGTAGTTTTGGAAGTTATGATGCATAACTTAAGGGACTAATATTGCCTAGTATTAAAGTGTTATTAGTAAGTATTGTGGCCAAAGTAGAATGAATGGAACTAGAGGGACCAAGCTTGCCCTATAGCCAAAGTTGTGTAAGTATATATGTAGCTATCCATATTATTCTAGACATTTCCACACCTTTCTTGGATGTGTTTGTATGTGTCCGGTTTTGGATAAGAAAAGGGAGGGAGAAGAGTAGCTTGGAAGGGTAGGAAGAAGATGATGAAGAGATTATGCTAAGGGTCCTTCCTAGCAGATCACCACAAGTAAGTAACTTTCTCTTAGTGATTATTGAGGTCAAGGTCATGGGTTAAGTGGGTAATCATCATATGATCAAAGTATGATCATATGATGATATGGAAAGGATGATGAGTAAGTTATGGTGGGTTATATAAACCCTTGTTGATAGTATTGAGTTATATGTATTATTAGGTTTGTTGATGATGGTGAAGGATGATGATGATGGTGTTGAAATAATGATTGTTGGCTTAGCTTGGATTCAAGGTAAGTAAAACGGTTATGATTTGATGTTATAATGATTTCTTACATTATGTGTTATATGAATGTTATGATGATGTTATTTGAAAGTGTTTGAATGATTGTGTGGTGGAGAAGTAGATGTAAGGCTAGTTTGGCATAGCTAGCAATAGAGACTGAGAGTTGAGTTGGATTAGTGTAAGTATATAGGAAAGGTTGTGATGTAATGATAAGGCTTGAAGTGGCTAAGGTATGTGTTATGTTTAGTACTAAGAATTCGTGCTTACGGTTTAGTGTCTAACCATTTTGTAGGTTGGCATACTTTTATGGATGGCTGTGATGATATGGATTAAAGGATTGATATGCAAGGATAGAAGATAGTATGCATTTAGGAGCTTAGTATAGAATACCGAGCTCAAGTGTCATGTTGGAACCCCCGTGAGTCATTTAATGGATTGGAATGTGTAGTCAAGTGGCATAATGTATGTCAAAGTATTCGTAAATTTTTGATGGCCAAACGTTGTGTCAAAGTGTGTTTTAAGTGTTATTAGTAAAAGCTAAATGGGTGTTTGGCATAACATATGTTTATACCCATTTTGGGTTACAACGGGTCGATTGGTCTTGTAAACATGTATTACGTTTGTGAAAACGTAGAGGAGGGTGAATACGTTTCTGTTTAAAAACTTTAGATCTTTAGTATCAAATCGCTTATGAAGCTTGTTATAATATGAAAGTATCGATTATTGTTTGTGACTAATATAAAGCATAGTAAACCAAGTTGTCACACAATCATGAACATCAAACCACATCACAAACAATAGTATAGTGCAAGTATAAAAGTAAAGAGATAAAGAAAGGAAAGTGCAAACCGAACACGGATTTATAGTGGTTCGGTCATGCGATCTCCTTTCCGCCTACTCCACTCCCTTAGTACCCAACTCGAGAGTTACTTCACTAAACCAACAAGCTCCCTTCTCGGCGTGAAAACCTTACAATCGTCGCTACACTTTTTCCAGTACAAAGCTAAATACCGGTTCTAGTTCGAGGTAGAACCAACCTAACGTCGCCTATACAATATTTCCGACACTAAGCTAGATGTCGAGTTCTTTTACAAGGGTACAACCACTCCCATTATTTTTTTGGCCCAACATAACAAACCTTGTGTTTTATGGCGCAAACACATAAACCATCTAATCTAGTTTGGTGAAAGTGTTGTTATGATGCAATGATGTTTACACTAATGATCCATGACACAAATGTCTAATGGATATGAATAACTACTTCTAAATGAACTTCCATTGATAGGAAGCCTTCATGATGAAGATCACAAGTTCCCTAAACTTGTTGTGATAGATCTTTAATTTGTGGTGAGTGGGGATGGCTAGATCTCCAAGCTTTCCTTGGTTGATCAAAGAGTATGCTTACAACAAAGATGAATGTTAGAAGAATTATGATCATGATCATTAGGGTGTTTAATGTATGTTACTACATTGTTAATGATTGATCTAAATGTATGCAAGAAGGTGGAGAAGATGTGTTTTTAAGTGGTGAAGAAATAGGAAAACAATGGGCTTCTATTTATAGGCAAAAGTGGTCAGGAGCGTCCACGGACCAAGGAACCCTTAAAAGGGTTCCGCCCTTTATACAATTTGGTGCCGTGGGTGCTGATGTAAAATCTAAAAATATTTCTTCAAATCTTTCCAAGATATTACCAAATCTTACTAAGATCACATTTGATATATTGAGTATCAATCTAACCAAAATATTCAAGTGATCTTCCAAGGATTTCAAAGATGATGCATGACATGATGTAACATGTATTTTCATTTTTAGATTAAAAGGTTTATCAAGGTAAACTTGTAAAATGTATTATGTAACTAGTTAATATAATGTCTAGTTACTTTTTGTAAAAGAGTGCTTGTCAAAATAAAATATATTTTGTCAAGTGTAAGTAAACTTTAGAATTTGTATGAAATACTCGTAAATGCAAAATGTAAAATGAGGTTCGAAATAGAATGGTTAATCCTATTAAAATACTTAGTGACTCTAAACGTATTTTAAACATTCTAAATGATTTGTTAATGGGTTTGATCATAATGCCATATAACAAACATGTACGAACCTGTGTTGTAACATATGAGGACTTGAGACATCGAGAGGTGTTGAATGTATGTTGAGACAAAGTGTGATTACAAGTAACTTGTACATTTTACGTTATGTATTACAAGTTACTTGTTTGTCATCAATCAAAACAAACAAGATCAGATAGATTAAATATCATAATATTTGCACTAACAATCTCCCCTTTTGATGATGACAAAGATATGTAAACGTAATAGAAAGTAAAATGTAAAAAGTTACTTGTATCCTTACTACCTTTACATTACCTTCTCCGTTTACACTCTTCTCCCTTTGTCGAAACAAAAGGCGTGTCCTTGAGTTTAACTTCATTTCTCCCAAAAGGCGAGCTTGCATCATCCCTAGTGAAGTTAAATCGTCTACTTCAATCCGTTCCTTGTTAGGTAGCGGATCCATGGATCAAATTAAGAGGCTTAACCTACATCAAGGTTAGTTTTATGCAACAAAAATTATGAGAAATATATGAAAAAGTCCACTTTTTATCGAAGCACAAATGCTTGTTGAAAAGTGAGAATGATGATAAATGCGTGCATGCTCCTCCTTGACGGTTGCTCCCCTTGTTTGAGGCATCGTGGTATGATTAAAACCTACAAAAAATATTAGTGCAAAACTATATTCGTCATTGATCGAGTAAGTGATATACAACAAAGTGTATATAAGATGCATTCAAGAATTCTTGACGAAAGCTCCCTTGCTCTAGGGCGTCAAGATGAACCTTCAAAATAAATATTAGTATAATAGAAGCTTTGTCTTTAGACAAATATGTCATATATAACCAAGTGTATAGACGATGCAATATGAGTGCTTAAAGGACATTCCTCCTTGTTCTAGGGTGTCAAGAAGTACCTAAAATAAGAAAAATAATTGATGCAGACTTCATCCTTAGATGAGTAAATTATATACAGTCGAGTGTATATGATGATGAACCTACAATGAAAAACATTAGTGCAATATATTTCATCTTTTTCACAAAGAAAAATAAGATGTATATATGTGATAAATGATATAATCAAATAGATGTAAATGGGTCTATTTCAAGGGTCTGCAGGAAATGAGTCTTTTTCAGAGTATAAAAAGGGTCTATTTTAGACTAATACCATCAAGTGCAAAAAAAAAAAATAAAGTCGGGACAGGGGCGTTACAACTTGGTATCAGAGCTTCGGTTTAAGTGAATTAGGTTTCCACTATAGGTTGCCTAGTCTTAAACCACTCGTAGAAGCGTTGAACGTAAGTGTTAGTGATGCGGAAAGTAATCGTTAAGTATGAGATGGATTATGTCTTTTGTGAGATGAGCTTATTGATGATAAGTGATGAATGTGTGTTATAGTGTTGATGTGTATGAGATGTAAGTCCGTGGAGGACTTGAAGTGTTTGAATAATTAGTTAGCCGCACCCCGGTTGGTGCGGGTGATTATATTAATGATTATGAATGTATGATAGAGTAATGGTAATGGAATGCGGTAAGAATGGTAAGTGGTATTAGAGATGGGCTAATAAGTGAATTAAAGTTTTATGATGCCTTAGTTATAAGGTAGACTAATATTTGCGACTAATTAGAATGTTTATGCTTAGACATAGACGATTGTGCGATGTGATATAAGAGCCATAGACTATTTGTTTTGATTTTGATTATGAATGTTTTAAAATTTGTTGGATAAGTGTTAAGTGTTAAAGTGTTATCGTTGATGCGATGTTAAGTCTATGGTAGTTGGTTATATGGCTAAGTAGAATGAGATTGTGTTTAATAGCATGGTACATAGAAGTGTACGAGATAAGATAGATGCATTGGAATGCATAATATGTAAGACTTAATTGATATGTGCGAGTCATATTTAATGAGCAAATATTGGTTGATGATAGAAGTTACGTGAAGCATGGATTAGATTTAATATAATTTATAATTGCCACATTATGCGTGATGACCAAATGGTGGCTAAAAGGTTGATAAACCATATTGATATGTGAAAAAGTTAAGAAGTATGGTAAGTGTTTGATAAAGCATAGATGCTTTGAAAACTTGAGATAAAGTAATAAATGTTGAGCATGATAAGGTAAAGTGTGTGATTAAGACGTGATAAGATCATGTTATATATAAAACATGATAAGTGAAACATGCTAGAAATGAATGTTCAGCGTAATGAGTAGAAGTGATGAATGAGATATAGATTGCGCTAGAATTCATAAGTGATATGAAGTGCGCCGAAGAATTGTAAAACATGAATATAATCATGTTAATATATTGGAATGTATGATGAGATTAATGAGAATGTTATAGAACAAACCCGTAAGGTTTATATGCGTGAGTTAGTATGCTAAATGAAATGATAGTATGAATTGATAATATGGTCAACAAGGGTTGACGGATAATAGTAAAAGTGCGTAGTAAGAACACACATAAATGTGTAAATTTTAAATGGACAAGTATCATGCAAAACTTGTCTAAAATAAAGAAGGCACATGGTGAAAGTGTGGGTCAACTTGGGGTTGACGGATTAATGATAAGATTGCATTGTGGAAATGCAAATATAAAAATTGGAAAGTGTTATATAGAAACTTGTCTAGATGAAAGTAAATATGATCGCGAATGTTGAGATTGCTTAAGGCAATGAGAATTAAGAAAGTGATAGCGTGTACTTAATGAGAAAAGTGCGTGAAAGATAAAACGAGTAAAGATGTTAAAGTAAACATAGCTTGGATCCAATGCTCTAGGTTTGGTATCCTTAGGGATAGCCCAACTTGCCTTTTTGGCATCCTTCAGGATGGCCTAACTTGCCTCTCATGGCATGGTTGTTAGCTTGCCTTCACCTGCATGGTTTGCCTATATCCTTGGCATGTGTGGAAGTATCCTTCGGGATAGCTTAGCTTGCCTTTTGGCATGGTTGATAGCTTGCCCTTATGGCATGTACGTTGGTATCCTTTGGGATAGCCTAGCTTGACTTTCATGGCATGGTGGTATAGCTTGCCTTTATGGCATGGTTGTTAGCTTGCCTTTCATGACATGGTGGTATAGCTTTCCTTTATGGCATGGTTGTTAGCTTGCCTTTCATGGCATGGTGGTATAGCTTGCCTTTTTGGCATGTTGTTTAGCTTGCCTTTATGGCATGGATGAAAAGTTAGAGAGATTGGATCCCAGGCTAGAGAAGAATAGAAAGAAAAGTAAGTATGATTGTTGTGTCGGAAGTACGTAAGTAGGATGATTTGTAATTTCCTTATTTAGATGGATTGGGACGCCTTTTCATTTAAATAAAGAAATTGTAAATCACCTAACCATAAGTTTATGATTCATTACTTACATAGATTGGGACGCCTTTTTATGTAATAACGAATTGAAAATGAGTGGGCTTATGTGAATTGTAAATGAGGGACGCCTTTTATCAAATATCAACAATCCTTCCACAAATGTTCCACCACCAAATAATGATCCTACTATCCCACCAAACCAACCTCGACATGGTTGCTCCCATTGTGAGCGAACGGCTCATCTTAGTGAAAGGACCCACATCATGGTCCACAAACTACAAGATGAAATGAAGTTCATCCTCAACCATATCCTTGAGCGTATTAACGCTCTTTCTCATCCTCCTCCTCAATAGGATGGTTATCGCTTTATTTTTAGGATTTTTTGTAAGTTATTTTTTATTTTTCTAGGAATTTTATATTTTAAGTTATTTTTCTATATTTTTAAGATTTCTTTTATGTCTCAACATCTTTATTATGTTCTATTTTATGACTTTTAAGTCATAAAAATTTTAACTAATGAAAGTTGTTTATTATAATGTTGTTGGTTATTATAAGTGATTACTTGTTGGTTGAAATTATTTTTGATGCTTGTGGGAATGTTATTAATCTTTCTTTTGTAGCTTTTCATAATTCATGTACCTTTCTCTTGGCACCTAATTAAGGGAGAGCATTGGCCAATGGGGAGCATTTGGCTGGCCTCATTGCATTTTCCGCCTCATCTATTTTTTTTTGTTTCGACAAAAAAGGGAAGAATATTATTGAATTTAAACATTGACTTTCAAAAAGTCAACAACATGCTTTGACCTTCAAAAGTCAAAATTAAAGTAGACCAAAAATTGGACAAACAAAAGTTTAACTAGTCTTAAGATAAAATAACTTTTTGATTGTCAACTTTATTTAACTAACTAGTTCTTCCAAGTTCAAATTAATTTCATATTTTTAAAATTCTTGTACATCTTTACATCTTTGATAAAAATAAAATTTATGTTTTGTCCTCAACAAAAAAGGGGAGATTGTTAATACAAATATCGTCCAAAAACGTTATTTATATTTTATGATCTTTACCTTGTTTTGTTAACGACAAAAGTAAATTTTATTTTTGCAAAGTATAAAGCTTGTCAAGATTATTAGACATTAGTACAAGCTTTTCTTATATAAGTCTTCAACATTTAAGCATTTGCATCTTATCACATTTTGATTAACTACATATCAGTTCACATAGTTAACCTTTTAAACTATAATGTGCATCAACATTTTTTGGATAAAGTATGTTTAGTTTCTTAAACAAAACATTATATAATTATTTACTTATATAACATGTTAATTCTAAAAATGCAAACTACATATTACATCATGGCTTGCATCACATTGGAAATCTTTAGAAGATTTTATATAATATTTTGTTTAGATATTCACTCATCATATCTTACATAATCTTGGAGAGATTTGGATGATCTTTGACAGATTTTTTGGGATCTCCACTATCAGACTGACGGAACCAAAAATTATAAAGGGCGGAACCCTTTTTTTGGTTCCATCATGTCCGTGACCTGCTGATCACTTGGCCTATAAATAGCAAGCCAACCCAAGTTGTTTTATCATCCCTTATTAGCATAAAACACATACATTCTCTCATTCTATTACATCTAACTCAGTGGCATTTCATTTTAGTGATCATCTTTTGTAGAAAAGAAGATCAAGGCATAATCAAGCTTCAACAAATAGTTAGAAGTCTTGTTTGTTTTGTTGTTGTGTGAATCATTATTTTTCATACATCATTGTTGTACCAAACCAACTTAAACCTCTAAGTGTGAGTGATTAGTACTTTAGTCCTCAAAATACATAGTGTGTTGGGAGTGGTTGTACCCTTGTAAAAAAAACTCGACATCTAGCTTTGTGTCAAAAATATTGTGTAAGCGACGTGTAAAGGTTTTGTCCGCCGGTTAAAGGAGCATGTTGATTAGTGAAGATAACTCTCGAGTTAGAGACTCGAGGAGTGGAGTAGGACAAGGAAAAAGAGTCCTTGTATACCGAACTACTATAAACAACTTTGTCGTGGTTTGATTGTTTCTTTCCTTACTTACATATTATCTATTGCTTGCATATTATTCATTCTTCACTAACACATCATTTATCTATATTGATTGATCTCACAATAAGTTTTTAAAACAATTAAGATTTTAAACAGTAAAACTAATCAACCCCCCTTCTAGTTTTCCACATGTCTATTTTGGTTAGAATTAATTACACAAATCGTCCTTGTGGTTAGACCCAATTGCAAGTTTCGTCCGTCACTTTTAGAACTCACACATACCAGACAAACAAACACTCACTTGTTAACCCAACACAATCTTTGTCCTCAAATCTGCTACTCTATTTTCTCTCCAACACCATACACAGTCACTATCACCAACATTCTCTCTATAAATTCTTACTAAATCTAGATTCCAATCCACCACCACCCGTCAACATCAGATCCACCATGACCATCTAACCTGCAACTACAAGATCCACCATCGATGTTGCTCGCCGAAATAAATGGTCAGCCACTGCTGTTCTGGGGGTTGGTTTTAAGAATGTGATATGTTGTAACTTTTAAGATGGTCTTGGTTTCGAAAATGGTGGGCTTTGAGATGTTGAAATTGTTAATTAATGTAAGTTTTACTTTTGGAGAAAATAAGAATGATTGTTAATAAATGTTACTATTGTTGAATGTATGTTTTTTTTAATTAATGTTTTTTTCTTATTATGAAAAAATGTATTAAAACTAAAATAATGCAATAAGAAATGGGGAAAGATTATGTTGAAAGTTACGGTGGATTATTAAAGAACAAAGAGGGTTTTGGATTGTTAATTTTATTTGGCGACTAAAAAATGTGATCGGATCACTTCGGATTAAAAATGGTGATGGTCGGAAATCATTGGTGGTAGCCGGAAAAATGGGGATGGATATGAGAAGGTTTATTTGTTGTTTGTGTATCGGTTTTTGTGTCTTGGTTTCTTGCGCTTTGGAGTGACGGACGAAACTTGCAATTGGGCTTAACCACAAGGACGATTTATGTAATTAATTCTAACCAAAATAGACACAATACACAACTTAGTAAAAAGTGAAAACTTCGATACATTTATAAACAATTAGATTGGGATAATCCATGTCACGTCAGCAAACAAAACAGGCAACCTTAATCTTTACACATAATAGTAAGATTAGTAAAATGTTTGTATTATTTAGACGGATTAATGGATACATAAACAACTTAGCAAAAAGTGGCAACTTCGTTACATTTACAAACAATTATCCCTTTGAACAATGGGAAAATATGTAAAGCTTTTTAGACCGGCCATTATGGTCATCAAACATATTAACTTCACATCATCGCTACATCATCATTCAACACATCATTAAACTTTCACGTTTTAGGTGCTATGGTCACCACCATACCCACCATCAAACAGAAATATAAGAATACCTCATTTCATAAAAATAGATGTTGACGTACACACCATTTTATTTGATAGATACATCATCCTGTACAAGCTATGTAGCACACTGTATAACACTGTAATGCACAAAATGTGATATATGCATCAAAAGAAGTGATAATATATACCTCACACACAATCACAAACAAACGAAAAAAACCATTAAGAACATACCACCGAACAAGTGCAAAAAAAATACCCCATAAGACATTGTCTTAGACTCTTATGGTGCATACGCATGGTAGTCACCATCACCAGATGGTCGACCACCACCACATTATTCGGCCTTAGTTATCACATAGTCATTCTGGGTGTTATCCACTTAGGATGACACAAAATGTCTACCATGCCTTTTCTGAAGTCATTTTCGGTATCAAGAGTCACTTTCATCCCAATAACCTGCTTTAGGTTGTATTTGGGCGTGCAACGGTGCATGTTCTTTTTTTGGTTGGTCCAACTTTAGTGTTATGAGTGTATACGTAAAGTGTGTTAGGTATTACTATTTTTGTTGTCGCGATGACGTTTAGTAAAATGACACCAATTTTTCATAACACTATACATATAGGTCTTATATGTCATCTAGTTTTTTGTCTTTCCTATAAACGCATTGTATAGTATATTGTCAACCAACATGATCTTTTTTAGAAAAAAAATTATATAAACGAAATAAATAAAAATTGATAATATCAATTATACAATAATCTTAGTAAAATGATAAAAGCATTTTATTTAATTTTTTTATATATGTATAAGAATACCATATAGTCCGTATTGTAAATTTATAATCGGATAGAGCTCTTACATGTTTCTTCCTAACATGTTTTTTCTTCTACAATATTAAGCTCCTTTTGCCTGTCAAAAGAAAATTACACTTATAATATTTGAGTACTAATATTATTTTGGGAAAAAATATACTCGATCTGTAAATTTAAGCTATGATCGCATTTAAAAATTCAAATAAAGTATTCCCTCCAAAATGATGTAAAGCCATAAAGAGGCGAGCGGAGAAGTTATTATTTTACATGCTCAATTTATTGTTGTAGGGTTCTCGATCACTCTATTTATGCTATAAATTTTTTTAATAAATAATATTTTCTCATTTGTGTTGGTTTTAGTTTAGTAACAGGAAATCAAATGTGGGTACAGAAGTTTGGTGCACACTAGGCTAAACATAATTGTTATCATCATCATCATCACTTTTCTACTTTAATTGTTACATAAAAATATTTATTTTAAAATCAATTACCAATACATACCATATACGCTATCACTTTACTAAAACATACTCAATATTTTCTCTTTCTCAAATATGTCCATTTTGGTGCGCAAGGTTTGCATTTTGGGCACCAAATCATAAAGTATCATTATACACCCGAATGTGGTGCGGAGGGAAAGAAAAAACAATGTATTTTGGTGCTCATAAAAAAGATTTTGGGCACCATATCATTAATGTTTGGTGCGCAATGGAGGTGTTTTGGGCACCAAAAAATCTTTGTTTAATATTTGGTGCGCAAAGGAGGTGTTTTAGGCACAAAAAATATAAGTGGCACATTCTCATTGGTTCAAAAATAAGTCTGGTGCTTTGTTTAATATATGGTGCGCAAAGTTTGGTGCGTGGGCACAAAAAATGACCAAAAATGTTTATACGATCCAAATCATCCTTTTATGAAAATCTTGCAAGTAATACGACCATTTATCCAAATCACTCTTTATTTTATACAAACATAGCTTATCACACTCACTTTCTCTCTCTCTCTCTTTTCCTTGGTCGCGCGTGAAAGTTTTTTTTTTTTTTTTTTTCTTTTTTTTTGCATAAGACAGTTATATCATATTTATATTTTTTTTTAAATACTTATGCAGTAATATGTGCAAATAAAAAAGAGGGTGAAATCACCTCTCTTAGTTTTAAGGTATCGTCATCATAAATTACTATGGCTTGCACCCTAGCTTTGCAATAACAACCTTAACATGGCCATAACAAGGTGGAGTGTTGAGTTACCGTATGTTTTATAGCAAAAATATTGTTCTCAACCGGCTAGGAATTGAGATGAAAGATCTTGGACCCATGATCAAGATTATAGGATGCAAATTCACCGAGATAGAGTTAGCGAAAAATCACGGTTTTCACGGAAAAGTTATGTGAAGAAAATCTTGCAAAGGTTTAGTATGCAAGATTGTAAGCCAATAACAACCCCGTTTCCTACTAATGTCAAGTTATCCTCTAAGATGAGTCCTAGCAGTGAAGAAGAGAGGATGGAGATTTCTCGAGAATCGTATGCATCGCAGTGAGAAGTTTAATGTTCGCGATGATTTGTACAAGACCAAACATTACATGCGATGGGAGTAGTGAGTCGATACATGGTGGAACTCGGTAGAGACATTGAGAAGTTGTGAAGAGGATCTTTAGATATCTTAAAGGAACCTCGGATGTTGCATTATGTTATGGGGAATCGGGTTTAACTGTCGAGGATATGTTGATTACGATTATGCGGTGATCTTGACTGAGTAAATCAACCACCGGGTATGTTTACACTACCGCGAAGTAAGATGGGGTTTCAAAATCGCGGTCGGTTGTCGCTATGTCAACAGCGAAAACAAATTATGTTGCAACCGCTCAAGTTAACAAAGAAGCGGTATGGTTGAAGATGTTGTTGGAAGAGCTCGAGCGCGAACAAGAGAAAATTACTCTATTTTGTGACAATCGGGCGCCTTGTATCGGCAAGGAATCAGACATTTCATTCAAAGACAAAGCATATCTGAGTTCGATATCACCGTTCGTGAGAAAGTGGAAGAAGGAACCGTGGATATGCAGAAAATTCATACTGATGATAACGTGGCAGATTATTTGACGAAAGCAATCAACAGTGACAAGTTTATATGGTGCCGATCCTCATGCGGTCTAGCGGAAACGTAAGCAACATGAAAGTGCAAGGAAGGATAACAATGTGAAGATCGATTTAGCTTCAATCGGATCTTCGTGGGAGATTATATAATGATACATTGTATCTCAATGTGGAATCTTTTGCAAGTTGTATGCAAGTTGATATAGGAGGTCATGGATGATGTCAAGATGGTCATTTGAAGCTTATAAAAGGCAATGATGCTTGCTCAATTTTTGCATCTCATTCCAACGAATACAAAAGTGTTCTTGGTCTCATTCTTTCTCTTAGTCTTTGAGTTAATTAAGAGAGTTTGTAATATCTCCTAATACAAGAGATATAAGTGTTTATCCTTATAATTAGAGAGAATGTGTAACTTATAGTTTTCATTATAGTGAAACGTATCTTTTTTTGCCCGTGGTTTTTACCCTATTGAGGTTTTCAACGTTATATCCGTATGTCATCTTTTATTATATTTCATATTTTAGTTGTGGGTTTGCTCCAGTCCAGTGTCATTTTTCTCAACAGGTCACTCACAATGAACCTCCAACCATCTTGTCGCATGATAATTTCTTGCTATTTGCTCAATTTGCTATCATTGGAGGTTGCCTAAATGAAAAAAATCACTAATTTGAATCCATTGCACGTACTACTGACAAGGGATTAATATGCTAGCTATTTTCAAGAATATAATCTGCATAGTCAAGAAATTCAAATTCGCCATGACACATTAATTTGATTTCAAATTCGCTTGTGAGTTCTCTTAAAGGCCATCATCATCATAATCGTCGGAGCATTGCTCAAAAGGTATCACTTTCCTGTCGCAAAGTTGCAAAAAACGTGAATTAATCGTTCGACCTTTTTTAGCTTGTAATTGCTCTAGGCGAGATTAATCGTCGTAAAGGTTGGTGGCCGATAAGGTGGCGATTAATCGGGATTTTTTTTTTTTTTTTTTTTGGAACACAAGGTTACCGCAAACGTTCAGTTAACCATTCAAGGATGGCTTGTGAAAAAATAAGTCATGGGTTCAATATCAACTGCTGGCTAAAAATTCACTGAAACAAACGTTCATTGCTTAAGACTTAAGACCAAGTCTTTAGAAAAGGGTCAACGACAAAAAATTGCACGATGTAAAGATTTTTCAGCGATTAAACCATGTGGAGTACTCTTTAGCGGCCTAATTATCTACAACTACACATTTTTATTTATTGTGTACCAAATAATACACTTTCACACTAATTCATGTAAATACTATTATACCACTATAAATACTCATCATTTTGCATAGATAGTCAAGAAATGCGTTGTTTTTTATTAAATTGTTAGACCACTAAGAATAGTGAAAAAAACACGTCATTCGGTTTTATGTATACCATTAATGCTGCCAACACCATACCGTCAAAAATACCAAACTTGTGTCAAAGGATTTTGAGCCGCTCAATCAACTCATGCCAAATGCAACTTTTGTGTCTTTCATTTTTTTTCTTTTTTTTCTTTTTTTTTTTTTTTTTTTTTTTTTTTGTATTGTGAGTAAGTGGATATTTTTAGGGGGATATTTTATGAGACCCAATAATATGTTAGTGGTGTATTATGAGAGACGGGACGCTGAAATGACATACAAATAACGTGTTATTGGCATCTTTTTGTGCTCTTAGACAAAAAGAGGAGTAACATTTAGGGGCGTTTGGTTTGTTGCTAGGAATCACAATGTGTATTGGATTTGGTATGGGGTAGAATGATAATTGATATGAAAAAATGTATCATTACAATTGTTTATGTTTGGTTGATAAAATATGGATTGAAAAAGTGTAAAGATATTTGAATTTTGTAGTGGAAAAGAGAAGGGCCCACGAGAATGGATTTCATAAACACCAAATTGGTGTGTAATGAATCTGTGACTATGATATACCCATTTCATTATTGAGCTCACAAACAAACACCTTTAATCACTTTCATAGTTAGAGTCATCGGTATAATAACGCTCAACCTCACGTTAACCTTTAACTTCCGAGCGTTATTGCTCGTTACCCACACCAAGGTCCACGTTAACCTTGCGTTAAAGGTTGCACGTTAGAGAATTAACGTGCGTTACTTGGCATCGTTTAATATAGGGCTAATAACCTATTAAAGCATCATACTTGTCACAAAAAGCAGTTCGACGTAGCGAACAAAAAAAATAGCCCTTTTGGCTACTAAACCCGACTATTTTGTCTTTATTGGGCATTTTACCACTTGCTGAACCGGTTGCCAGTTGGTATGGTGAGCAGAATGGCATTTTACCACTCTTCAGAGATCTATCTTTCTTTCACATACATCTTTTTATTTATTTTTGCCAGAAACCCCACTGATTACGGGTAGTTTTTTTTGCCAAAACTACCATTCTCTGCCAATCTACAAACCACTGTTTCCATCACTTCTTTCCTAACCAAACTACCATTCCTTTTAACCTCCGCACCCCACCAAATATGGGCGGCACCACATCAAAACCCACATCGATTCATACAATGGAGCAACCAACTTAAAACCCACATCTAATTCACATCAAAATCCAAGATTTCCAAAACCCATATCACAAAAACCATTCATACAATGGATTTCGGTTATTTCCCAGTCGATCCATCGGGAAATGAGAAATGGGTTTGCTTATCTTTGAAAGTGAGGTGAGGAAATCAAGCGATGGTTGTGTTCTTTTGAAACCGAGACCGGGAAATCGACGTGAAATGAGAAATGGGTTTGCTTATCTTTTGAAATGAGAAACGATTGTGTTCTCCTTAAATGGATTTGCTTATCTTTTGAAATGGGAAATGGGTTTGGAACAAGAAATGAACAAGTGGTGGTGACTGCTTAAATGGATTTGCTTATCTTTTGAAATGGGAAATGGGTTTGGAACAAGAAATGAACAACTGGTGGTGACTGGGAAAACTAGAGATGTAGTTGGGAGTAAGAGGTGACCGGGAGTAAGAGGTGGTGGTGGGAGTAGGAGGTAAATGCCCAATAAAGACAAAATAGTCGGGTTTAGTAGCCAAAAGGGTTATTTTTTGTTCGCTCGTCAATCTACTTTTGTGACAAGTATGATGCTTTAATAGGTTATTAACGTCGTTACTTGGCATCATTTAATATATATATATATATATATATATATATATATATATAGAACCGGATCGATTTAGAGGTTTTTATTTTGAGAATATTGAGAAGGTTTTCAAAACGATAGATTTTTAACTTTGATTCACGTTTTTCAAACGTAAAACTCATTTTAATGTGATTAAACTTCAAAATGTGTAAAAAAATTTTTGAATCAATGTCAAAAATCTTTCGATTTTGCAATATATGTAGAATACTAAATCATTTGTACAAATTTAATGAATCATCATCATAACTCGATTTTAACAATGATTTGTGAATCAAATTTGTGATTTATAGATTCGATTCACCATAAAATGATGTTTACTTGTGAATCAAATCAAAACATGAATCATTTGCTCAAACGAAGATTTCTCAATCTTCTCAAAATAAAACCTCTCAATGGAACGGAGATATATATATATATATATATATATATATATATATATATATATATATATATATATATATATATATATATATATATATATATATATATATATATATATATATATATATATATATATATATATATATAAAAGAAAAAAAAATCACTTTACACCCCTAACAACTAGTAGCCATTGAGGTTTAAAAAATTCATTTTACCCCCCCCCGCGTTTCAAACGGCTATAAATACCCAACTAAAACACCATTTTTTTCACACTTCCATAATTCAAATTCAAGTTTATATACTTCCTCTCACACTTCCATAATTCAAATTCAAGTTCATTCACAATGGATCCTAATCAAATTGATGAATTAACTCAATGAATGGTCGACGTTGATGGCCAACGGACTTCGAATTTATGGCGGCCGGCGTGCAGTATCGACAATGCTTGGAACAAGAAGCATCTCAACCTCGCGTAACTCGTGCCCATATATATCGTGAGCGTGAGATTGCGGAAGAACGTCTGCATCGACTATTTCGTTCAAGGTTGTAAGTATCCAAACCGAATTTTCGTAGAAGATTTCGTATGAGCTGGAAAGTATTTACGCAAATAGTCGGTATTGAATCTTATACTTGAAAATATTCCGATAATTTTAATTTCTTTAGGCAATCACCCGATTATGCGGGTTGAATGAGTTTAAGTGTTCTTATGAAGTGTACGTCGCCATACGCCAGCTGTTGACGTCGACACCTCACCGTCTGCGATTGATGAATACTTGCAAATGGGTGTGCGTACTTCGCGTGATTGTCTTGATAATTTTAACAAACATTATTGATTTGTTTATACCGGAGTATTTAAGAAAACCAACTTGGGCCAACATTCAAAATATTTATCAACAACATGAAGAGTGTCATGGTTTTCCGGGAATGCTTGGTAGCATTGATTGTATGCATTGGGAATGGAGAAATTGTCCGGTGGCTTGGCAAGGGCACTTTGGTAGGGGTGATAAAAAAATACCCAACAATTATGCTTGAAGATGTTGCTTCTCAAGATTTATGGATTTGGCATGCATTTTTTGGGATGACGGGGGTGAATAACGATATTAATGTTTTAGACAACTCTCCGTTATTCGACGACATTCTTTCTGACGATGCCCCAAGAGCCCCTTATATGGTCGATGGAACTAGGTATGAACAGGGGTATTACTTGGCTGACGGAATTTACCCACCATAACTTTCATCAAATCCTTCGCCAACAACCGATTTAAAACATACTTACTTTAAAAGGAAACAAGAAAGTGCAGAAAGGATATTGAGCGTCTTTTGGTGCTTCAAGGACATTGGGTTATAATACAACAACCGGGCGTCAAATGGAAATTGTCAAGAATCGTAGAATCATGTATTCTTGAATTATTTTGCATAACTTGATTATAAAAGATCAAAAATTTGCATTACGTGAGTATAACGAAATGTGGGTGGATCCGTCAGCACGTCGAGGCAACAAAGATGGGTCGAAAGATGTGATACTCACCGTCGTAAGGCAAAAGAAATACGCGACCGAGAAACGCATACCCAAATCTAAATGGACCTTATAGAGCATGTTTGGCAGAACAATCTTGAACGACAACAACAACAATAAGAGATCGACGATGATGAATAAATCTTTGCTATGTTTGGTTATTTTTTTTTTCGTTGTAATTTTTTTTAGTTATTTTATATTTCGTATTGTAATATGTTTAAGTTAAGGTTATGTTTTTTTATAAATGAAGTGTGTGTTTTAGTTTAGGGGTTGAATTTGAAAATATTTGAGTTAATGTTTAACTTTGAGAATGTTATGATAATGAGTATTTTTTTAGTGAGTTAAGATTAAATGTTAAAGCTGATGTGGCGCTGACGTGACGAAAGTTAAAGTTTAACTTGAAGTCATTATACCTCCTGCTTTTATAATCTCATTCCAATAGTGGGATACCAAACACACCCTTAAAGTGAGAGTTATTTCTTATACAAACTTATTGGAGATATGGTACAACTTATTCGAGACAGGGGATCCAAAGTCAGGTAAGTATGCCACTTGATCTTTGTATGCATTCCCAAAAGTGGTCCTAAGAGGCTAAGACCATCGAATTTGGTATTTTATGTTTTAATTTATAGGATTTATAGATGGTATATTAAATTAAAAGTATCACAAATTTATAACACTCCCAATATAGAAACATGTGCTTGTAATAGTATCCTGGTATCAGATCTTCGATATCATCAATCATGTGTAGCTTCAAGCCTCGCTAGACATATATATTTCAATGCATGAAAATCATACTATCAGAACTTGTAAGAAATGATATGTTCTTTTAATCATTTTTCCTATTTTATCTTTCTAGCTAATAGCGATATAGTGCAAGTTCATGTCTCGCAAAAAATAGAATATATTTCTTTCATGAAAATTACACTATTAATGATTTTTTTCTCTCTTTTATTTATTTATTTATGAAATGATATGTTGTAGCAATTGTATTTCATATTTCATCTTTACTGAGAACGAAACCAAGGCATAAAACGATCGTGTCAGACTTAAGATAAAATTAAACAACACTACAAACACAATTTTTAAGGATCATATGCATTTAAAAATAAAAAATTAAAAATTAACATTACGCCACAAAATTCATGAATGTCTCCTAATTTTGACCTTGACCTGCTCCGCTCACTACATCTTTATAGCGATAAGGTCATCTCCAACTATTTCTTCCATAAATCATCAAATCTAAAGGTTAAAAGAGCGTCATTTATAATCATTCATCGTTATAAAACAATTATCTCATATCCTCCAAACTTTAACTTCAAATATATTTATATTAAATTAATTGAAAAGTATCAACTAATGGTTCGATAAGAAATCAAAAGATATAAAAAGTAATAATAATATTTTTGGATGATGAATAGTGATCCACCAAATATGAAGGATTTTGAGTAGTGCTTTAAATTTTCTCCATATCTGAAGCATAAATAGAAATGTGTTTGATATTCGATTCTTCAAATATAAAAAAATGATAATTTACATACCATGGTTGGAGAGGGGTGAGATCAATAAAGATCACATAAAAACTAAAGATCAAATGAATCAATCTCAATCATTTATTTTTGATCAAATTAATTAAATTCACTTTTACCCTTATATTTAAAAGTTAAATATCTCACAAACCGTTAATAGTTAGATAAAACTAATTATACAATTGCGACAATAATACAATTATATTTCTATAGATATCCAATATTGTATACTTTCCACAAAATTATTTTTTATCGTTTTTTGCGGGTTTCGATATATTACATTATAAATGAAAATTTTAAAATACTCTTTTGTGTTAACACAACCCCTAAACTACAAACCCTAAACCCTAAAACCCTAACCTCTAAACCTTAAAAACCCTAACCCCTAAACCCTAAAAACCATAAACGCTAAAACCATTAACCTCTAAAACCTTAAACCCCTAAAAACCCTAAACCCCTAAAACCCTAACCGCTAAACCAAAAAAACCTAAACTCTATCCGCTAAACCGTAAGAAACTTAAACCTTTAACCCATAAAAGCTTAACCTAAAAAAGTCAAACCCCTAAACCCTAAACACCTAAACCCTAACCAGAACCCTAAACCCACAAAAAGTCGAAAAAAATTAAGTCTAAATTATATGATGTGGGATATCAAATTAAAGGTAATTTTATCTTTGAGAATGATATCAAATTAAATGATTTATGAGATATTTAGTTTTAAAACGAAAGTAAAAGTTTATCTTATTGTTTTGATGAAAAAATAATAGTTGAAAATGGTTTATTTGATATTTAGTTTTTCTTCCGGTTGGAGATGGCCAAAGATGATATACATCAAATCTACCTTTTCTTTCTTTAGATTTTATACTTTTTTGTTGGTTTACGCACTCGAAATATTTTATAGTATGACAAGCATATAACAATGTTCATACCTTACTTTGTTCTTCTTAATTATTAATGAAATTATAGTTTAACAAAAATAAAATAAATAGTAATAATAATAATAATAATAATAAAATGTTAATGTCACTTGATAAGGTCATAATTATGGGTGTTTGGTCTAAAAGAAAAAGCTAATTTGCGCTGATATAACAAAGTGTCATGATAATAAGTAAGGTCGCATTTACTACTAATCTTAAAAACCAAATCGTTTTCCTGGGTCGCGCGTATGCACAGCGAGACGGTACCAAGCACATATATATAACCCTTATATATTTGCAACTTGATTACAAATCATATAAGTTTGTTTCTAAAATAGTAGTGTTAGGAATTGAAAATTTCATAAGGAAGTATCGGTCACCCCAATTATTGTTTAAGATATCTTGGCTCGTAGGCTTTCGTTATTTAGTAGTTATTAGCTAGTTATTAGTTAGTTTATTAGTTTAGAGCAACACCGTGGAGGAAGGACGGTCTTTCCCATCAGATGTCGATCCACACCGGGCGCGAGGCGTTTAGTTTGTAACTATAAGGCCTGCTTTGGCGGGGCTTTTATGAGGAGGTATTAAACTTTTTGTTACAAAAATAATCTCCTATAAACCAAGTAAATTGTTTGGATGATTAGCTACAAGTTTTATTTCAAACAAATACCCAAAATGAAAAGCGATCCATGAAGTTTTTAAATGTCTATGAAATGTTAAAACTTTAAATTACTAATTTACCCTCCAAACATTTATTTACAATTATAGATTTGTCCTTTTATGTCATTTACATCTTATAATTACATTTAACATTTAATTTACCAAACACTTTTATTAAAAAAATACAACTAGAAATTCATGTTAACAAATTGAGTTCTGATACCATACTGATTTCTGTTCTGTTCTGATACTGTTTCTGGTTTTAAACATACATCTAAATACCCTTCCATCCTTGAAAGGGTGAAGCCTTAATCTAACCTTGCATTTGTGTTCTAGTTTCTCTCTCAAGAACTTCCTCTCATCTCCTTCACTCTAAACATGACACACTTGTTTAACCATCTCCCTAGACCACCCGAATCATCAAACAACATAAAATATACGATCCTACAAGTAGCAAAGAGGTACTATGATATATAATTAAGAAGAGATCCGGTGGAAGAAAAATTTGAAATGAAAAGAATGACAAGAAATTTCAACCACAAACTTTAAAAGAGAAGAAAAACTTAATGGGAGATGCATCAAATATGCAACTGTAATTTTTTTTCTCACCGATCTCATTTTAATTTCATTTCTCATTTAATCCTAACTCTTATATAATTGTACATTTATACATATTTTCGAGAGATAATCCTACTGATTTTTTTCCCTTCTCCCATCAAATTGTCTTTTATGTTTTCATTAAATTATCTAAGAGCGGGAGAATGCGGTGGTGCCAAACTTGGTGCTTAACGAGTTTGGCGCGACGCTAAGTTTGGCGCACTGCTACACGTCAGGCCAAGAGGCCTTGCCAAACCCAATGTTCCCACCTTTTTTTTTTTTTTTTTTTTTTTTTTTTTTAAAATGTGGCGTTGCATTCAAAATATAGCCGTAAACGGCTAGTTTTGTGTTTTTGATTTTTGACCTCTTTTTACCACTTTTACCCACTTTCAAATCCTATATAAACCTTATCACTTATACCACTTCACACACACTTCAAATACATCTCAACTTCAATATTTTTAAAGAAAATGAATCCCAACAACACCCTTGGATCAATCGAATGCTTAACGATCCATCGAACCAAATGATCGGTTCGTCTTGAATCCGAATCCGAACACCCAACAACAATACTTTCCTTCGCTTTTCAACAAAACTCATGCGTCAATCCCGACGAATACGCTTTGTTTTCTCAATGGAAAATGCAACAACAACAACAACAACAAAAACGAATCACAACCAAGATCGTCCCACCAATCGTTCCACCTTGTTGACGAATCCGAATCGAAGAGAAGCGGTCATCCCGACCCCACGTCCAAAAAACAAAATGAAGGAACCGCGAAGGCAAAGAAAACGAAAAAGCAACCAACAACCGAAGAGGAAGCGAGACCAAAGAACGATCGCAGAACGCATGGACCGACCAAGAAGAACTACTTTGGCGCAAACTTACATTGAAGTATCCGAGATCCAAAAGTCGGTGCGGATCAAGGTAATGAAACGTTTTGGTATAAAGTTTTGGAAGCTTACAACAAGGAAGCAAAAACAAAAGTTTGTAACTCGTACCAAGAACATGCTACGGAAAGTGGACTCGATGAATCGTTGTGTCGGGAAGTTTAATTCGATTGTGAATGAAACGGTACATTATGAGTGGGAGAACGATATGGATTTCATGGAACGTTGCCACACTTTGTACAAACGATATCATGGCGATTTTAAACATTCGCCTCGGCTTGGAAGTTTTTGAAGGACAAGCATAAGTGGAAAATCCGGACTCAACAAATGCAAGACGTAATCGTCTTGAGTTACTGAAGAGGATCCCGAGCATTTTGGACCCGACGCATTGCCAAGGCGGACGGGGTGTCCGGATCGCAAAGAGCCAACGTTCGTCTAACTCGACCGCAGTTCCGGTTCAAACCCGAAATGTTTTCACAAATGATGGAAAACAATACGAGTTGGGCGAAAATGAAGCAAGATGTTCTCGGCGAGTCTCGGCGAGGGTCGATTTAATCGAAACTCAAAGGATAGCCAAGATATCGCGGTCTTATCTATGGACACAAGACGCCGATCCGATGAACGCGTCAATCGTGAGAGCCCAACAAGCACGGATCCGGCAAAATATTCACAAGAATAATTATGTTATGTTTTTTTAAGTTTATTGTTTTTTTATTTCTTGTAATGTTTTTTTTATGAATAAAGTAATTTTAGGATATATTGTTTTAAATTTTATAAAAAATAAAAATAAAAATTGAGTTTAGCACTGAAATTAAGTGCCAACGGATATCTTTAAATGTGGTGCCAAACAGTTTTACAAACTCAAAACCGCCGACGCGTGGCGGTTTAGCGCGAAATTTCCAAGACCACACTTTAAGACCACTGTACTCCAAGTCTTAATACTTTATAAAAATTGTTGCATATTCCATTATATGACAAAAATTGGAGTTATAAGCTTTAACCACCCACCAATATCAAACAAGATTGCACAGTGACTCTTTTGCTTGAAGAGCAATGCTAGGAAGAATATCTGACCACCAAGAAACATATATGACACGTAACACAAAGCCAAATCTGAAATCTAAATGGGCCAAAATCTTTATATTTTATAAAAAAGAATTTGTAGCATTTTTTTTTTAGTTAGAAAAATCTGTTGGATGGAGATCCACATAAAATGATTGGGAAAGTGGTGGGCTTACATGAAACATGGGGATGGGTGTGTCTCACTTTCCTTCAGATCTTACATTGATGCTTGGGATTCATATTATCCACTTCCCACATGGGTGCTGTCTCCCCTCAGGTGTGGTGATACCAGGTAAATAACACCCCATACTTACATAAAGATATTTGGATAAAAGATTTCCGGGTCAACGAACCCAAACCATTTCGGCATTCCATCCAACCTGCATGATCAAACCATTGTGCATGCCCGAGTAATTGTTCTCGACTAATAATAGCCGGAACATAAGCTTAAGTCAAAACTGCTGGCTGATTTAAAATGCATATTGTTTGTACAAAAACAATTTCTGGTAACCGTACAATTTTCTGCCTAATATGAAAAGTAAGTACCAATTTAAACACACGATATGATATGAGAATCCTCATCATCATTTGACACTGCCATTGGGTATGGTAGATGTGCATGGTCCAGCAGATGTCATAAATGGGATTCCTTTGAATGTGGCCACACCTTTGTCATCGGTGAAAAGATTCTGTACCCATGAAAAATTAAATGTTAATAGTAATACATGCACGGGTATATCACGAATGACGGAGACTTTTTTAATCAATATATGCACAGACATAAAGACATAGCTATATAATCAAAGTATAATAAACAAACAAATTAACCCAAAGAGGGGTGAGACCTCTTCAGGCTAAGATTTACGTTTAGACTTCAAATGGTTTAGCATTTGGACCAAAATATCAGATGTTGGTACTCCATTTAAAAATAAGATTTATGTTTAGACTTCTATGGTCAAGCTAGTTATTTAAAAAATTTAGCACCAATATCATATTATTCTTTGTCGTGTTTTTAGCAAAGTCACTTTTAAGTTTTAACTTGCATTCATTATATACAAGGGTTTTGAGCAGTCATGATTTTAAGGTCCAAACGAACATATTTTGACGATAAATGGAGTTATATGACTGATATAGGATTGTGCTTATATGGTACAGTGAGAACTGCAATTCATCAAACATGATTACCGGTGTTATCTTGTCAAGTTGTTTCTTCTTTGGGTTTAAAACGTCCTCTGGCTTCCCTTCATAACTGTATAGAGACATTGGCATCAGTGTTTGATTTAGCCCATTAATAGACAATTACACTTGATAAAAGAGAAAATACTCAAGCACAGCAATGTTAGCATACGTAAGTAAAGCTAAAGAAAGGGTTTAAAAACATCACATACCCAGCAAATGTAACACACTCGCCGATTTTGGCTCCTTCTGGAACAATCAAAGGCTCTACAGCTGTGTGGTCTGCATTTGAAGCGCAAAGCACCTGAAGATAGCAAAAAATTAAGTTGGCTAAAAAGTTACTGTGGATCTCACTGCATCCACAGAAAATTTTATATAATTCAAGTATGAACATTATATAGTTCATAGATTTAAAACTGAGCAAAAAGGCGTGTGGGTGGGGAAAGAGTTGCTACCAGTCCTTCTGAAACCATGTCTCTTAACTTTCCTGGCTTCACATTTGTAATTAATGCTACAAGACGGTTCTGCAAGGTCAATTAGGATGAAAACAACCATTAGAAACTTGGCATCTTGCGATTAAGTTCAACACAGCATTGGTCTTGGAAAGTAATGGATTAAAATGGATGAATAGACACAGAAGATGAAATAATTATTCATACCTTCAAATCCTCTGGACTGCAATACTTTGCTAGACCACTGACCACCTGCCGTACTTTTCCTTCACCAACATCTATCTCCTCGACCAATAAACTGGATCATGCACATGAAGATACAAAGCAAAGTCAATGACAACGATATACACTAGATGTAACAATTCCAGCCCAGTTACTTATAATTGGGTTGGTTGCTGTTGTGTTTTGACATATGATTACGTTGACAGGTTAAAAAAGGCGCCAAAATTTATTCTTAAGGTATACGATTACCTACAATATTCTTATTCAAAGAGTTAGATTATTATCGCATATAATTGTTTTTAACTTTTTACAATCATATATAATGCATTAAAGCATAAATTAGTTGAAAAAAAATCTAATAATTGAGAAAAAGTGCTTTCATGTCAACCCAACCTGTGCGGCCTGTTCCATCCTATACTAAATAGTGACTTGTTTCAACCTGAACTCCCAAACCCTCCCAAGAGGCCACCTCTTACCAATAACAGATCTTATGTAGAACAAAAGGTATCTTAATAGTTGTTAATAACATAGCAAGAGGATTCTTTAACCGATAAAGTTTAGAGGGGTTATACAAATGGAGAAACAAGCAAGTTACCTGTCAGCTGATGGATGTTTGGCCGCCTTACGAATAAGCCCAATTTGAATCTTTAATAAAGTGACACTCAATTCTGCATCTTTGTTATCTGGTACCTTTTCAGGCAATTTCTTCTCTGTGGCAGATTCTGCATTTCCAGTTGCCTGTTTCTTTGACTTCAAGAAAGTAAAAAAAATGTACATTTAATACAAATACATAAATAATCCCAACTAGTAGCATAACAAATTCAAGCTAACTATAATCACAGCAGCATAATCCAGAATAAGATAACGTTTGACAGCACCAACAACAAAACAGATGGATATTGTTATCAAATCTAGTACGTGTCAAGTTTACTATTAAGATAGTCTTGGATACTAAGTTCGCCAATACTTTAAATTTGCTATACTTGTCACAAAGTTTAATATGGTGATAAATTATTTTTCAGAAGGCCTTAAAATCACAACCACTTTCAGAGAAAATGTAGCTCTGTCTGGAATGAATAGAGCATAACAGAAAAGCTAAAACCGATAGTTTAATCATTTTACTGCAACTTTTAATCCGCTTGCATCTAAAAAATAATAAAAGACTCTAGTTTACTTATCCGCTTTAAGAAAAATCGACAGTTTTCAAAACAGTTGGTTTTAATGTTTTTCAAGCTTTCTTTTTCTTGAATCATCTCTGAAGATGCCACTTCATAAAACCAGTAATGAACAACAGCAGAAAACATTCAAAAAGTATAAAATCAAAATTCTCGTGCATCAGAGTCTACAAAGATCATACCACGTCAGATTTTTTCTCATCAGTCCCGGACTTTGTTGCTTTTGCATTTGGGGCAGCCTTTTTCGTATCCGGATCGGCCTTTTTTGAACTTGGCATAGATTCCACCCATGGCCATGACTGAAACAAAAGCAGAAACTAACTTTCAGAGGCATGGATATGATAAACTCATAAAAGTGCTTTGCATGCGGGTTTATAGCCCAGAAAGCACACCCATCCCTTCAAGGTCTTGAAAGATTAAGGACAGGTAAATTAGATAAATTAGATGATTACATAGCAGTATAGCACATACTCAAATAACTTATTTTGAACCTACTGAATAACAAAAATCGTCCAGTGCCATGATTGAGTGATGCTATGCAGGCAACAAATTAACATAAATATGTGACAGACATCACTAAATATGGATAGACTGTATTATCAGCCTCATTGTAATTATGTTTCGGCAGGATCTATCTGAGATGTTAATATGATTAAAACCCATAATATGCCTCCCGTAACCTACATCAAAAGTTGATTGTTTTGCGCAAGCAAAATTCAGAATCGATAAGTCTTCATAGAATGTACCACTATGATCCAAAAGAATAACTATTTCTGAGTGTAACTAGAGTTAACAACAAAAGTTGACAGAGAACAAGTCATACTGTGCTTCTAAATTACTTGCTAGACAATCAACAGCTGAATATATAAACATGTTAACGTACTTTCTACCACTTCCTCAAACTGATCTAAGAATCTAGATGTGCCAAAATGATTGCTCGGGTTAATAGGTTTACAATAAGTAATTCTCATACCAATCTAAACTGGCCAGGTTATAGTTGATTGACCTCACCTTTTTTTTTAAAAAAAAGGCTACTGTAGTTTCTTTAAACAGCCAGTGTTTGATAAAAGTGAAAAAAAAAAAAAAAAAAAGAAAGATCAGTTCCATAAAAATAAATTAATTTTAACGAAGTGATTAAAGATGTTAAATGCATTAAATACAATTTAGGCGGCTATTGACCATTTTTCTTTCAAACCTGTTTAAGTATAAATCAATAACCAGAATGAGTCCATGCAGAAGCAAATGGGTCGACATTGCCACTTCTATAGAAAACTTAACACACAGAAGAACCTAAACTACCACCTTGAGGGTCTTAATAACTCATCTACAACAGTGCCTAGAGGTAGGGTAGCAAACATACATATGCTTGAGCCTGTTGCCCTATTTAGCATCTCCCTGAAGAAAGTGATGCACTTAGATCAACTAGTACTTTTTAATACAGCACAGATAGAATCGAGATTGTAAATGAGCACATGACACAGTTCATCAGTAAAACTTTATATAGATTCTACTCACTGGAGGATTAAAAATTGTTTTTTCCAGCTCAATCCATTTGAATAGCTCTCCTAAGTCATGGGTGCTCTGCAAGATGAAGCAAAATAAATCAGTTCAAACGAAAAGAAGGGGAAGGATGTAAGTGTCTCCCCTTGCAGATACAAGGAAGAAGCAAAAAAAAAAAAAAAAAAAAACTAATAGGATCATTAGTATAACAGATCTGCAATAACAAATTGTTCAATTTCGCAAATAACAGACCGATTGTAAATTTGTAATCTAATTAATTCAAAAAATAGGAGGTAACACTTATTGCGCTTGACGGCTTGAGTACATAAAACATATGGTTTTCAACCAACAAGCCTTTGGCCTGGTGGCCCATCAACCAAAAGGTTGGGGGTTCAAGTCTCAGCTGAGACATGTGTTTTAAAGGGTGTATAGCGGGTGTGTGAGTCTTCCATGTTTAGAAAAAAAGAACATATGGTATTCGTATTTACAGCCTTTGTTTTCAGTAATAGACTAGATAAAGCTAGCTAACAATATATATCAGAAACATTAAGGTTAGAACGAACTACATAAAGAAAGTTGTTGCTGGTATGATTCTATAAATATTATAACATTAATAAAAAAAACTTCAAATATTTCAGTACATAACTGAAAATATAAGATCAAATGTTCATAGTCCCAACCTATTGTTCAAAACTAAAATGCATTAGGCGTCTACATAAATCAATCCTAGTCTATCTGTGCATCATGAATCAATATGTTCACAATATCATCAAAAGAATTCCCAATATACTTGAAGCATCAGTAAAAAAGAAGAAATTACCATACCTAAGACACAAAACACGAATGGGATAGCATAATATTTGCCACTGTTAAGAGTACTAGTTTATGTAAGCAAAAGTGCAGACCCATGTTGTACGTAAGAAAGCAAGTGAAGTCAAAGAAGCTCCTAAAACTACCGAAAAGAAGATAACTTAATACAGTATAAAACACGGTTACTGCATACATGAAAAAAAATTTAAGAACTTTAAATATTAATCACCAAGCTTCATAACGCAGATATTGTACTAAGAAAAAAAGCATGATATCTCAATGGAAAAGAAATCCCATTACCTGGATGTAATCCATCCATCTCAGCAAATGTGGCAGTTTTTTCTTGTCAGAGTCCGAAAGACTAATCTGCAATCAGCAGACAGCAAATATTAGAAATGACTAAAACTATGAGCTAGGCCATGGTGAACGGAACTATCAGAGAAAATTAACGTTGCATACCACATATGGGTGAACAGTCGAAAACACAATTACATCAGCTTCAGATGGTGTGTATCCACCACCAACAAGAACAGCCTTCTCAAGAAAATGCTCGTTTAATTGAGTTAGACCTTTTGAGCATGCCTCTGGATCTGACGGGAAATTTTCTGCAAATGTCACCCACTTGTTGAACTGCCAATAAAAAAAAGTATCAGCTTATGTAAGCAACATCACAATCTAAAAAGCGATATCGACTCACCTCGTCATTGTTCTCGAGAGAAGTCTTGACGATGTTAATACTCAAGCTTTTGAGGTCATTCACCACATTATCCAAAAACTTTGTCTGTATAAAAGATGTTGAACAAGCGTTTAGTATACAGTCGATAACTTGATACACCGCAACTCAACTAGGAAAAGTTAATACAGCATTACCATTACAAAATTCTCCAATTACTACTATAGAGTGCTCCTTGAACATAAATAATGAAACGGAAGTCGTATTAAAAGAGACCAAATTTGCCAAAAAAAAACTAAAAACATGAGCATAGTTGGCCTCGTTTTATTAACTGTAAAGCGTATAGAAAGTAATGTAGTAGCAGAAAACATAAAAGTGCTGAACTATGTAACGTAAAAAAAAGGTGAGTGTGATGATTACTAAAGCAAGCCTATGCAACTAGTTATGATTCTAGAGATGCTGCAGTCAACAGTTGATTAAACGCTTGGAAAAACTAGCTAGAGCATTTTTTATATCAGAGGGTTGTTAAACATGTCTCTTTATTAACGTTTGGGATAGAAGAATTAAAAAATAAAAAATCCAAAAGCTAAACACTCGTTGCCAAACAAAAAGCAATAAATGTATACAATAATAGCACAGGAACACTTAACAACAAATATAAGTCGCAAACAATCTAACAGACAAAGAAACGCAGTTGTTTGTTAAATAAGCTCCTAAATCATTCTATAGTGAGAAGTTAATAACCGAAAACTGAATCAGTTATGATAAAACTGAGCTGAACTGAATCAGTTATAAGTGGGTGCAAATAATGTAGACAGTTAACTGAAAAGCTAGAGACAGTAGAATTAACATTTAAGATGAATAGAATTAAAAAAACCTAGAAGTATATACTTATATCATATAAGTTGATAAGATGAATATACAATTACAAATAATAAGCAAAAGATGAAATTAGATATGAGTTAAGAAGGTTACAGGGTCAAGATGTTTGGATTTGCAGAGAGCTGATACGATTCTTCGTTTCCTTTCCTCGTTGCTACTGTTAGATGATGATGACGATGCCATTGTTGAGTTCACTAACTGTGTTTCTTCCTTGCTCTGTTTGATTCTTTTGCTGCTATTTGTTTTGGTTTAGGGCTCTGTTTATATAACGGGCCTCCTACTGGGCCAGTTCACCTTCTTCTTCTGTTATGGTTTAGGTGTTGATACAAAAGTTGGACGCCTCGATTTGGAGCTCCGGTTCGCACCAATTGAGAATTGCCGCTTGAGACCGCGCACTAAGAGACAAGAAACACCGTTAGGCTTATCGTGGGATTGTCTCCCACGATTATCCTCCGCGTGAGAGTAAGTAATCGGTTTAGGGTTTAAGGAGTTTTAGGTTATGAGATCGCACCTTAAACGAGGGTATCATTCCTTTATATATGCACGGAATCCTTGTTGGTTCTGTGTTCCCAACCTTCGCGATCCCGCCTAAGTCGGTTGGGAATGATTATCTTCATATTTTAGAAGATATCTATATCCATTCCAGAATAGATTTGGGCTTGGGCTTTCATGAGCCCAAACCGTTATTGAAAGCGGCCCAGTCGCACGGGCTTGTTAGTATGGGGCGTGGTCGGGTTTATGACCCGACACCGCACTATACGTCATCATGTCCCCCGCCTAGTATGCGCAGCGCGAATCGCGGGCTGCTAGACTAATGACCGTAGTAAAAACGTATCCAAGAAGCCATACACCGACCCGTAGGTACAATGTATCTAGACATCCATGTGAATAGTCAAGGCCTCGTTAATCGGGGAAAGCACGCCTGCTGTCACATCAAGTCATCTCGCCCACACAATGAAGCCTAGTGGAATCCACGTGTCGCCAATCGTGTGGAAGAGGAGAAGTATATAACTGGGACTCATTTTCACCGGATTCTCACAAGAAAACACCTTCCGCCATTTCTAAAGCAAAGCAAGAGTCTTTATCCAAAAGCAACCAACCACAAAGGTAACCGCCGCGCGTGATAGCGTAAAAATATATCACCATGGTGAAACAGCTTGTCCGACTTCACCTCCGACCTTAATTTGATCGAATCGATGGAATTTACCTCGATTATTTTATACCCGGACGCATCCAAAGGTTCCGGATGCGCGTGACACGATTGCGGATTTCCCCGAAGGGAAAGTGGGTGTATACACACGGTTATTCGAATTTGCGAATCAACGTGTGCCCCTGTCACGCTTTCTATGCGATGTGTTAAATTATTATACGCTACACATATCGCAGTTACACTGCATCGGCGCGGCCAAAATAACTAATTTCGAAGTAAATTGCCGTCTGTTGGGGATTAATCCCACCATCAACTTATTCCGCGCATTTTACCACACTACGTGGGCGCATGGGTGGGTAACTTTTCAAACGCTGGTAGATCGCAGTATACCGATAAATTAGATGCCTTAGAATTGGAGGAGTATTTCTTCCGGTAGATGATACATGTTTTCCGTGGAATTATGAGTTCTAACGAGGAACACTACAGAGGATGAGTGCCCATTGCTCGGTCGATAATGTCGAGGATGCGAATCGATAATGCAAACCGCATCCCCATTAGTGCGTATCCCGAGGGATTTTGGTGCACATGGGATCACCGTAATTATTTCGGCCCCAAGATGAGATCCCTATCTTTTAGACGCCAATGGCCGGGTGGGTACTTATTCCTCCGCACTCTCAATGTGTAAATAATGTAAGAATAATCTTCCGTATTGTTTGCGCATTATATAACCTGTGTGTATATGTGTGTTGTCGTCTGCAGAGATGGATCTATTTACGCCAGGCAATAGCGAAGCCCGCACCGCGAAGATGTGAGTACGACCGACCGAGAGATGACGAGGAGCCAATATTAGTTGCGATCGCAGGCGGTCATGGAACCGCCGCAGGGATACAGGACCGCCTCCGCAGCGGTGGAGGCGACGCTTTGCAAAGCCGCCCCAATCCCGAGGTGACTCCGTGGTAGCGCAATATCGCCATCAGCCGTAGCTCATCCCAAGAGGAAGAAGAAGAAGAAGCGGCGCTTAGTCGCAAAAGGACCCGACAAGATCATGGTGCGGGCCCGCTGGGAAGAAGCGCCCCGTGATTCAAACCGTGGAGTTGTCCTCCACGGATGAAGCGTCGCCGCACCCATCCGCCGATGATGCGAGCCAAAGTAAGTAAAACCATACATGTATAGCCTCCGTTAGTTGGTGAATGTATTATTTGTGATTCTAACATTGCGCCGGTGATCATTCGCAGGATGGAGCAGTCATAGAATCACCTCCCAAGCGAGCCCAACACGCCAACAGATTCGAGCCGCCGAGCCGTGAGAATGAAAACCAAGTCGATGCAGATGCGCCTCGGATCAATTAGTTGAAGAATTGGTTCAAGTCTCCGCCCATCAAGCTTCGTTGATTGTGAAGTCGAAAGATCAAGTATCCGTGGAGAGGACCAAAGCTCAAAGAAGGACCAAACCATAGCTCGCTGGAGGCGCACTGCAAGTACCCAAGCACAACCGGATAGCGCCTGCAGAGGCTAGTGATCTCAACAGCATGCGCAAAAACAAAGCCGAGGACAAGATGGCACTAATGTGTCAAATAAGTCGATCGCACCGAGGTCGCCAGTATAAGTCTCATGTGTCACCGGGCCCTTAAACATCTGGAGCAGGGCAAAGAAAATATGTTTGCACATTGGGGAGCTTGGGACCACCGTGAGTCGGTCCTTGAGGTGCAGGAGGCAAAACTACGTGAAGATGAGCATCGAGTACGACGAGGAATTGTATCCTCACCATGTCCACCATAGCAGAGCGCAGATGGCTCATAGGCCACGGTCTTCGCCTTTGTCGCGCTTAGCACCCTGAATCATCGGAGGTAGTTAATGCCTTCGGAGAAGTTGTGCAGGCGCCTTCAGCGTGGTAAATCGAGGCGATCGAGGAACTTCACGAGGCCAAACCGTGAAGTCACCCATTGATAAGGTACCCAATTATGACGCCGAGTCATATGACCACTTGGTTGTCGCCATGCGTAAAATGAAGGACTTGAGCCGCCCATGATTTCGAGATTGAGCGCGATCAAGATTATCCCATAAATGTGATTATGGCGGGTTGACCTTGGCGCCATCGCCCGAGGATGTCAAGCACACCGACTATTATTTGAAACCGCATGAGTCTCACCCAAGTTCCTCGTCTTTGCGCCCCTGTGGATAGTCGAATCCGCTTTGCATTGGAGAAGGAAGTACCTCAAAGGAGGTCTTGAGGCGCATGCCACCCGCCTTGCTAAGAAAAAGGGTATCGCCGGTAAGGCCATTTTGTGTGGGGTAGGTGCGGCTCACTTGCCAAGGTCTGATGGAGTGCCTGTTAGTGTGGCCACTGTGTCGCGTCAGGGTGCGGATGTGTTTAGTGAGGTCAAAGATGCAACGAGTGATGTTGGGACCTCTTCCCTTAAGCGTTGTAGCAGTTGGTAGTAGATATGTTGCAAAATACTTATCTTTTGTAATAACTCGTGGTCATAAATGAAAGTATCTGTTGTTTTGCTGTGAAATTTGTAATGTATACATATCTGTTTGTCTTTATGTAAAAGATGTATTTGTGGTCAAGGAACAAACATGTGTTTTGGTGCGCTACAGAAATCCATAATCATGTATGAAAACCGATTATACTTTAAGAAATAATTCTAAGTACTTTGTCATAATCGTATGGTATGATATTCAACGTCTTCAGAATATCACATTATAGAAGCAAGTGTCTTGGTTCCTAAGTCGTTAAACGCAAGACGCATGCTTTGATCGCGCAACCATCGTGGATGCGCATATCTTATTCCAACGCCTTGAGAACAAGGTGTTTAACAGGGATGCGTGATCCATTGTTGATGGGTTTGCAACCTCTTACTCAACAAGTCGCTTAGTAGGTCAACTTATCCTTTACCATCGCTGGTTTATTTGTGGTGCATGCACGCCATCGTGGCAAGAAATAAAAATTGTTAACACATACAAGATATGGAGATAACAACTTGAAAATGTGTCGCGAGTTAGCTAGAAACCGCGACGCTTTTATTAATACTTGCAAGTTTATCAAGAAGTAACAAAGAAAACAATAATATGAAAAATAAAACCGAGTACATGAATGTTTATTGAGCATCGAAAGTGCGGAGCGCTCGCGCTATGCCGTAGCAATCCTTATAGGTAGCACCTCTCGAGGTTGCCGATATTCCATGCGCGCGGTAGGTCACGACCATCCAAACCTCGTAGCCGCAGACGCTACTGCGCCTGCTGTTTCAAGAACCTCATAAGGTCCTTCCCACTTTGGTCCGAGCTACTCAGATCTTCGCCGCGCTTGCCTCATTGGCGCGGTAGACAAAGTCGCCGGTCTCGAATGAAACACCGCGCACCTTGGCATCATAGTATCCTTTCATCTTTGACTTCGACCTTGCCTCCCGTATGGCCGCTGCTCGCGCTTTTCTTCCAAGAGGTCCAAGTCGACACGCCTTCGCCGCCGCTTGTAGTCACATTAATCTCCGCAGCGCGGATAGTTGGCATGCCGATCTCGCTGGTATAACGGCTTCGTCCCATAGACAAGAGAGAAGGGGTATCCCCGCATCGATTTAATCGAGGTGCGGTGCGCCCATAGTACATGTGAAAGTTCTTCACCCACCTTCCTTTGTGCTTGTCCAAGCGTGCTTTGATTCCTTCACCCGCTTCGATTTGCGCTACCGACTAAACCATTGGTTCGCGGGTGTGTAACCGACGCAGTGTCGGGTGATGTTTAGCTTTTCGCACCAATCCTTGAAGGGATTGTCGCAATTGTTTCCGCTGTCCGAGATGATTTCACCGTAATCCGCGGCATACAATGTTGTCCCGCATAAAGCGCTTTCACCGGTTGCCGAATTGTCGCCACCGCTTTGCCTCTATCCACTTGGTAAAGTAGTCTATAGCTACTATGAGAAACTTGAGACCGCCGCTATTGGGAAAGGACCGCGATATCAATGCCCCATTTGTAGAATGGCCACGGCGCCGTGATTGGTGTTAACTCATGCCGTGGTTTGCGCGGTACGGGTCTCGTGGACTTGGCAATCATTGCACTTCCTTATCAAATCCCGCGCATCTTTATGCATGGTCGGCCGAGAGTATCCCGATCGCATGGCGCGCTGCTACAACAGCATCGTGGTCCGCGCGCATGCCGCATGAACCTTCATGGATTTCTCGCACGTAGTTAGCTTGTAGGGCCGACGCAATGAGCCATGGTTGGAGGAAAGAACGCCGACATAAGATGTTGTCTCGCACTGAATCTCTCGCAGGCGCCGTATTCTCGCGAGCTCATCTGCTCTTGGGTAAGGTACCTTTGCTTAAGAATTCGCAATTGGTGTCATCCATGTAGGACCATCCTCCTCTATGATTGCGGAGACTTCCATCTCCGCTATTGACTTGCTTTTCGTTGTTTCCACCAAAGACTTGCTTTGATAAGTGTGCGAAGCTTGTCGAGGCTATCTTGCTCAAGCATGCATCCGCTTTGCGATTTTCTCCTCTGGGACTTGCTTGATAGTAAATCACAAAGCCTTTGATCGCTGCTTTAGTCTTCTCAAGATATCGAATCATATTTTCTTCTTTGGCCACGATTCACCCAACACATGGTTGGCCACCAGCCGGAGTCCACATTTGCTTCCAAGTTACGTACACCCATTCGAGCCGCAATGCGTAGTCCAAATGATCGTGGCTTCATATTCGCCTCGTTGTTTGTCGAGGTAAATTCAAACGCAGCGCGTAAGTGAATTCCATTCCTCCGGGTTTGTGAGAATAAGGCCGCCCCGAGCCATCCACGCACGAGGACCCATCCGTAAACAAAATCCATGGATCTTGTAGTGCTTTTTCGCTGTGTAGGTATCTCGTCAAGATCCGCTTCGATGATGAAGTCCGCCGAACTTGTCCTTTTATTGCGGTACGTGGTCTCGTAAGAGATGTTATGTTCGCTAGCAACACACTCCACTTCGGAGTCGCCCCGACGATCGGGTTTGGAGATGATCCGCTGATGGCTTGATCCGTGATTACCGCTATCGCGCGCGCTGAAGTACCGCTAGACGCTTGGCGGCAAA
The DNA here is from genome assembly GCA_022545495.1 of Chrysanthemum lavandulifolium. NCBI lineage: Eukaryota > Viridiplantae > Streptophyta > Magnoliopsida > Asterales > Asteraceae > Chrysanthemum > Chrysanthemum lavandulifolium. Next base: position 18,640,842 of record CM040245.1, read on the forward strand.
CACTAATGCCAAGACCAATTTTTCCATGGCACTATAGTTCATCTCCGCCTTCTTGAGAGCTTTGTCGACAAAATAGATAGGGGTTTGCACCGAGTCCCTATCTCGTTAGTAGCACCGCTACCGACCGCCCCCATGAGTTGCCGATAGATACATGATCGCCTCTTCCGGTCGGGTGCCACGAGTGTTGGGAGCGCTGCTAGGTGCCGCTTGAGTGTGGTGAAAGCTTCTTCCGCCTCCGTTGTCCACCGAAAGTCACCCTTTTTATACACTTCGAGTGTTTTGAAAAGAGGCAATGACTTTTCTCCGATTTAGATAGGAACCCGCTGAGGCCGCCGCTTTTCCATTGAGGATTGGACCTCCTTCGCCGCGCGTGGTGAAGGAAGTTCTATTACCGCCTTGGTCTTTTCCGGACAAGGTTTTATGCCATCGTTCTATCAGTACCCTAAGAACATGCCTTCAGAGCTCAAGGCGCATTTCTTGGGTTTAGCTTCATGTTGATCTCTCGTAGTCTTGAATGTCTCCTCTATGTCGCGCACAAGTTCACTTTCAAGATGACTTTTAATGACCGTGTCATCCACGAGACTTCCGTGTCATGCCCACCTGCTTTTCAAAGGCATTGTCTACCAACCGGGTAGGTGGCACCAGATTCTTCAAGCCAAACGGCATTTTTGTGTAACAAGACACGCCTTGGCTTGTGTGGAAAGTCGCTTTTTCCTCGCCTTCCGGGCCATTTGTATCCGGTGATACCCTTTGTACGCCAAGAAAGCACTTTAACGGGTATCCACACAAGGACTCTACTTTCCAATCTATCTCGTAATGGATAGCAGCCCGGGCATGCTTTATTGAGATCGGTGAAGTCTACACACATTCGCCACCGCCATCGCTTTTTGACCATTACCGGATTAGAAAGCCGCCGTGGTAATAGACTTCACGCATGATTCCCGCTTACCAATTTCACTCTCTCGCCAGATCGCTCGCGCCTCCGAGCTTGACCACGCTTCTTCCGGCGATGGGTAAGTATCCTTGTCGGATTCTAAGTTTATGCTCCGTGATCGAGCGTGGTACTCCACCATGTGTCCGGGCTCCCATGCGAAAATATCCACGTTTTTGTAGGAGCGCGACACACCGCTTTGCCGTTGTCCGACAATGATCCTCCAATGGTTATCTCCTCGTCCGGATATTCGGTGAATTGCGACCTTAAAGTTGGGAATTTTGGCCGCACCGCCGCCGGATTGGTTCCATTTCGCATGTAACCGTGTTACATTCTCTGCTTGGCACCGTGGCATTGTAAAGAGTGACAATGCCCCTTCAACTGGAATTTAAGCATCCCGCGCCGTTGATGGCACCGCCGCATGGTCGATATCCCGGTCTCCCAATAATGCCATTATATGATGAAGGGATTTGATCACCATGAAATCCATCCGTGTTGTTGTAGAGTGCTCTATGCTGCCAACGCCGACTAGCAATCGCAGCTGGCCCATAGGTTATATCTTCTCACCGTGAAACCGGTGAGTGCGGTGTTGACAGATTTAATCGACTACGATTTCGTGTCGTAGTCTTTAAAGCAATGCTCATACATAATATTTGCCGATGCCCCACCATCGATGTACATGCGGTGTATGTCGTGACCACCCGCACTAATTTCAATGGTGAGGGCTCGATGTCGCGTTGTCCGCAACAAGTAGGAAAGAGATTTCACTTCTTCGAAAACTCTTGGTCGACCTTCCGTCTCGTGGTTCGCTGCCACGCCTCAGATCATATAGATTGTGTCGGCCTTATCCTTGGGTGTCTCCTTCTTGCTTTCATTCTTTTGCTTATCTCTTCCTCTTTAATGTTTTTAACTAAGTGGTCCACCGCCTCTTGACCATCTTGTCGATGAGTTGGCGCACCGGACACACTCGTTAGTGGTGTGACCTTTGCGCATGGTAGTCACAAGATCCATTCCCAAAGGCGCTTATCTTCCGTGTGCGATCATGCGGCGGTCTTGGGAAATTCGCCTTCTTCGCGCGAGTATTTCCTTTGGGGTTTTGATCGTGGAGTATACCGCTATTATCCCTCTCTCTCGCCGCCTCCTCCGCGCGATAGCTCCTATTACGGTTATTACCTCGGTCATTGGATTGTCTCCTGTGTTGTTCCCGCGACCGTAATCGAATGGTTCTTTTGCTATCCGCCGCGGCTTCTCCCTCGACAAAAGACCGAGAGCGCTTCATGAGTTCATCAAGGTCTCGTGGATCTTGTCGCTCAATCTCTTGATGAGTTCGGGTTATTAATCCCATTCATGAAGCCCGAGATCTTTAAGACTTCGTGGCATGCTTTAACCCGCATGCATTCATCTTTGAAGCGCCCATGAATGCGCCGTGATTCTCCTTGGTTCGCTTTTACCCGGCGAGTTCGACAGGTTTTTAGCACACTTTTGCGTTGAGTAAAATTTAGGCGAACGCCTTTCTCAACTCTTCAAAACCATTCACGCTTCGGGAGTTTGTTGAACCGCCCGCGCTTCCCACCGCGTGGAATTAAACATATGGCACCAAACCGGTTGTGGCGGCCGATGGTCGCGGTCGATTCAAAATTTTAGGTGATCATCGTGATCACCGTCCCATCATAGGTTTTAACATTTGCAGTGCATGCGCCTTTTCTTGTTCTCGAGAAATCACTAATGCGTCCGGTGAACGATCCACTTTCTCGACGGCGCCATGGGAGAGACATGTCTTCCTCTTGGCTATCACGCCTCGCTCGGATTTCCAATGCCCAAGATCACTATCCTCGTTGTCCGAGGAGTTGTCAAGATGAGTTTACCTTCACGGCGCTATACCGCCATCCTCGAATCGACTCATAGTCCGGATCCAAGGGCTTTCACTGGGGAATACTTTCGCCTAGCCTATCATGTACTCTACGGCTACCCACCGGGCGAGACACCGGTACGCCGCTTCTCTCTATCACTATCACTCATGTTGCGAGTGAGATGTCTCATCACCTCAATTCTCCTCCCATTCTTGAATACCGGGGTTTATGCCCGCTTCTTCCGCGCTTTTCCTTCCGTGGCGCGGTGGGAAGTATCATACTCGAGTCGAAATTGAGTCGGGCTTTCGTGTTCCACCGATCTATTCTTCTTCCTCTTGCATGAGGCGCCCAATGCTTCGTAGTTTTGGGATACGAAAGCTTCGGTGCACTTCGTGCGACTCCCCGAGAGCGAGTGCGCTTGTTTCATCGCCGCACTCTTATCCCGACCATGTGCCTCGGTACCTTTGTCGCCGGGCTTAGCACCGATTGGAAGGGAGTAGTAAAGACGGGTTGTTCCCGAGCGCGCAGCTGGGTCTACTCCACTCGTGGTGGTTGTAGTGACTGGGTTACTCCCGAGTGCGGTTCTACCGTAGGAAGATCAAGTCTTGACCGATCCCTTATTTTTAGCAATACCGGTTGTCCCAGAGGTCCGCTTAGGGTTGATCCACTCGCGATTTCTTCCCATAAGATCCGACCGCGATCGCCGATTGCCGTGTTTTGTCATTCTAGTGTCGATTCTTAGTGTAGGTCCCACGGATGGCGCCACTTGTTGATACAAAAGTTGGACGCCTCGATTTGGAGCTCCTGCTCGCACTAATTGAGAATTGCCGCCGAGACCGCGCACTAAGAGACAAGAAACACCGTTAGGCTTATCGCGGATTGTCTCCACGATTATCCTCCCATGAGAGAGTAAGTAATCGGTTTAGGGTTTAAGGAGTTTTAGGTTATGAGATCGCACTTAAACGAGGGTATCATTCCTTTATATATGCACGGAATCCTTGTTGGTTCCGTGTTCCCAACCTTCGCGATCCCGCCTAAGTCGGTTGGGAATGATTATCTTCATATTTTAGAAGATATCTATATCCATTCCAGAATAGATTTGGGCTTGGGCTTTCATGAGCCCAAACCGTTATTGAAATTGGCCCAGTCGCAGTAATGGGCTTGTTAGTATTGGGCGTGGTCGGGTTTATGACCCGACACCGCACTATACGTCATCAAACTATCTTGTAAACATGTAAATGTAACAAATTTAACTTATCTACTGAAAAATTAGTTACCTCGACCAAGTTTTTTTTCCCATGATAAATCAATCGAGTAAAGCTTATCTAAAAGGTTCTGAAAATATACACTTGAAATTTTTTTAGCATACAATCTATCATGCATGAAACATTATTTGATTTCATATATATTCAAATCAATTGCAACACCTTAGTTTGTTCAAGAAGTGATTCAATCCTTCATTTTCACCGCCACGCCGCTTTCTCTCTCAATGACTTTCAGGACAGCTGCCTCAAGAAGCGCTAATTATAATCAATTTATTTTATTTTTTTTAACATTTAACACAAACTAAAGGAAGAAAAAGAAAAAAAAAAAGTTTACCCAAGAAGATAAATCCTCAAAAAAGCAGCACAATCAAGACCAGCATGTTGAATAATTTCAGGCTCTTTCATTCTCAAAGCTTGAGGCATCCAATTAAGAAAACTTAAGATAAGTCTTGCAATCAAGGTTAACAAATCTACCAACAATATTGCTATTAGAGATGAAAATAGAAGGGTAGAAGAAAAAAGATGACTAAAAGAAGAAGAAAGACGGTGGGTTAAATTGGGTTGTTTCTCGATCGCATGGAAGACCAAGTAGGGATGAAAGTTGAGCTCGATCGATTCCCCACATCAAGGGGATCGACACATGATCGATCGACTAAGTCGATCACCCATGCTTACTGCGTCCAGCCTTACAACTTCGAAATCAATTGACTATTCCATATCTTCAAATTCAACCACAAACTAGGGTAAAAAGGTAGCGTTACCTTATCATTTGTCATAGGGTTTACGTCATAAAATAACAATGAACTTTCTTTATCGTTTCGTTTTGATACATAAAGTTCGAAAAATATGAGTAATTGTAAAGAATTTTCATAAAGTGTTTACACAGTGGCGGTGATTACCCTATGCAAGTAGGACAGCTGCACAAGGCTATCATTTGTGAAAGGATTTCAATTTAGTATATCTTCGTTAATATTTATACATATCGTGTTTTGAACTTTTACTTCCCTTTCTAAATACTATCAAACGTGATCCAATAAAGTCACACACCATACATGTTAAAAAGAGTGGAAGACTTAGAGCACTCACAATCGTAACACTATAACACCAATAACATCGTCCACGTCAGCGCCACATCAGCTTTAACATTTAACATTAACATCCTCAAAAAACACTCACAACCATAACATCCCAATAACACCATAACACCAATAATATTTCATATTTTCAATTTCAACCCCTAAACTAAAACAAACACTTCATTTATTAAACTAAAACAAACATTTCATTAAAACTAAAACATATTACAATACGAGATTAAAAAATAATAATAAAAAAAAATACAACGAAATTAAAAAAAAAAAATAATAAAAAAAAAATGCAATTAATAAAAACATAGCAAATACTTATTCATCCTCGCCGCCTCTTGTTGTTGTCCATGTATGCTCAAGATTCTTCCGCCAAACATGCTCCATAAGGTCCCGCGAAATTTGGGTATGCGTTGTCGGTCGTGTATTTCTTTTGCCTTACGATCGCGTATCACATCTTTCAACCCATCTTCGTTGCTCAAATTTGTCGATGGATCCACCCACGATTCGTTATAGTCACGTAAAGCAAATTTTTGATCTTTTATAATCATGTTATGCATAATAATGCAAGAATACATGATTCTACGTATCGTGGCAATTTCATATTGACGCCACGGTTGTTGTAGTATACCCCAACCACTGAAGAACACCAAAAGCACGCTCAACATCCTTTCTGCACTTTCTTGTCTCCTTTTAAAGTTAGTATGTTTTCATCGCTTGTTCTGCAAGGATTTGACGAAAGTTGCCCACCGTGGATATATTCCATCGACCAAGTAATACCCTTGTTCATACTAGTTCTGTTAACCATATAAGGTGCTTTGGGGCATTGTCGCAAGAAGGTCTAAAACATCGACATCGTTATTTGCCCCGCCATCCCAAAAATGCACGCCGATCCATAAATCTTGAGAAGAATACTTCAAGCATAATTGTTGGGTATTTTTATCACCCCTAAGCAAAATGGCTCGCCAAGCCACCTGACAATTTTTCCATTCCCAGGTCATACAATAACGCTACCAAGATTCCCGAAAACCATGTTTTTCTTCATGATGTTGATAAATTTTTGAATGTCGGCCACGTTGGTTTTCTTAAATACTCCGTCGGTTTTCTTGAATACTTACAACCTTCTACGAAATAATCGTTACGCAGACGTTCTTCCGCGTTCTCACGCTCACGATATACACGGATGCGAGCGACTAGGATGTTGAGATTCAATACCTTCTTTGTTCCAACCGGTGATACTGCACGCTACCGCCATAAATTGGAAGTCCTCTTCATCAACGCTCAACCAAGACAGGGGAATATCACCAAATGATTTGGATCCATCATGAACAAATTTGATTTTGAAATATGAAAGTGTAAAGAGGAAGTATATAAAGTTTGAATGGAAGTGTGAAAAAATAGAGTTTTAATTGGGATTTATAGTGAAAAATGTTTTGATTTTTTTTTTTTTTTTTTAAACCAGCCAATATGGGGTTTTGTAAATGTTTTGAATTTCTAACGGATACTAGACGTTGAGGACTAGTTGTGTAAATTTTCAATTTTTTTTCTCGCCTTAACAAGCGTTATGTATCCAACGGTGCCCTATAACTACGTTAACATTCAAGCCTCCAACGGGTTTAACGCTTATGGCGTTAAAAAGTGCCTATAACGGCGTTATGCCGCTATCACGGAGGCTCTTAGATTTGATATAAACCAATTTGCCAATATTAGTGAACTATTTATTTTCCATATAGTTAAGTTTTTCGTCTTCTGAGGCGTCATTCATAGTTTTGATCGTACCACCCAAAACAATGGGATGACTCATTATTTACATATATATTATGATATGTTGTCGCGTTATAAATCATGATACGTCTAGATTTTCACACCAAAACAGAGTAATAAGTTTATATTTCTTACGTTAATTTTCTCTTTCCCCCACTTTGTGCCGTTACAAAACGGGCTGTCTAATACAGAGATAGTTACTGAAATGATATTTGATAAAGAAATGGATATAAATGACATAGTCACTGTTCCAGCGGTATTGTTGGCATGTAATGAATGAAACCCAGATTGAATTCATTCCCTGTGTACATTGGTATTCCCAAACAAAACACATTTTGACAGATTAAATTGACCTAACGGCACCCTTTATTTTGGTCTCATGTGTTTGGCCCTTCGCACCTTTTTCATTTGACTCCGTCTATTATATGGCGTTTTCTTTTTAGGACTTTGCATGACTCCATATTGTACAACTAATATGAAAATTACCAAAACATTCCCAAAAACATGTTTAATTAGAGTGTTCTACACTACTATTATCTACCGTTTACAATGTAGGTTTCGTATCTTGTCTATACAGGAGCGGACTGTGAGGGGTTTCCGGATTTGCACGAGAATCTTATGGATTTTTTTTTTCTTTTGTGTAAAATTATGTCAAATATACCGATGTTTTTAAAATAAAGCCAGTCCTTAATTTTTGGGTTTGGATTTTTAGCACTTTCTATAAATTGAACCTGGTGACTCTTTGTCTTAATTTCGTTAGTGTGTCTATACTACATGTTTTATAGAAAAAATGTTTATGCATTGGATGAATGTATGTGATTGAGCCGTTAACAACGGCCTACTTATATATTTATTATTATAAATAAAGTGATCACTTAGCTAGGAGCTTTACTATATAATATATGTCACAATCGTTGTTGAGCCGTTAATTAAACACGAACTTTATTTATTGTTAATATGAAAGCTATAAAGTACTATAGGTTAATATAATCTCAGTTTCATTTTAGTTATAAATTAGACAACGACCCTATGTTTATTAATTATACCACATTTACAACACATTTGACATAACCTTTCATTCTAAATATAAACTTACGAAAGTTATAATTCATAAGTTAATTGTTTGCATAAAGTAGCATTTTTTTTTTTTTGTAATTATGGTTTCCTACTTTTACCGATTAATTTACTGTTTGAACACGTCGTCAAAAGACTCAAACATATATGAAATTTCGGGTCACACAGAAATTACATATTACTGAGTGTAGCTTTTGCTTAAGTTCTCGGCTATGCCTGTCATCACATTCATTCAATAATTTCAAACAAGAACATTGATATACATTTTCTTTTGAATAATAAACATACAAAATAAGAAAAGGAAGTGTGAAAGTAAGATCGAGAAGAAGAATTTAAGTTAAAGTAGGGACCACCAGCTGCAAAACTGGAAAAAGAAAGGGTCAAATAGCAAAAGACCAAAAGTCTGTGTCACTCTGAACAGCATTCACATACGTTTCCTTTAATTGCATCACCTACCCCTCCATCTTCCCAACTTACCTTATTTAATGATCTTCTTTCACTCACCACAAATTCATATCTAACTTTTTTTTTTTTTTTTTTTTTGTGAACTTAATAACATAAGGAAACCTTTTTAATTGCGATTTGGATGATCAAGTGATGCTAACCTTGATAAGTTGTAGGCTTGAAAGTTCCAACTAGGCTTGAATTTCGACTCCGTAGTTATAAGCTAGTTCAAAATCTATCGCTGAGTTCATTGATGTTTTGGGATGAGACTTGAGAGTTCTAAATTTGATGTCATAACTCATAACTATTACAAAACTCAGATAACATAAGAATATCAATCAAATTTATGTTCCATGACACAACATTACAAATATCGTTAAGCTCATATATTGAATGATAAAGTAGAACTTGCGCAAGGTGAAGAAAAAGGTGTCACGCCAAAAAATGAGGTTCGAAAAACTCATTAAAGTTTTGATAATAGCTTTTTGTATTTGAACTCAAACTTGATGAGTTCCAATAAGGTTAAACTAGAACCGGGTGTGAGCGTTAACCGTTTGAGCTGTTATATATAGGTTTGTTGTAAATGCACTTCTACATGCGTTGGGTAATTTGACTGTAAAGCGCAATGTTCAACTATATACAAACGAAGACAACAACATTAGTTGACTACTTTGTACATATTAAACTCTTCATGAGGCTTTATTATCGAAGAAGACATATTATGGGTCATAAAATTAGACGTAATATGATGATAATAAATAAAGTAAAATATCTTAGAAAAATTCCATGTTCTACGCACATGTTATTTTTAAATGTGATGCTTACAATGATTTGGTAATTTAGTTGATTGTCATGAAGTATGAGCGAGGTTGGACGCTTCGTTCTTTAGTTTAAGAAAATATTAAGATGACAGAAAATATGAAATATACGTCAAGTTGGTTAATTTTGCCAGCGTTACATGTAACACAAAGGGGTTTTCTAACTTGTGTCCCGGAAACACAAGTTAAAGTTAAACACACCAAAAGGATGACGGAACTCACGAAAAAGGATGTTCAACCCACATCTTTTATTTGAAATGTAATTTCTTTTTAGCTCGGACGTCTTTTTTTCATGAGTTTCGTCCTTTTTAGCGTGTTTAACTCAGATACCAAGTCATGAGTTAAAAACCCTTTTCAAAATCCAGCTCATGAATTTGGTAAGCTAACGCTAATTAAGAACTATAAATATCGCAATCACATTAGTGCCACATTAAATACATTTTTCTCTCCATGACTACATCCAACAACAATTTGCTAATAAGACGACCGCAACTACAACAAAAAACATATCACACAAAAACTAATTAAAAAAAAGCGCACACACACAAAAGAGAATGAAACTTATGGTTGCCAGGCCAATCATAACCTCAAAAGGGTTGATGGTGATCGGTCACCAATTCAATTGAATTAATAAGAACTCACCATCTCACTTTGGTTAATAAGGACAACCTTACTATTAGATTGCCTATGCATCGAATGCGAGAATTGCTAACTTTATTCCAACAAAAGATTGCATGCTACAATCATCTGTTTATTGATGTGTCGTCTTTGTAACAGTTTTTTTTTCTTTTAAAATGTATTTGGTCAAATATAAGAAAGATCCACAACGACAAGTCTTAAAGATTTGATCTCTTTAATGATTCAATGTATAATACATTTAAGACTAAACTTGTGGAACGACTGAAGTTTTACTGCTCATTGTTGAAAAACTTTCAAAAACTATCACGCAATACAAAAACCATCTTAAAAACTTTTAGAATAAGAAAAACTTTTCACAACTCGATAAATTAAATTGTGAATGCTGCTATGTGTTAGAACTCCGTACTACTATTTAAATACATGACAAAGAAATAGAGTATTTTTTATCGAACTGTATGTACAAGTAGTTAAGTAGTGCTTAAGTCACGTGTGAAATAAACACAGCATAAAACAAGGGTATGCATATGTTTAATGACCTTTAATATAGTACGGTAGTTTTTTATTCAAACATAACTTATGATAAATTTATTGCAGCATTCATTTTTACAACTTCTTTAATAAGGGTGTTGATACTCACACCATTTTATTTGATACTTACACCATTTTCAGACAAGCCAGATATAGACAACAGCATTTAAACCGCTGATGCACAACGCGCGAAAAAGATCAAAATCGCGCGAAGATCAACACTCCTAATAAGCTCATTGCTAATCAATAAATATGATAATTTGTACATAAATTTTGAATAGATCATATATGTATTAAAGTCTCTCCTAATTTAGTAAATTTGGGACAAGTACTGTAAACCCAAAAACAGAAATTCATAACAAGACTACATTTTGTTTATGCTAATATTTAAAAAAAAAAATATGTCTTAATTCTTCGAGTGGTCACAACTCACTATTCTTTTACAAAAAACAAAAACCAAAAAAGCTGCTCATAAATTACATTTCACACCCTCAACTTCACTAAACCTCACAAAACACCCTTTACACTTTCCAACACTTTACAAACCCTCCAAAACTTTAAAATAAACAAACCAAGGTTTTTAAAATCGGGATCCTACTTATGATCTTTTTCGTCTTTGCAAGATCGTGATCGTAAAATCGGATCGAGATCATAAGATCCTACTACAACGTCATTTTTTAATAGTTTTTGTAATATTATTCAAATATAAAAATTATTGTATATTATAAATAAAAATTATATGAATATTTAATAGAAATAGGTTGTGTTTCACGTATATTATAAATAAAAAATTATATGAATATTTTATAGAAATAGGTTGTGTTTGGCGAAGGGTTTATTGGGAACTTATGAGGCTTGGACTTTTAAAATAAATTCGAACTTTATAAAATAAGTCTTGTTTGTCGTGCTTACATGAAATCATAAAAACCCGCTTATAAAATAGGTCTTATTTGTCGTGCGAAACATAAAATCATAAACTACTAAAAAGAGCTTAAACTATAACCCATAAAATGGGCTAAAACTTTAATGTGTTTTGAATAATAAATTACTTATTTACTAACAAAATATCTAATACGTATAAAACTCATTTAACTATGTTATTTTAGTAGATTTTGCGATAATAAAGTTCAAGCTAGTTTCATTACAAACAAGTTTAAAAATACAAATTTCAACTTCAACTTATAATAAATGCCCCAAATTTCAAATTAAGTCATGACCAACTTATTCGCCCATACATATCCATATTGTCCTAAATTATGAATATTGAATGTTTAGGAAAAATCACATGTTGTTTTCTTAATTCTATTAAAAAATAATCCATAAGCTTGTAGTTTTTTAGTTTACAGTTCGATAAATGTAAGATCGAATCGGATTACATCTTAAAATCCTACAGTAATGATCATGATCATATAAAATCTTAAGCTTTCTAAGATTCTACGTAAAATCTGAATCATTTTCGCTTTGTAAAATTAAAAACTAAAAAACCCTTGACCACCCTCTACTACACCAACTGCTCACGCCAACGTGTACGACAACTCACCTCCATCCACTACCATTCCACCACGTGTCCCATACTAAAAAACAAATGGGCCCCACACACACATATCCTTCTTTAACCTCAATCTCATTTCCTAAATAAAGTCTTTTATGTCTTCTCTGTCTGAAAACCAAACATTTAGTTCACGGCGGCCGGAATCCTTAACTGCCACTTTCCGGTAACCTTAAAAAACACACCCTTTAATCAACTAAGTTTAAGGTTTCACAAAATGTGTTAAAGTTTGTTTTTTAAGGTTGTTTTTTTGTTAAAGAAATGAAAAAAGCGTGTTTCATATTTTTCATGTTACTAGTAGTTAATGTTAATGTAAAAGGATTAAGTCCAACGTTAGATGATGATGTGTTAGGTTTAATAGTGTTCAAAGCTGATTTACTAGATCCAGATAATAAGTTAGCCTCATGGAATGAAGAAGATGACAGTCCATGTAAATGGAATGGTGTTAGATGTAACCCTAGATCTAATAGAGTCTCTGATCTTGTTCTTGATGGTTTCGGGTTATCGGGTAAAATGGGTAGAGGTTTAATGCAGTTAAAGTTTTTGAATAAGTTGTCGTTAGCGAAGAATAATCTTACTGGGGGTATTGGGGTTAATCTTGGCCAGTTGAGTGATTTAAGGGTTATTGATTTGAGTGAGAATAGTTTGAGTGGTAGTGTGCCTAGTGGTTTTTTCGACCAATGTGGCTCGTTAAGGTCGATATCTTTAGGTGGTAATAAGTTTACGGGTCAGGTTCCGGATAGTTTAGGGAAATGTTCGTCTCTTGGGGCTTTTAATGTTTCGGGTAATCAGTTTTCGGGTGTGTTGCCTTTGGGTGTGTGGTCGTTGAATGGGCTTAGAGTGCTTGATGTTTCGGATAATCTTTTGGAAGGTGAGGTTCCGAAAGAGATTGGGGGTTGTATAACTGAGGGAGATTAAGTTGAGTAAGAATCAGTTTACTGGTGTGGTGCCGTATGAGATTGGTGCTTGTGCGTTATTGAGGTCGATTGATTTTAGTGAGAACTCGTTTTCAGGGGTTTGCCTAGCACGTTGCAGAAGCTTTCGTTATGTAATGAGTTAGATTTTCATGGAAATTTGTTAACTGGTGAGGTTAGTAAGTGGATAGGGGAAATGGGAAGCCTGCAGAGAGTTGATTTGTCTAAGAATATGTTTGCTGGTGCGGTACCTAGCGCGATTGGTAATATTCGGTCATTGAAAGTACTGAATATTTCTGGTAACGGGTTCTCTGGGAGCTTGCCTGAGTCGATGGTTAACTGTCAAAACATTCAGAGTTTGGATGTGAGTCGGAATTCGTTAACAGGGTTTCTTCCTAGTTGGGTGTTTCAGTTGGGGTTACATAGTGTTAGCTTCTCAGAGAATAAGCTGACTGGAAGCGTATTCAGTGCTGTTAGTTCGTCAGTTGCAAACTCACACCAGAATCTTCAGGTTCTTGATGTGTCGCATAATGAATTATCTGGTGAAATCCCGTCTGATATTGGGAAGTTTAGCAGCCTGCGGTTGTTGAACATGTCTAAGAATTCGCTGACAGGTGAGATACCGGAAACTGTTGGAAAGCTAAAGGCTTTGAGTACTCTTGATTTGAGTGAAAATCAGTTAAATGGAAGCATTCCTATGGAAATAGGTGGTGCAGCTTCTTTGAAGGATCTGATACTGTCGCGGAACTATCTTTCTGGCAGCATTCCAAGTTCCATCGGAACCTGTTCGTCGTTAACTTCATTGTAAGCTTATTTTATATCTCATTCTTTCAGATTTTAGTTACAATGTTTGTTCATTCCTGATTGAATGTATGCTTTTATTGTAACAAATTTGCAGGATATTATCACGAAATAGTCTTTCAGGGCAAGTTCCTGTGGCAATGTCGAAACTTGCTGATCTTCAGTATGTTGATTTGTCTTTTAACAAACTGACCGGGGCTCTACCGAAGTCGTTAGGGAACCTTGTCCATCTTGTTTCGTTTAATGTATCACATAACCAGTTACAAGGTGAATTGCCAGCTGGCTCTTTTTTCAACACCATATCTCCATCCTCTGTCACCGGCAATCCGACCCTTTGTGGGGCTGCAGTGAATAGAAGCTGTCCTACTGTGCTTCCCAAGCCGATTGTACTCAACCCGAACTCCACTGGAACTGACCCTGAATCGATCCCTCAACCTCTTGGGCGTAAAAAGATACTTCTTAGCATTTCGGCTCTCATTGCTATCGGTGCAGCTGCTGTGATTGTCATTGGTATAATTTTCATAACAGTGCTCAATCTTCGTGTCCGTTCAACCATGTCTAGGTCAGCAGCAGCAGTTCCGTTATCAGGAGGTGATTACAGCAGTTCCCATACTACAGACACAAATTCTGGTAAATTAGTTATGTTTTCTGGTGAACCTGACTTTAGCACAGGAGCACATGCCTTGTTAAACAAGGACTGCGAGCTTGGTCGTGGTGGGTTTGGGGCAGTGTACCGAACTGTTCTTGGTGATGGTCGATCAGTGGCCATTAAAAAGCTAACAGTTTCGAGCCTTGTTAAGTCTCAAGAAGATTTTGAAAGGGAGGTTAAGAAATTAGGAAAGATCCATCACCCGAATCTTGTAGCTCTTGAAGGGTATTATTGGACTCCATCATTGCAACTTTTGATATATGAATATGTCTCGGGTGGGAATCTTTACAAGCATCTTCACGAAGGAGAAGAAGATGGAAACAGAAGTTCACTCACATGGAATGAAAGATTCAATATCATTCTCGGTATAGCTAAAAGTTTGGCTCACCTACACCACCTTAAAGTCATTCATTACAATCTGAAGTCCAGTAATGTCTTGATAGACGGTTTAGGTGAGCCCAAAGTCGCTGACTTTGGTCTAGCGAGACTCCTACCAATGCTAGACCGTTACGTATTAAGCAGTAAAATTCAAAGTGCTCTTGGTTACATGGCTCCAGAATTTGCTTGCAAAACAGTGAAGATCACAGAAAAATGTGATGTATATGGATTCGGGGTCTTGCTTCTCGAGATTGTTACTGGGAGGCGGCCTGTGGAGTATATGGAAGATGACGTGGTGATACTTTGTGACATGGTCCGTGGGGCCCTTGAAGAAGGAAGGGTCGATGAATGTATTGATGAAAGGCTTCAAGGAAGTTCCTGCCGAGGAAGCAATCCCGTGATGAAATTAGGGCTAATTTGCACATCACAGGTCCTTCAAATCGGCCTGATATGGCGGAAGTGATCAACATATTAGGACTTATCAAATGCCCATCAGAAGGCCAAGAGGAATCAGGTTAAATAGCGCTATGTTGTAACTTTTAGTTCTGAAAACGATGATCGATTGTTGGTTATCCGGCGAAGATGAATCCGGTTAGTATTTTTTTACGCAGAGAGTAGATTCTTTTGCTTGTGCTTAGCTATGTTATTGATTTTCAGTTATCGCTTGTATTACTCCTCTCTGTTAGTGTCAAGCTAAGTAACCGGATTTGTTTTCACCGGGTCCAATCTGGACCATTTCAGATCGGGATGACCCATTTACTGAAAAACATATCTTTATCCCTTATGATGTTATGGTTATGTTTCTTAACTGTTCAAAAGTATCATGTTCTGTTCAAAATGTATGCATCCCCTATAGAGTCTGATACATAAGTGCAAAATGGTACATGTGCATCATTTTGCCCAAAAAGGGTCAAAAGACATGCCTGTCCTAAACCATTTTAGTACCACTAGTTAAGCTATGTTTATAGAAATAAATTAGATTCATTTTTTTTTGTAATCATATGAGAGACAACTGTGAAAATAGGTAAAGTCAGATTCAATTATTTTAAGATTAAAAGTCAAAAAGTGAAAGTCTAAGATTCTTGCACCCACTTTGGAGCAAATGTTATTATCCAAGTGGTATAGTATAAAGTAATGTAAAGTGAAGATGACAAAATAAACAAACTTGTAAACTTGAGTATATAAAAAGGTCATTTCTTTTTCAGAGCTACATTTTCAAAAGATAAGCAAAGTGAAATGATACTATTATGTTTTGACACTTTTATAAAATTTTCATATATTGTCTTTAGATTGAGACTTGTTGGTTTATCTTTATGTACTAATTAAAATTTGAGGAGAGAGCATCTTATGAGGCATGTGCAAAAGCTAATTAAAATGAGTTGTTCTTTCCTTCCCTCCAAATGCATTTAAGCCATGAATATAAAAGGATGAATAGGGACCTAAATGTCATTTTCATGATCAACCACCACATGTGTTTTCCATAAATTTTGATTATCTTTCTGGTTTCCAGATATGAGCCAACCTAGAGGTGCACTATAAATCATCATTATGTATGTACCCACCATCTTTGCACTAAAGCCACCAAATCTTTATAATCAAAACAAGATATGTTGCTTTTATTTAATAAAGATAAGTTTAAAATAACAGATAATTGATTGGTTACAACTTTTATCTCTGATTTAGGTGACACACACACAAAAAAAAAACATATTGACATTTTGAGAAATAGTATTGTTTTTGTGGAGAATGATTGATACTCTTGTCATTTCAATGAAAACAACAAAAAATTTACTATCAAGAAAACAAATTCCACATTACATTTTAAGTAAGAATGGGTATAAATGGTGATGGTCTTTACTCTTTACCACTTTCAGATAAACTCACGCCAACGATACATTACCTTTCATTCTCACTACCTCCACCTCAGTAGTGGTTACCACTTTCACCACTATTCAATACACAATATTATCGTTGGGGCTTGTTTCATTTCTTCTTCATTTAGTGGTCATGACCACTAAACCAACCCAAATTGCATGCCACAATAACAAGCAATTACGTGTGGTAAAGGCCATCAACACGGGATTTTTATCGATCATTACACCATGTCTAAAGCCAAGGTGTTTGTCATTCGAAAGTTATACTTTAACTTAATTGAAGTAGAAACAATTCAAGTATTACTGTATTAGTCATAATTTTAAAATGTGAATTGAAAACTTATGAAATCTTTGTATATAAGAATAAGAGTTAGATGTATATTTGCATCCTGAAAGTTTTTGTATGTTTAAAAACATTTTCTTCTCTTTGTTGTTAGAATCATCCTAAATTACATAAATCTGAAACCTTTTAACTCATACACACAACTTTTTGTTAGCATGATCTTAAACATTACTCACCCACTACAAATATTATTTGCTTGTGGATAATTAAATATTTAATTGAACAAATTGCATGCTCCAATGCCCATGAGTATGGCTGGAGTCAACACTTAACAGTCAAAGGCACCAATGCATGGGCATCATGGCTTAAACCAGCCTTTTAGAAGTTTGAGGTACTTTTTGCCCATGCAAACCATGCCTCAATGGGCTAATTAATGGCTAATGGCATGCATCAGCACATCATCCAATTAAAATCTAACAAAGTCATGCTACTCGTCTACTCATAGACTCAATAGTCATGATACTTAGGTGCCAGGGACAAAACTAAGGCTCCGTGATGTCACGAGGCTACGATAAAATTTTGCTTTGTAATAATAGTTTTCGTGAGGAACAATGAATTTTCTAAATGTACCAAGTTTTAATGCATTGTGTTTCAGTTATTTCTTAGTTAGTTCATTAATAGGTGAAAAGTGAACTGTTTTCACTAAATTCGATCATTTTAACCGAAAATCATACTCTTTTTGTTAATTTTTCTCCTTATACTACACATTAAAGAATTTGTGCACCCGATCACTTTTAGCTATGGTTTCGTCCTTAATTGTTGCACATGTTAATCTACTACTCCCTCCGTCAATAAACACTTTTACAACTGATTTATTTGATCAAAATAATTAATCTTTTTCATTTCAAAAAACAAATTTTTTTATGATGGATCAGGACGAGAACGAATCGGTAGATTTACTTTGTGGCATTGTTGCCGTATACAACATTTGCTCATTCGGTAATAAATGTTTCACACAAACTATAGTTCGTAATTAGATGACTATCCTTCTGGATACATGTCACTACAGACACGCTATCTACAGCAAAAAAGGACCACCATATTTAAGACGAATAGATAACAAAATGCATGTAAAAGGCATTACTTTTTTCACGTTATAAAAATCTTATTTTTATAAAACACTCTTTATAGTTTGACAATGTCGATGTTAGATTTGTAATTACAAAAAAGAAGTAAAACCTGCAAAAGGATTTTGTATGGAATATATAAAAAGCAAAAGGAAAGAATAAAAAACATGATGTAATGAAGAGAAAGGGTGCAAGAAACATGATTTTGCTTTTGCTTTTCTTGAGAGACAATTATGGACACCATTTTCTTCTTTTTTTTTTTTCACTTTTTCTAGTGGAATCTGGATTGATTTGTTTATTCAAGGACAATTTTATTTCATTACATATGATACACAACTTCATGATTATGCACATGAACAGATGAACCATACAAGCCTCAATTTCAAGGAGTATCCAAGGGCAATTATGTTATAAAGTATAAACTTGTGTAGGGCAGTAAACGAACAGAACGTTCAGTGAACATTTCATTAACCGTTTAGTAAAAAGTTTGCTTATTAGTTCAAGGGTGTCAAGCGAAAGGTCTTATAGCCTTGTTTACACGTTAGCTTATTCCTAGTCTTATATTAGAAACCATGTTTTTAAAAAGGTTAATGTACAAATATGTTACTAAATATTTAAAAAGAAAAAGGTCAAATGTACCAAACTTTCATTTTGTTAACTTAGTTTATTGAACTTATGAAACATGCCATTTTGAGGTCATTGAACTGATAAAAACACAACATTTATGTTACTTAACTTATCAAAAAATATATGTTCAAGTCATTCCGATTAACATTGAAATTATAAAAGAGTATGTTTCCTATAAGTTCGATCTCGCCGTGAACAAACGAAAGTTTAGTATATGAGCATTTTTAGAAAAATTTAGTGATATCTTTGTCTATTAACAATTTTCAAAAGTATAAATACTTGTTTGGTATTATTAAATCAATGACTATTTGACCAACAAAGAAAAGTGCTTATAATACAGTTGAACTTTGAACTATAATGTATGTTTTAGCTGCAACCAACTCATCACATTTGTCAAAATCGGCATACATATAAGCATCAGCTACTTCGGCCTTTGGGTATCAGTTGTCAAGCCATGTGTTTAGTTTATACACTCACGTTACCTTTAACATGATTACACAGAAAAAAAGGGTTTAATTTCCACATAAAGCATGGTTTGAACTTTGAACAAATAGTACTTTGATCTTTTTATGTGACCTGCCAAACAAACATTAGCAATTTATAAAATGCAGAAGCGTCGTATCTGAATTCTTTTTGGGGTCCAAAGTCGCTTACTCTTGGAAGATTTTACAGTCTGTTACGCAAGAATTATAAACTTGTTTATCGCAAAATCTAGCTAGTAGACAGTTTCGATGACTCAAGAATCAAAGTAAAACTGTAGAAGTCAAAGGAGTCTCAAAGAGTTCTTATCCGTCATTTATACAAGTGATGAAGAACACCAATATGACACCTCTGTAACAAAATTATCTGATCAAATCCTATGACATGTAGTATACACCTTCTTTAAAATTTATACGAAAGAAACAAAAGTTTAAAAATGAATACCAATAAGCTTTCTAAGCATATCGAAAACTGTGATTATCCTTGCCTTCCATTTTTGGCAAGACTATTCGAACTACTAATCATCCCATTCCTTCCTTCTGCCATTAGAATTTGGCAGCTTATTTGTTTGTTCTACTATAATAGGATTCTCGTTACCAGACTTTACTGGTTTTTCATCACCCCAATCATCGTCCCAATCTTGATCCCAAGTTTCTTTTTCATTTTCCTCAACGTCCAAGGTTGTTGAATTTCCCATTTCAAGTTCTTGGTATGGGACCCCTTCAAGGTGTCTGCTGCGGATCCTCAATTTGATAAATGTCAAGATGCCTCCTACGATAAGTAGCATAACTACTAGGTATGCACCATTGGCAAGGTTTATGTAAGGGCCATAAGAAGAGTATTTCTCGTAGTAGTTTTCTGGTGCTGGAGCTGCAGTATGTATTACACAATCACCATCGCTAGTAGTCAATGATATTGCAGAGCTTGAGTCAACAGCTGAAGATATATTGATCTGAGATGAGCATAAAGTAAAACAAGTTAACAACTTGGGTTTCGATTTTCAAGTTCTAGCTTCCGTTTAGTACTTTGTATCAGGGCCAAAAGTCATAATGTAAGAAACATACCTTCTCTGTATGTTGGCCTGGTAATTCTGTATCTGTGATTGTGTTGTTAGCAGGAAGGATCAAAATTTTCACATGTAGGGGACTTTCGCCATTGTTATGGACAAGAAGGCACACCTCTTCATGAAGGCCTGCAGGAATAGAGTAAGATTACCTATTTAGTCGATGAAACAAATTAGATGGATGGTGACATACCATTGTTTAAAGTCGTAAAATCGTTTTAAGGGTGAAGAGCAAACATAAGTGCCACAGAAGACAAGTAGGGGCGCCGAGGTGGCAAGATGGATCATGGATGAATTGGGTCAGTTGGTAAAGGATAAAACATGTCATTTTTGTAACAGGTCAAAACAGTCTAGTTCGAGTTTGGGTTGACCCGTAAACGCTTATTGTGGTTTTTCTATTAGTTATCTACTGTGTTAAATATGATTACAAAAAAAATCTTATTACACACTGATAACTAAGATATGTAACAACGTGACTAGAATTATACATAATAGATTATATGCCCGTAATATAAATACAATGTTCAGTAAGATGCATTGCACGTTCAACACTACACCTACTGTATAGCATTGAGACAATCAAATGAGCATATATGAGACGAGCAAGGGGATTTTTGGAGATTAATTGGAAAAAATTGCGTTCATGATGTAAAACTACATAAACAGGAATTACTAGCACTTACTTTGTTACAAACTCAAGAAGAGTCAAATTAACAACAACAAAAAAACTATTTTACATCAAGCGATTGTGATATACCACGAATGCACGATCCAAATGAATGCATCAATGCACAAAGTATGACATAAAAGTAAGGCATAGCAGATGATCATTTTATCCCAATAAGAAATTATAATTTCATCATGCTACTTAAAATAGAAGCCTAGCTTTAGACAAGAAATAGGAGGAAGAACATGTGTGTTCAATGCCAATTATGTAGACAATTACTGCAGAAACTTCACATAGAGAATCTTAGCCTATACATGGATGTGCTCTTGTATAGGGACACGGATGATTTTTCTAGGTTATATACCATTTGAGACTGAATCTAAGAAACGAGACATTCTGAGGATAACAAACTAGCATTCAAATCAACACATACAAGGCGTCATGCCTAGCACCTCTTAAAACTGTAACATCTCAACTCCTTGATTATGATCCGCTTGTAACCTTAGTCCTAAATGCAATATTAACATCTAAAGTCCCACTTGTTGGCTTTGAAAAAGTATCAGCGCTTTCCGGGTTTGTGCTACTGCAAATTATCTTCTGTTGATACATTAAAGTGGTAATGTTACGTTTTCACCCTAACCAAAATGAACTATTCAAAGAATTAGACTCCAATTCTTTAATGAATTATAATAAGATCCTAACCTCCCGCTCGATAAATCATAATAAGGTCTAGTCTTTGATTAATCCTCTTTTAGGTACAATGGGCAAATAACAATCAGATGTGTTGTGAACAACATATGCATGTAAATGTGTACCAATCTTAGTACTAGTACATTTTAAATCCTCCGGTTTTATACAACCAACATGATGATCACGGGTCATGAATCCAATTTTGTAAATACAAACTTCAGTGTCACTAAAATGCTTATTAAAACTTGTTTATACAGTCCTTAACACATTATAGCTTATTTCGAAAGATTCATCATCCAATCAGAATGATAACGGTAAAAGATATTTACCACTTTGAGAATATGTCAAGCAGGCAGTAATGTTCTTGTGGTGGCAACTTCTAGCAGCCGATCACAAGATTGCTGCAGTTTTGATCCACCGGAAGAAGCTGAATTAACCCCTGAGAAGGGCTAGGTGACGGTGAAACCTGAAACAACAATGAAACCATTATACTTGAAACACAAAATTATGCACCATGTAATAAAAATCTAATTATAAGTACATAAGGGTCTTTTGGACTGCTGATCAAGTGCTTATGCTTAGAACGGTAAACAGGTAAAGGAAGAAGGATCCCAGTTCAGGTTACTCGGGAAGTCAAGCCTATTTGGCTCTTATGTACGCGACCTAACCAGTATTACCGTGGCTGTTTCCGGACTAATCAGTGACCTTTAACCGTGGTCTCTTCTTCTGAGACTACGGGACACTTACCATTGGGCCACTTTGGAGATGGTTATGTTTATCGAAGTGCTTATGCTTCTTTTAAAATAAGCAGAAGCAAAAAACAAAAATGCAATGCAAGAGATAGTGTTTGAATTTGCTCAGGGTTCACGGAACCCGATGGATGTTGTCGCCAGTGTAAGTTTTCATTAAAAATCACGATTTTTCAGAAATAACTTGGTCCTGAAATTTATGTCACATAAATATATGTCTCGTTTAATTAATTTACTAAACACAACATCATCACACACCACATAAAATAGACTGAAATGAGGAAACAAAAAATCTTACGTTGGTTTGTTCATCGAGATGTCTGAAAGAATATAAGGGGGATAACGCAAGTGAATCTTGAGGCACAAATGTGATGATCATAAAAACTGTAACCATGAGCAAACATGACCACCTATGAATCATTTTGGCGCCAACAAAGTATTAATAAAATGTATCTTTAGAATAATAAAGTTTATATTCGAGTCGAAGAATTTTAGTTGACGGAGAAATATAGAAGAAAACGCGTCTGCGAATCAATGGCAACATCTTCTTCTTGGTTGATTCCATACGTCGACTTTGGAAAAGTCGTAATTCTTCTTGTGGAATCAGTTGACTCGATATAATAACACTTTTATTTTTGGTTTGGGTACGTTTACTCACCTTTGTTCATCTCTAGTCCTCCACTAAACTAGGGAGTTTGGAAATTATTTTTTGAAATATTCAAGTCATGCATAACAAACTATCTCATAACATTTATACCGTAAATCTATCTCACATATCATAAATAGTATTTAAACTCATAACCATTTGATTAAGAAGTTTTTACATAGCATGATATCTGGTTAAGACATGCCCTTTAAGATAACAATATTTAGATTAGTCAAGCTTTTCATCTAACTATTGTTTACCGAATGAAAATGATTTATATACATAATTGATGAACCTAAAACAAATCTACAAATGTGATAGATGAAAGTTAAAGTTGATTGTGAATATGATGAAAGGAATAATACTATTACACGTGTAAAATTGTGAATATAGTAGATATAATTGTAAGTCTAGTTGGTATGCCTATTTATCGTTACTTAAAGAGAGCATTGTTCATTGGCGGAGCTTGAACATATTTATTGGGAGGGCGAAATACAATTCTCGATGTTTAGGAGGTCAGTTCTTATTTTATGTGTAAAATTTGAAGTTTATAATGTAAATCTAGTAATAATTTAACATAAAGATATCGAGAAGTGAGAGTGCCATGACCTCTTTTGTTTGAAAGTCCGTCCTTAGATCATAAGGTATGGGGTCTTATTTATGTCAAACGACGTATTCGTGTGTCAACCATGCTGGGAGTATCATGCCATTCGTGAAATTAAACGTTTTGAGCCAATGAAATGGCTCAAGCCATTTGCATTCTTGTGTGTTCTATTTTTCTTTTTTTTCTTTTTTTTGTATTGTAAGTGGTGAATATTTTTGATGGAGTATTTTGTGGACCCAATAACACGTTAGTGGTGTGTTATGATAAAGAGTGTTTTAGATATTGATATGTTATTAGAAAGTATTTGATGTGGCTTTGAAATAACATACCAATAACACGTTATTCAGATCTCCTCCTTTTGTGCTTTTAGTATTGTTAAGACTCCTATCCATAACACCATAACACCAATAACACCGCCCACGCCGCCACATCGCCTTTAACATTTAACATTAACATCCCCAAAAACACTCTCATCCATAACATCCCAATAACACCATAACACCAATAATATTTCATATTTTCAATTTCAACCCTAAACTAAAACAAACACTTCATTTATTAAAACACATATAACATTTAACATTAAAACACCAAGTACATTAAACGTTAAACACGAATTACATTAAAATTAAAGATACAACTACTAAAACTACTAAAATTTAAAAAACGTTAAACACGAATTAAATAAAACTACTAAAACTTAAAAACGAAGTCATCCGAGTCCCAACCATCGAATCGGTTGGCGGAGAATAAAACTCCCATTAAAGTATCGACTCTCCATTATGTCGAAGAAGTTATCTTCGAGGTCTCGAGCTTCACGTGCTTCTTGCTCACGGCGAGCACCTCTTCACGCCATGCTCTTCCATAATCTCCTTACGGTTTCTTCATCTCGCTCCATTCGGAGGAAGCCTCACTTAACTCATGGGTGGTTTTGAAAATCCACTCGGACCGCTCATGTGAACTTGGAACAATTGGAGAGTACGGATGTTTTCAAAACCCACCGAAAGACATTTTCCGGTGGTGTAGAGAAACATCGTGTTCGGTAGAGTTGGAAAGTCGGTTTCCTAAGTGATTTGATTTGGAAAGTCGGTTTCCCAGAACTTTTCCGGGGTTGGGAATTGCCGAGAAAAATCTTTCGAGACATTTTTTGTGTGTGAGTTGTGTGTGTAACTTATAGTGTAAACAACTCCAGTAGAGTTGTATATATAGCAGCTTTGATTTTGAAATTGAATAAATTCCGCTCATATTTGATTTTTAAATTTCAAATTTGAATTTAATTTATCCCGCCTTAAATCGACCAAAGATAATTTAAATTTGAATTTGAATAGGTTGAGTTGTGTGTGTAACTTGTGTGTGTAAACAACTCCGTAGAGTTAGTATATATAAGCAGTTGATTTTGAAATTGAATAAATTCTACTCATATTTGATTTTAAATTTCAAATTTGAATTTGAATTTATCCCTTAATCGACCAAAGATAATTTAAATTTGAATTTGAATAGGTTGAGGGTGTAAGTGAAAATTTATTTGAAATGGTGTAGGGGTGAAATGAATATATATATATATATATATATATATATATATATATTTTAATAGGTAACGCTTAGCCACATAACGCCCGGGACTAACGGCGTGATAATGTTGCACTTCCAGGGTAATAACGCAATAACGCCGTTATTAGGGGATTAACGCGTTTTGGCGTTAAGGATGTAAGTGCTCTTAATAGAGTACCTCATTACATAAACTTTATGATATTTAGATATTTTACTAATTAATCACATGTTAGAAAATAGAAATAAAATAACCATAGTTGATGCTTACACTTTTATTTTATTTTGTTTTTGTGTGAGATTGGGAGAATGTAACACTATTTTTTCGCTTTTCAAATAAATAATTGTAAGGTTAAGTGTTATGGTAGTAGTCGACCACCGATGATTGGCACCAGGTTTTTAAAATCGGATTTTATTCAATATCATTTATGCTTTGCAAGATCGCGATTGTAAGATCGGATCGAGATCTTAAGATCATACTATAATGTTATTTTTAATATTTTTGTAATATTATACAAATCTACGCTTATTATATGCTATAAACACAAAATAATATGGATGTCTCATAGAAATGTTGTATTAAATTATGATTATGAAATGTTTAAAAGATTAACATGTTGTTTTGAATTTTATAAAAAATAATTCATAAATTTGTAGTTTTTAGGTTTGTACTCCCAAAAAAGTAAGATCGATGGATTAGATCTTAACATCCACAAAGATCGATGATCAAGATAGGGACCCTATAAGATCTTAATCTTACAAAGATCCCATGTAGGATCCGAATCGCTTTTCTTTGCATCAGTAAAATCATAAGATCCTAATATCAACTAATATCACGATCGATATCTTAACAACTACGATTGGCTCCACCGCTAGTGGTCCCTTAACACCTAAACACCTATCGCCTGATATTGGATTGCTTTGTTTGGGGTTCGGTGGTGGCCATCACCAAACACTTTGCACCTTCTTTTAATTTTCAACAACAAACAATACATCCAACGGTCTATTTTCTTGTTTTTATATAAAAAACATTATTAAAATTTAACATTAGTTTGCACTCTCGTTTCATTTCCATTACAACATAAATTCATCATTAGTTAACTTTTTAGCGGAGACCTCGTTAAGTTCTTTGAACCAAAACCCACATCACAAACCTTACGGAGACGTTTGACAAGAAACAAGATCTTCAACGAAAAATAATTGCATGCTATAGGCATAAAAGTTGTGTGGATTCTTTTCAAGATTTTAACAAATTATGATTATTCAAGGTTGAGTTTTATGGAGAGAAAACTTCACGACCGCTTATCTTAACGTCACGTTACTTTCACTCTTCACAACCAACATCCTACAGTGTAATAACACAACCAACATTATCACCAAATTTACCCAAATTATACACAAATATACACACAATACACTCACATACACACACAAAAATATTTCATCTCTTTACACAACTCGGTCGTCTACAACTCAATCGCGCAGACGACCGAGTTCTCTCAAATGACCATGAACAACTAGTCGAACAAGGCTAGTGTAATTGGCATGACGCAGATGGGGCGGCACCAAGACGACCAAGACATAACAGTATCTTGGTGCCGTTAGCACGACTAACCTTAAATTGAGATCCGACTTTACGCCGGTTCTCGAGTTGAAATGGAAGAGAAAGTAAAGGAAATGGAAAGTTTTTGTGTTCTTGAGTCTTTTTAAAGGAGGAAAGGAAATGGAAAGGAAATAGGGAGGAAGATTTGTTATGTAATCTTCCTCCCACTTTGGGAGGAAAGGAAGAAACTAAGTGTAGACAGATAAAGACTAATATACCCTTTTAAAACATTTGACATTAACAATTAAAGGCATATATGTAATTTACCAAGTTATTTTCCTTTTCCTCTCACTCAAGAATACGATTATGATTCATTTCCTTTTCCTTTCCTCTATCTCAAAAACATAACAACTAACACTTACTTTCCTTTTCCTTTCTTTTCCCTTTCCTATTTTTTTTCCATTTCCTTCCCTAAAAACTCGAGAATCGAAACAGAACATAACATTTCGACAAAGACATGTAGTAGAGTCTTCAACCACATATGAGAATGAGATTGTCCCAGTAAAAGGGAAAAGTCAAACAATGGTCTTTCGAACAACAGTAAAATCCCCAAAATTGAAATGAATTAAAATGAAATGAAAATTAGGGTTAGGGTTCTTGAGAATCATGGCTTCTGAAGAAATCTCGTTAGTCTTATCCCACCGTCCCCAGAACCAAAACCATAACCACCCCATCTTCCAAAACCAAAACATATCATTTCACCCGACAGGCCCCACCACAACAACAACAACAAACACCAACAACAACAACAATAAAACAACACGCGAACTCACTGGTTTCATAGAACACCAAACCCCCGACATTTTCCACCTCAAGACCCATGGACCCCAGAAACAACAACAACACCTCACCCAGCTCACACGGATCCGACACTGACGATGATGACGTTGATGATGACGTCACCGATCATAAAACATCCTCATCCCAGGTGAGTCTCACTTTTATTATTAATTACTAAAAGAATGTGGGTTTGAATTGGTTTGTTTTATTGTTTTAGGAAATGATGGTGAAAAT
The DNA here is from genome assembly GCA_022545495.1 of Chrysanthemum lavandulifolium. Lineage (NCBI taxonomy): Eukaryota > Viridiplantae > Streptophyta > Magnoliopsida > Asterales > Asteraceae > Chrysanthemum > Chrysanthemum lavandulifolium. The sequence goes on from CM040245.1 coordinate 18,668,506, forward strand.
GCGAATGCGAATGCGAATGAGAATCAGTACCAGAATGCGATCACGGTTGCGGACCCGACAGGCGAAATGTACTATTCTCAGTATCTGCAAGGGGTTGAGGGTTCTGGAGCTGGGTTTAAGGAGATGATGGTTGATAATGGAGCTGGGTTTAGTGGACGGAAGGATGGTTCGAGTGGTTCAGGTGGATCAGGGAGTCTCTACGGGCGATTCTATCGGATCCTTTGACGTAAGTTTATGCAAAAAAGTGATGTATATCAAATTGCTAGCTTACACGAGAATCTATCTGTTTTGGATTAACACAACATTTATCATGTACAGGACTGATTAGGATTTAATTAAACTGGTATAGATGTTTAGGCTTTAGGTTAGTGAGGTGCCAAATTTAAAACTTGATTAGCCTATGGCGTTACCATGAATAGAACCTGGCCAAACTTACTGATCATAATTGGACCTTATGACGGATCACCTGTTTGCTTCCTAATTTAAAGAGGGTGACAAAGTACTAATCTGAGTCTAGCCCATTTATAAAGTTATGTGTTTGTTTTTTAAAAAGGTCTTACTAGCCCTCTTACTCTTCCCAGAAGAGGAGGGCAGACATTTTGCTTGTTTGTTTTTTCTTATGAGTAAGACCCGTTAGACATATAACATCTTACTCAAGAAGAGGTGGAAGACTTGTCTTCATCGCTCTTACTGCTTTGTAAACTTTATATAATATATTTGATTGTTTATTAACTATGTTATATTTATGATAAAAAGTGTTGTTTCATATTTACATAAGTTATTTATTATCGCATTGCACTTAAATTGCAAAACGAGCACTTAAAATCATTCGGACACTTATACAAAACAAACAACATTATTTCGCTCAGATTTAGACTTTCTAGCCACATCTTACCAAAGAAGATGTGGTAGTCGATTAGACCCAAAACATCTTAATGAAACAAACACACCCGACTTGCTGTTCTATTGCTGTAATTGTTTTTTTTTGGTGAAACGGTGATGTATATATTAAACATCCAAACCAATATTTACATCAAATTCTAGTCACCCTGTGACTACAATTGAAATACAAAGCTAGAACACAAATATACTATGATAACAGCATATACTACTGCACAAACTACTTACAATACTTCATCAAATTCACCAGGACTACATTTCCTTTCCACTATAACCAATCAAAGTCACTGTTATAGCTTCAGCCTCATAACAGCAACCAGAATGATTATCAGTGAAAGGCCTCATCTCTCCATTCAAAACCAACCATTCCTCCAAGATGCTGCATTGCACAAGGCTACATTTCCACAACTACATTAGAATTCTATACCTTTTGAGAATCAAGATACAGGACACTTATTGTAACTGTTATTGCTGTAATTGTTGATGAACAGTATGTGTGTTGTTAGTTATTTATGGTTTTATGTTCTCCATGCAGAGGAGCTCTGATGGATGATGCTATGATATTACCTTGTGGGCATTCGCTTGGTACCAGCGGAATGGAGCATGTTATGAGGATGGTAATTTTGGTTATCGCCCTGATCAAATACTCAATGCTTCATTAGCTTTTTGCTTTAGTCTTTAGCATACATATTGTGGGTGTACAATAATTGGTAAACTGTTTGCGGGTACCTACTATGAGGTTTTTTATTACGATGTCATTCATTAATGAATCTATAGGGTTGATATTTTTAACTTCTTTTATCATGCTTTCTGATCCTGCTTCCAAGTTATGTGCTGACTTTAATTATACAATCTGTTTTACAGAAAGCATGCTACACTTGTTCACACCCTGTGTCGGATGGCGCAGTTGCTCCAAATCTATGTAAGAAAAGTTTAGTTCTAATTAACTTAAATGCTTTTTTATGTGTATTAAAAGCAACACTATCATGTATGAACATTTCATAATGTTCAATACCTTTGGTTCGCTTTAGTTATGTTCATGAATGTTTTACATTATCAACTTCAGCTGATAAATGTGCTCTCCATGAATGCTTAATTGTATGATAGAGCATTAATATTTTGCCAAACCAAAAACTGGAGTGAAAACGATTCATTTTCCCTTTACCACCCCTCTTCCGTCCTTGATGTAATCGTAGTTGTCCTGATTTTTTCATCATATTTGTCCTACTTCTGTTTCTGTTCTGAGATGTTTTTGTAGTTTTGACCAGTCCCATACCATTATGATTTTTACATATATATACTTGTCTAAATTTTGTTTACTTATGTAGCTCTGCGATCCGCCGTCCATGCCTTCCGTAGGGAAGAAGAGTCGCAATCTCATCGTGCATCTAAAAAAGATTTAGATCAGATCAGGTTTGTTTATGCTCCTACATGATTCCTTTAATAGTAGAAACTGTCGTTAAAGATTGTTATTCACAAAAAAGGCTTTTGAATTTGTGAGGTAATGCAAGTCTTCTTTGCTCATGCAGGATAGAAGTAATTATGGTGAATCTGTAGTCGTGGATCATTCAAGGGCCGAGGTGTTCAATATCCATTTTCTGTACACGAGCACGTTATTATCCAGGTTGTCAATGGTTTCATTTATGGTTTAGCACCTTATTACTTGAATATATGCTTGTGTAGTTTGTAACTTTTGAGATTGCATTACAGGGCAATAAGAGGACACCTCCACGCTTTGTTGGCCGCAAAGCCGTTGTAACAACTCAGTGCTTAAACGGATGGTCAGTTTCTTGTCTACCATTTCTTTATTCCTTGATTGTTTATTTTATTACTTCATATTCCCGTGAAATCTAGAACAAGGATTTGTCAATCTCAGGTATGTTGTGAAGACACTTGATAATGCAGAAAGTGTTAAATTGCAATATCGGTCTCTAGCCAAGATTCAAGATTCTCAGCCTTATAATCTAGCTTCAAGTAAGATAACAACACCCAATTGGCTCTAACGCCCCATTCGGAGTGGGTTCATGTAGTAACACTATTCATTTTATATATGTTGTGTTTGCTAAATATATGTAGATGTGATGTTAGTTAGTGAAAGTTATAGAAAGTATTTATACAAGGTATATTTCACTGGACTCGCCTGATATATATGTTTTTTTTTTTTTCCTTCCTTTCTAAAAGATACATATCTTGGTAATAGTTGATAAATCTGGCACTCATAGTGGTTCATTATGTATTACAGGCATGTCGAAACTAAAACTACATTTAAGATAGTTAAACTTGCTTTAGTCTCTGGTTGTTAATCATCAATGTGATTTATATACAAGATTTGATCAATGCATTATGTTTTCTGACCATACTGCAGTTCATTGTTTGTAACAGTATGAGAAAGTCATCTTCAAAGGTTCATTGTTTGTAACAGTATGAGAAAGTCATCTTCAAAGGTTTAATTAATTCTCTTTCCAAATTGAATTAGAGAGCTAGGTGTGAAAGCACCCAATAAATAAAATTTTATTGGGTTACCGCCTTAACAAACATCCGATAACACCATAATAACTAAAACACTCTCCTAACTATAATCAAGTATAGCGCATGTGGTTTCATAACACATCGCCAAAAATACCCCACTTACACAAATAAAGACACCAATGGGCCTGTGAATCCACCAACGAATGTCCTAATAACATGGCAATGGCTCCAACCATGGTGGAGTAAGACATGTTAGTGGATGGGAAATAATCTCGGCATGCCATTGGGTTAGTGCACCGCACTCTTACAAGTATTTTTCTTTGTAAGATTTCATCGCATTATTTAAACCAATGATCAAAGTCTGCTTTGACCACTTGATAAGATGACATAACTTTTTCTTTGTAAGATTTCATCGCATCCGTGTGTGTTTTGCTGATCTCATGATGTTTTGTCATGGTGATAATAAGTCCGTGAGGATTATTACCCCGCTTGGATCGCTGGAATTTACTGAGATTCATGAAATTGAAATCGATTTCATTCCATAACATGTTTGGTTGGCGATTCAAGGAAATCGAATCAATTCCATTCCTTAACATGTTGGGTTGTAAATGGAATAGAACGAAATCCTTCAAAATCCCATTTATGTGAATTCAACATTCCATAAAGAAAGTGTGAGGAATGTTTACAATTTCATGGAATTCAATATGTTTATCATCAAAATCGCTTATTATTATTATTATTATTATTATTATTATTATTATTATTATTATTATTATAACATCACTTTATTATTCTTATTATTCTTATTATTATTATTATTATTATTAATTTTAATATTAATATTATTTTATTATTATTATTATGAAATCACCTAAAACGTAATTAACTCATCGATTTTTCCCATCAGATGTAGATTCTTTATTTTTCTCATTCGTCAATAAACCTCTATCGTTAGGCCTTTATGTGTACCGTTACAAAAAAAAACTGCATCGTTAGTCCTTTATGCTAACGACCGTTAATAAATAACTTAAAATTTGGTTATCTAACGCTAAACTTGCGTCGTTGGTCCTTTATACTAACGATCGTTAAAAATAACTTAAAATTTGGGTTTCTTACGTTTTCGTCCATTTTTCACGTTTTAGTGCGTTTTACACGCCGTTCGTTTAACACGCTTTCGCTTTTCACGTTTTATCCGCTTTACACGCCATTCGTTTTACGTTTTCGTCCGTTTTTCACGTTTTAAATCTTTTCACGTTTCATCTGCTTTACACGCCATCCGCTTTGCATGTTTTAAATCTCGCTTACACGCCAGATATGTTTAACACGCCGCCCATTTAACACGCCGCCCCGTTATTCACGCCATCCGTTTCTACGTTATCCGCTTTACGTTTTCATCCGCTTTACGCCGAAAACATGTAAAACGGATAAAATGTAAAACGGATGAAATCGAAAAACGGACGAAAACGTAGAACGGTCAAGACATTCGAAACGACATTATATGCGAAAAATAGACAAAATATGCAAATACGAACGAAAACGTGAAACAACGGATGAAAACGTGTAAAAACGGATGAAAACGTGAAACAACGGACGAAAACGTGTTAAAACAGACAAAAATGTGTAAAAACAGACGAAATCGTGCAATAACAGTCGGAAACGTGCAAAAACGGATGTAAACGTAAAGACGACGAAATGTGAAAACGGACGAAAACATGTAAAACAGGCGAAAAAATGTAAAACGGTGAAAACGTAAAACGGACGAAAACGTGAAAAACGGACGAAAACGTAAAACGGACGAAAACGCAAAACGTGCGAAAATGTGTTAAACGGATGAAAACGTAAAACGGATGAAACGTAAACACGAATGAAAACGTGTAAAAACGGACGAATACATGTGTAAAAACGGATGAAAACGTGAAAACGGACGAAAACATGTTAAAACGGACGAAAACGTGTAAAAACGAATGAAAACGTGCAAAAACGGACGAAAATGTGTAAAAACGGATGAAAACGTGTAAAAACAGATGAAAACGTGAAAAAACGGATGAAATCGTGAAAAAGCGGATGAATGCGTGTAAAAACGTATGAAAACATGAAAAAACGGACAAAAACGTGTTAAAACGAACGAAAACGTGTAAAAACGGACGAAAACGTGAAAAAACGGACGGAAACGTAAGAAACCCAAATTTTAAGTTATTTTTTAACGATCGTTAGTATAAAGGACCAACGATGCAAGTTTAGCGTAAGATAACCAAATTTTAAGTTATTTATTAACGGTCGTTAGCATAAAGGACTAACAATGCAGGTTTTTTTGATAACGGATACACAGAAAGGACTAACGATAGAGGTTTCTTGACGTAATGAGGAAAAAAAAGAATGTTACATACAATGGGAAAAGTGGCAACTTAACTACATTATTATTATTATTATTATTATTATTATTATTATTATTATTATTATTATTATTATTATTATTATTATTATTATTATTATTATAACCAACACTTTTATTAAAAACTCATAGAATTCTAAAAAATTAGTGGGAAGCTCGAAACCAACCCCCACACTCTAAAGAATTAAGAAACCAATCTTATTAAAATATGAACTGTTGCACGCTATTCCAACGTCTCGAGTCATGGAGAAGCGTCGAATACGCTTAAGAAGGTAATCATGCGTCTTCTCAAGTTCTCCAAAAGAAGAAAAGAAAAGGAGAAACCATATCCAATATCCACACATTTCGTCAGATTGACACGCCACGATGTGCAACATCAATGACCGCACGCCCGGCATAAAATCACCATCCCAGATTGCGCTGGGGCGACGATCCCGTAAGATCAACACATACATCACGCCCACTATCCCACGAGTAAAGTAATATATCGGTAGGTCGCAAGGATCCGCCCCATCTCCGTAAAGCCCAATATCCACCTCCTTACGAAAGCGTAAATTTAGACCGGGAGCATATATCAACAAGAACATCCCGCACAAGGTTATGCCGATGTTTAATGCCAACAATATCCGCACACCGAAACAAAGATGATCCCCATAAATATCTCCGTAAAATACCTTAGAACAAGTCGAACACGGTGCACCAAACGTTGAAAAGAGGAACACCCACCGATAGCATAACACACAACGATAAGCCCTAGCATTCATAGATTGTCCCACCCGATATCTGAGCCACCCTAAGCCAATCCAAGTATGATCCTCCTTTAATAAACTCCATAACGCCATCCGGTGAGGAGAAAGATGGAATGTAGACTCAGCAGTTTGGGTAACCCGATCGAAATATATATCCGCCAATTTCTTCATAAGTTTGGGGCGTGACCGCTAGGTTACTCAAAAGGCAATATCCATATTCACATTAAAAGTACGTAGAGCATCATCAAAAGAGGACCAGAAGAATAATACCGTAACTAAGGAGAAGCTTAGATCGAAGCTAGCAGATTGAAGTCTAGAAGCAAGGAAAGCATAATTCAAGACGCCACCGCAGAATATAAACCAAGCCCCCAAAAGCAAAAGGTAAAGTGGCGAGTCTCCACCGCCAATCCCAAAACCGCCCGTAAGCGACAATACGCCCAAGGAAGAACGGCGCCGCATCAAAAGAAACCCGAGCACACTCGAAGACCCGAGGAGAACATGCGCATAGAAAATATAACTTAGAAATACCAAGACATGTACGGAGAAGCAACAACTCACATTGGGGTCATTGAGTTTGGCAACCGCCTCCATAAGTTCAATAGTTTTAGCAACCCGCTTGTGACCAACTTACTACCAAACTCAAAATCCACACTATCAGTCCACCCAATAATTTAACGCCATGCGAGGGCGAAATATTGGGGAAAACACCAAGATACCGCTCGGGGTCCTCCTGTGGCCAAAAACTTCGCTTTATCAACATTGAGGTGTAAACCTCGACAAGGTCCATCTGCCATAATCAACTCTAAAACCTTACCCACAACCAAGGTATCACCAATAATTGTGCCATCATCCAGATACCAAGCTTGAAAGGAAAGGTCAATAGAATCTCTAATCTTACATGCCAGAGGATGTAACACTAAAGCAAAAAGAAGAGGCCCAAGCGGATCACCTTGTTGCACACCTTGATGAGACCAAAGAGTATGCTCACCATAATATAATCTAGCGGGACTAGAATAACAGAACTCAACCCACCGCGAAATAGTCGGAAATGAAGCCGAACCTCTCAGAACATAACAAATGATCCACCATGTTGAAAGCGTTTTAAAGTCAACCAACAACATAGATGCACCAACATCATCCCCACGGTCCTCAACCAAACGATTCACGGCGTGGAGAATAGCTTCCTTCCACCGCACACACCAACACCAAATTGCAAATCAACTAAATAACTATCTCAAGAGTGACCAATCATGGAAGCACAAACCTTGAAACTAAACGCCTCCAAACAAATCCCAACAAGAATGGGACTGATACCACCTCTGGTTTGACTAAGGGTGTGAGAGGAGCACTAGCAATGTATTTCACCCAACGCCTCGGGCATTTACCAAAGAAGAAAAAGGTTCACCACTGGGTAATATAAATGATCAAATCATCGAATAGCCACAACCGCACTGCCAAGCGGTCAAAAGGTGTTGGGCACGCAACCCATCTCGCCCACAAGAAGTACCACGAGGAAACTCTTGATCATGTCAAGAACGGTGGAAGGGATGCGATAGGTGATGATGATCAATAGGTGTATCGTGCAAAGGAGGAGCAGATCGAAAGGGTGCTTAGCTTTTAAGTCCTCAAGAGTAGAAACATCATAAGGTGCAATACCGTAAGACGAAAGAACTCGACCGCAGCAAGATAATGACCATCACAAATCTTCCTCTTACATTGCTTGACATTGCGGTCACCCAAATCTACGCTATCATCAACAATATTGGACCATAATGGAGAAGGTTCAGCTAAAACCTCACGCATAACCCGCAAACTGCCACCAGGAAGGCCCCAAGCATGAATAGCATTAACAATATATTCTTCCTGTCGTTGACGCTTAGTGATTGACCTACCCTCTTGACTACTCCTCGGGCAAAAGGTTTTAAGTAGACAAAGAGGCAGGACCAACAAACCCACCCAACAAGAAATGTCATCAGGCGTGCAGATCACCTTATCTAGAGCTCTTTTCAAAGTACGAGAGAACTCCAACGGACATTTGGGAGGGATAGATTTGACAGTCCGCAATCCCTTAGAGAATAAGGTATCAAGAAGAGGTAAATCAAAACCACCAAGCTCGTCCAAAACCGAATCCTCAACAATGGCTACCTGGGAGGGAACCTGCGGTTTGGTGAGATCATATAACACGAACCGAACAACACCATCACCACAATCAGGAGGAGACACAAAATCAGACCCCGTACCATGACGACACTTAGTCCGGAAAGTATGCGTTTTGAAACAACCACCACACAACCACAACCCCATACGCTTAAGAGTAACCTCGATCCTTTCGAAAGTAGCCAAATCCGACAAGAGAGACTGCTTAGTAGTAGCAAGAGCCTCAACGCTAAAATGCCGGTCACGTAAATGTGTGATCAAAGATGTTTTAGTAAGCCCATTTCCACCACCATCTCGACATCCACCAAGACCTACAAAGGGACAGTGAAATCTCACAACCGGCATAGCAAACTAGCAACAAAACCACAACCCCTTATAACAACACCTCGAGTAAATAAACAATGAAAAGGAAAACCAAAAATACCAAACGTAGCAATCATGCAATCGAAAGCACGAAAAACACCCCAATTGAAACCAACCAGGCACTTTCGTGCAAAACCTCGTACCAAAACAACCAAGGCACTCGCACTAAGATCAAATGAAGATCGCCCAAGATCAATGCCTAACGTAGAGTAGTAGGACTGAAAACCAAGGATTTTTTGTACCAAAACCTTACGATGACCAAATCCCAAGCACTACCCCAAAACAGCGTAGATAATCAGGCCTGAAAACCAAGGTTTATACGCACCAAAAACCCTTGAGATGACAGCCTAGAACCAACCCCAAGCAATGCGCAACAAAGCAACCAACATCGACCAATTGCAGCAACCAATGACAGTCCAGTAATGGATTAGGAAGAAAGCACCAATCCACACAATTGCAGGAATACCACGATCCAAAACAAGGTTTCAAAAAGAAACCCTAACAGAAAAGCCACGAAGAAACCCTAGAAAATGTATGTACAAACCCTATCAACAAATCATGATAAGAGCGAAAAACAGAAAACTCAACCTGATTCAACCAAGAATGTTGAAAAGATAGCAGCGTGGGTCATGATGAAGATAGATCGAGATGATCAGATGATCTCCATGAAACGCCCACACAAGAGAGAGAAATTTCAAGTCAAGCACGTGTTATATTATTATTATTATTATTATTATTATTATTATTATTATTATTATTATTATTATTATTATTATTATTATTATTATTATCATCATTCAGCTTTATCAATTTTAATTTAAATAAAATTTATTTTATTTTCTTCCAACCAAACACGCGTTAGTTTTTGCAAGTTCCAATTACTTAAGATTCCAAATCCTTAACATTCCAATTCTTTAACATTCCAATTCCTTCACATTCCAATTCCATAGATAGATTCCAATTTCATTAAAAACATTTCGCGAACCAAACGGGGCCTAAGGATACCATTGAGGAATTTAGCAAATACTCAGGCCTGCATACTAACATGGGAAAGAGCACTATTTTCTTTGGTAGTATTGGAGATAAATATAAACCCGAGATTTTGAACATTATTCCTTTCAAAGTAGGCAAGTCGCCTATGAGATATATTAGGTCCTCTTCTTCCTAAATGTTTAAGCATTGTCGATTGTCAATCACGATTGATAAGGTTAAGGTTAAAGTGAATGGTCGGAAGAATAGAAGCATTTCTTATACAAGAAGAGTTCACTCATTGCATCCGTGTTATCTCGCTATGTAGATTTATTGGGCATCTATTTATATGCTCCCTAAATCGTGATCAAGGACATTGATAAGGTTCTTAAAGTGTTCTTGTGGAATCAAAATGAGAGCGAGAATGGTAAGTCTAAACAGTCTTGGAAGGTTGTATGCACCAAAAAATCGTGGAGGGTCGAGTTTTAAACCTCTTGGTGAATGAAATGAGGTTCTTATGATGAAGCATGTCCGAATATTATTGCTAAGAAAAACTCATTGTGGGGTCAATAGGTTAATAAAGTCAAATTAAAAGGTAGAAAATTCTAGGATGTGAATGCCGATAAAGGTGACAATTGGTGTTGGAAAATTATGTTAGTTCTCATAGACAAGATCAAGCCTTATGTTAAAGTGGATATTGGTGATGCGGGTCTACTTCTATATGGTATGATCCTCGTGTAATAATGAGCCCCTTTCCAAATATATCACTAGAAGAGACATTTATGCCGATTTAATAGCAAGGCTAATGTTGCGATATGATAAAAGATGGGAATGGATTTGGCCACCGATTGGAGTGATAAGTTCCTATTTTAAACATTATTCAAGTTCCCATTCTTTGCAATAAACTGATGTAGTTTTCGGATGGATATGAATAGCGGTAATCGCTTTAAAATCAAAGATGTATGGAAATGTATGAGAGTTGACTATCGTGGTGTTGATTGGTACAAGACAATATGGTTCTCTCAATGCACTCCTAAACATACTATTATCATGTGGCTAGCCCGCACATAAAAGACAACAAACTCGGGAGAGGATAAGTAAATGGAACACAAATTCTAATCTCGGTTGTCTTTTATGCTTAAGATGTTGTGATTCATTAATAACCTCTTCTCTCAATGTGATTTTGCCCCGAAAATTTGGAAGGAGTTAAAAGGTGATTTGGATTTGGTAACAAGACCGATGATTGGCAAAGCTTGATTCAGCTTCATGATAAGTAAAATGAACAATAATAGCATTGTTAGTATCTTGGGAAGATTGGAGTTGTTGCAAGTGTCTATAACATTTGGAGAGAAAGAAACTTAAGACTATTTCAAAATGCCCAGAGAACCGAACTTGTTGTGTTAAACAATATAAAAAGGAAGTGAAATGGAAAATTATGAGTCTCAAACTTAAGAATTCATCAAATGTTAGAAGGGTACTTAACAATTGGAATATTCCTATGCGCTATGGTTGTGCTTGAATGGCATTAAGGGTGTTTGGTTTAGTATGAGCATTGGCATATGGCTAATATCTTGAGATTTTGAGCGCTTTCTATGGATTTTCCGGATTCTACAATGTGAAAGATGGATGTGACAAGGTTGCATCAAGACTCATCCATGGTTTCGTGGAAAACTAGAAGGGGGTTGAATAATTTTACCGATTAAAACTTTGTTTTAAATTATTTAGATCGACTTATGTCAATCTATTTGATATGTGTGTTGGATGATGATAGATAAGCATATAAATAAGTAATGCAAAGATAAAGAGTAAAGGAACACAAAACCAATACACGAGTATTTATAATGGTTCGGCTACAAGGACACCTTACTTGCCCTACTCCACTCCCCGAGTTCCCACTAGAGTTCGTAAGCACTACACAACACAACCTCCTTAATGTGGCGGAGAAGCCTTCACAACGTCGCATACTCTTTATCCCAGTACTAGGCTAGACACCAAGTTCTTCCACGAGGTAGAACCACACCTATCACAATGTCGCCTACACTTTATCCGGTACAAGGCTAGACACCGGGTTCTTCCACAAGGTAGAACCAAACCTATCACAACGTCGCCTACACTTTATTTGGTACAAGGCTAGATACCGAAGTTTCATTACAAAGGAGGAACTAGTACCCAACACTACACCAATACACAACAACCTCAAAGGAGATACACTCTTATTACAACATCATCAAGGATATCAATATCCTTTAACCCAAACTATCTATCTTGTACATTGATGCACCATATCGAATGTACACCCTTGGCACCTTTCACTAATGCCTTTGATACGACCCTTAGACACCTTTCACTAATTCCTTCGACACGACCCTTGGCACCTTTCACTAATGCCTTTGCATGACCCTTGCACCTTTCACTAATGCCTTCGACACAACACTTGTATGAGGAAGAAAAGAACTATAAAAGAGACACTTCAAGAGTCTTGATGATGACGAAGCTTAGCAACTCATGACCTTGAGCTTGCACATCTTCAAGAGGTGGTGATCTCGCCTTTAAGAGAAACCTAGAGAATCACACAAACACAAAACTACATAGAAAGATCCTTTGGATATGAGGTTAGAGATATTACAATATTAAGAGAGAGTATGTGTAAAAGGGATGAGTAGCAAGTGAGAAATGACTCACTATTTATAGGCAAATTTCTCTACTATTCCACGGTTCCTCCCGGAGGATCCGCTAGTGCAATTCAAGGGATCAGCACCGGGTCACTTAAATCCGATTTTGGGTTGCAAAGCGGGTTATGGGTTATGGGTTATGAACCATGGGTTATGGGTAATAAATTATGGATACCCAACAAGATGCAATGTATCTAAACATTGGGTCATGGGTCTTGGGTCATGGATCATGGATAATACCCAACATGACTTCATGCATGATGTCATGCAATGGGTCATGGGTTATGGATCAATCTCCATGGGTATGGGTCATGGACTTTGGGTTTTACCCAACAATATTCAATGTATCTAGTCAATGGGTTAAGGATTTAGATTTTTACCCATTACATTACCCATTACAATATAGATGTGCATATTTGCATATTATGTAAACACTAGTTGTTATACATATGCAATTCTATAAGATGTAAATAATATTACTTGTTTAGTGTTTTATATGAAAATATAAGGGGGCGTTTGGTTTACAAATTTGAAATTCAAGGTTTTATAATTTAGTAGTATTTTAAATTGGGACAAATGTAAACCTTGACTATCTAAACCATTTTGTGTGTTTGGTTAGAAAATTTTCTTTTCACATAACTAGTGGTAAATTACGTAATTACACTTTTATCATTTGAACAAATAATCTTGAATTTAGTATAGGTTCAAATCCTATTGGACGCAATTTTTTTCCAGATATGTTTTAGATTTCGATATCAAAAAATCAATTTTGAATGATTTGAATCCGAAACGCTTGAGTACTTTTTTAAAAAAAAAAATAATAATAAATTATGGAAAAGGGTTATTAATTTGTTTAGGCTGCTTGTTCCTGAAGTAGAAAATGTTCCCTCTGTTCCTGAATAGCTTATTTCAAAATGGCTTCTGCGTCCTCGGTGAATGTTTTGGTAGAAGATATTATTTCTTGAAACTGTAGTTTATTGGTTTTTAAGTAAGTACGTAACTCAACCAAAAATTTCCTTACATGCCGAACTTCTAATGAATCGAGATAACCGTTTGTTCCGGTATAAATAGTAAGTATCTGTTCTTCACCCCGAGAGGGGTGGATTGGGATTGTTTAAGCAATTCACGTAATCGTTGACCTCTTGCCAATTGATTACGAGTAGCTTTATCGAGATCGAAGCAAATTGTGCAAAAGCTTCTAATTCGCAAATTGTGCCGTTCTAATTTTAATTTACCGCTACTTGTTTCATAGCTTTAATTTGAGCATGAGACCTACTCGAAACATAGATACCCACATTAATAGCGGGTTGGATTCCAAGATTGTAGAGATCGGCAGATAAGAATATTTGGCCGTCAAGAATCGAAATTACATTAGTAGGAATATAAGTCGAAACATCTCCGCTTGGGTTTCAACTATTGGTAAAGCGGTCATACTTCCTTCACCTAAAAGAGAACTTAATTTAGCAGCTCTTTCCAAAAGGCGTGAATGTAAATAAAAAACATCCCCTGGATAAGCTTCGCGCCCAGGTGGTCTTCAAGATCTGAAATACCTCGTGAACAAAAATAATATGGGTCAAACAAAATGATGTGGTCAAATTAAGAATGTGACTCATATCAAAAACTGGTTAAATTGATTTTATGTGTGCGATGATCAAAGTAGCCCCAATGACTTTTCAAAACTGAAATTTTCTTCTTTGTCACTACAATTTTTTTTCTTTCTTAAATTGATTTTCACTACCTGGTTAACATATAATCTTTATATGTAACCCAAATAAAGAAAGGAAAGCTTACCAATAAATTAAAACATAAGAAAGAGTCAAAAATAAAAGATAAAAGAACATACAAATTCCATGGAGTGAAGTTATAGAAAGATGATGATGCAAGCAAGAAGATATGAGAAAATTACTCGTAATGGAGAAGAACACATTTGTTGGAGAGAGAAGCAAAAAAGATAGAGGAGATATTTGTCCACCAACCATTTTAGATTTTACTGTACAATCCGTATTATAAAATATTCACCCTTCTAGTAAGTTTAAAACCCCTCTCTTTTGTGGGGTCCCAATTTCAAACACACCCCCTTAATTATCAACCAAACACAATAATAAATGGATTCTAATTTCAAAACCCATGAAAACCAATAAGTTTAGGCCAACCAAACAGCCCCTAAGTGTGTTAGTAAACTATTGGCTCAAACCATTTACGTATTTTATTTGTTTCGTTAAAATGATTTTACGTTTGTTATCGATAAAACATTAGAAGATCGTAAAATATAAATAAACGTTTTTACGGCTTATTTGTATTAACAATCTCCCCCTTTTTGTTGATAACAAAACATAAGATTATTGTAAGGAAAAACTAAAACTCGTGAAAGTTTTGAAA
This sequence comes from Chrysanthemum lavandulifolium, assembly GCA_022545495.1. NCBI lineage: Eukaryota > Viridiplantae > Streptophyta > Magnoliopsida > Asterales > Asteraceae > Chrysanthemum > Chrysanthemum lavandulifolium. Next base: position 18,683,556 of record CM040245.1, read on the forward strand.
TGGAGTTTTTACTCTCTTCTCCCCCTTTTTGTCGAAACAAAAAGAGCGTTAAAAAGAAACTAACACATTGTTTTGAATAAAAACGTGTGAAAAGTAATAATATGAAAAATAGAGAGTAAGAGAAGAGAAGAATTCTCGTATTTGCTCCTCCTTGACGGATGCTTCCCTTTGTTAAGGGTGCCAAGTAATTAGGAAGACTAAGTGAGTGTGTTGCAATTATGTTTGCAAATGGTTTCGTCTATTGACGAAATGCTCCCACTTGACAAATGCTCCCTTTTGAGGAGGACGTTAAGTAGTAATGAAATCCTAAATGAAAACATTGCAAGCGTTTTTGCAATTGTTTTGCTTTGAAAAAAAGCTCCCCCTTGTTGAGGGTGTCAAAGTCTTCATGTGTATTTGAAAATCTACAAAACCAATGTTAGAAAACAAGTATATGATGCATAATTTCCTGCAAATGGGACTCAAATTAGTAATAAAAAGTGCTTCTATTGCACGGATCCCACGGTTCTTTCCTATGAGGGATCCGTCTAGACAAAACAGAGGGATCCGTGTACCTGCAATCTTTTGACAGCAATGTGGATGTAAAATGTAATGTTAGCATCAACAAGAGTTATGTATTGTAGCACCAAACATATTTTCATAACCAAATAGCATACAACATGTAATATCATTTAATAAAACGAGAGAAATGATGTACATAGCTCTAAAACTAAGAAAATGATCTAAACATGAAGCATTATTCCTAGCAAATCTAAGTTATTCCTAAGATGAGAACACCACTTGAATTCCCATGCTTTAAGGATGTTTAGATTTGTTGACCTCATCGAAACGTTCGAGGAGGTGATAAAACATGAAACGTAGCTCGTCACGTACTTCATGTACTAAACCTTCAACATGTTGACAGTGATAACAATCTTTGTCATGGCTAGGGAATGGTGGTGGTAGGAATGGAGTGACTTGAGGTGGAAGGATGGATGAAGAAGGTGGAGGTTCCACAAAAGATGGATGGATTTGTGGAGACACATTTGGAGGTGGTTCAACCAAGAATGAGGGTGGTGGAATATGTGTTGAGGATGGTGGTAGAGAGGTGTCTACTTTCATGTGATCTGGTTTTTGATTTTTTTGATTCCTCATAATCCAAAATGGACCAATTGAGGGTGATGGAGAAAAGGATATGGGTGCTAGTGTTTTTTCAACACCAAAGTTTTGTTGTTGCGCTATTTTCTCAATTGAGGAAAATGTTGGCAATGGTGGTGGGTGAGATGGACTAGAAGGAAAATCCTCTAAGTTGTAGAGGTGTGGAGATGACAGTGGAGTGGTGAATGAGATAGCTCTAGGTACTAGAGGTGATGGTTTAGTGGAAGTAGGGGTGTTTGGTTTAGGAGGTATAGTAGTGTTTGGCAAGGGTAGTTTTGTGGGAACAATCCTTTTGAGAATTGGTTTGATTGGTTGTGAGGGAATTCTAGTGTTTGGGGCTTTAACGGGTGATGATTTAGTTGAAGAGATTTCATGAACAACCCGAGCAAGTTTCTTGGGAGGTCCTTTGGTAGATGAGTTAGCACTAGGAGCTTTCCTCATGATGAAATGATAAATGAATAGTAAAATAAAGGCTTTTAGTTGCTGAGAATGAGATTGTGAATGGTGACTTGGAAGTACTAGCAAAGAGGTTTATAAAGGGAAGGAATTGGTAAGTGAATTTGAAGCTTAAGCTACTAAGATCCTTCAAATTGCAATGATTTGCATGCACAAGAGTCAACTACAGAGTTGCACTAATCTAGAAAGTCAATTAAGACAAGATGGAGTGTTTAAGTTAACAAAGAGAGCTTGAAATGATTGTTTTAGCTTAGTTTGTGCAGTCGGTTCCCTCAACCGAGGGATCCGTCTAGGCTAAACCTAGGGATCCGGTTCTCAGCAGCCAAAGAAAAGAAAGATGATGTTTTGTAAGGTCTAGTACCTACACATCTTGAGAGTTTCAGTCTTCTCAGGTGTCTTAAATAATATGAGACTTAAATGATCAAGTGAAATGAGTGAGGGTAGTTAATGATTGTCTTTTATGGAAGGAAATGGGGTTTTTATGAGCACCAATGGGTGATCAAGGATGACACTAAGAAATTTGAGAGTGTCAAGTGAAGTCAAATGATCCCAGAGATCAGATTGTAACTTAAAAGAAATTTGGAAAAAATCTTTAAATATCATAATAAATGAAAAACTAGCTTTTAGCATATTTGTAGGTAAGGATGACTAAAATTACTTTGCTACAATTGAGAGAAATATCAAACTAGGTGTTTTGAGATGAGACAAACCATGTGTGAGTATTGGAGCGAAAATATGGTGAGTTTTTGATGAAGTGAAAAATTCAAAAACACCTTAAATGTGATCCTAAGTTAGCTATGAGTAAATGTGAGACCAACTGAGCTTGAGGAAGGCTTTAAGTGATCCTAAAGTATCATGTTTAACTAGTATAATATGGTCTGGAAGATTGGTTTGAAGTGAGGATGTTTAAAAATCTACTTCGGTCTGCCCGGATCCCACGGATCCCTTATTTGAGGGATCCGACTAGTTATAAATGAGGGATCTGTCTTTCTGAGACAGAATACTCTACACAAAGCATGCAACATTTTGTACTAGGTGTCGCATACTAAAACTAAATATTTCTACTAGAAACATACATCAATACAAGCAAAAGTACAAAATATATTGCACATAACGACAACCTATAGGTGAATAATTATGATAAAAATTAAACATTAGGATAAAAGTAACAAAGTAAGTCTTGCATAATCATGAGCATACATTGTTTAATAATCATAAAATTTCTAAAACAAGCATAATGTCTCTTTTGTCAACCTCTTCACTTCTTCTTTCCCGAATTCATGATGAAGTGAGTTAGGCATTTGAACATTCCCTTTGTTTGTTTGAATTCTTCAGACTCATTTGGAAGAGTGGGAAGTTGTTCATAGTAAACAATGGGGTCGATTTGAAAGTTAGAAACGGGATCGACTTCAACTTCTTCTTCTTCGTCCGAAGAGTCTGAGAGAGCACGAGGCATTTTTCCATTGATCATGAGCCATTTGGAAGGTTGTTTGGTAAGTGGTACCATAACATGGTTAGCAAGAAAATGATCATCGGTAATACGAGAAGGTTGCATTGCGCTAACATACTCACGAAGTCGTGTTAGGAGCATACCATAGGGAAGTACCATGTTATTGACTTTAAACACACCTACCATTATTTTAACCATGTAATAGGCAAGATTAAAAGGTCTTTGGTGGATGAGACAATAGATCATTTTGACAAGACACGCATTGGGATGGTCTTTGTTTCCAACCAAGCAAATGACATTTTCTCTAAGGATTTCTTCCCACTTGTTGTAAATGGGAAATATCTCGGAGAGCTCCATTTGAAAGGGATCATGATTTAGATGAGATTGGTCGACTCTTTTCTTGAAGATGGTATCTCGAACAACTATGGGGTCATCGAGAGGAGTGTGATAGATAGGTTTGGAGTCTAGTGCGAAGGATTGAGCAGCTATTGACCAATCTTGGGAATACATACAAATTCTTTCATATAGCATGCGAAGGATTTGTGCGAATGTGTTGAGGGGTAAGGTAATGATTTGGTTGTTTATAATGAAAGTGATTGAAATACTTTCATCATTGTTTCGAACAATCCTAACACTCTTGTAAAATTCAAAGATAAAGACCAGACAAATTTGTTCATTAATTTCTAAGAGACAATCAAAGTTGATTGCCGAAAAGACTTGATGAATGTCGGTGTTTTCAAGGAAACATTCTTTAACTACACGACCTTCGTGGATAAGTCGTTTTTCTAGCTTTTTGAAGATTTTGCGATTGGTTTTTGAAAGCTCTTCTTTCCGATAGTATCTAGAAAGGTAGTGAACGGTGTCATGGTGATCTTGTTGGGTAGCCTTAGGCATGATTGATCCTAGAAAACAAATATTCTAATTAGGTAAAATTTGCCAAGATGGGTTTATGGTTTTGATTTGTATTAACAATGTTGTTTTGAAAAACCCTTTGATTGTATAGAACCTTTTTGTAATGAAACCAATTTTAAAATACCTAAGTTCTTCAATTGGTTATATATTCAATCTTAATTGAAAAGTCTAAAACCATAAACCCTATGATGAAGATTATGATGAATAGAACATATGAGTGTAATTACTTACAATGATATTCAAGAATGAGATGCTTGAGAGTATGAAGCCCTATGGAGATTGAAGCGGAGATTAGATCGATTTTGTGTTTGTAGGAAGAGGAAAAATGGATTATTTTGGGTTTTGAAAAGCGTATAATCGATGTTCGTGACACGGTTCCCGGATCCTTGTTTTAGGGATCCAAATAGTACAACTTGTGGGATCCGGTATGCATGCGAAAATGAAGTATTTGGAATTATTCTTTTACATGTAATGAGTTATACTATAACTTATTTTGAAAAATAATTTGTAGAATGAGTTTCCTATTTAAATAGACGCTTAGCCAAGATGTTTTGACGGGAAGGAGAATTGTTTATCGATTGTTTGGTAAGTTAACCATCAAGGGTCTATTTTATGATGACGCCTTAGGTTTGATAATCTTTAATATTTTTAAGAGAATAAAAAAGAAATACTATTTCCGATGATGAGTAAGTGTGGAAAGTAGTGAAGAGAGACTTTTTAGAGACTTGCGACTTTTTAAGTTAAGGTCCTAATTCATGTGTTCATATAGTTTTATAAGACTACCTTTATATGCATGGTTTTGACCATGAAAAAAAAACACATATCATCAATATAATCATATAAGAGTACTAGAAGTAAAGATCAACTAGTTTGTGGGTAAGGGAACATACCTCCAAACTCTTTTTATGGTTTTTAGAAACCATAGACCCGAAATACTTCATGAGCTTTTAAAGTAATTCATTGTAGTAAGTAGAAGTAGGTTGTGATTACTTTTGAGTTCTTCCTTGGGTGTTGGCTTCATTTTTATTTGGATAGAAATGAAATTTTTTGGAAGAGTCCAAGCAAGAAGATTTCTTAAAGAGAAATTGTTAGAATAATCTATCACTATCCAACATAAAAATAAATTTGTTTTAAGAAGTTTCCTTCTTTGTAGTTTTCAATCATACACGGATCGTATCAAGTTTTTAAAGTACAATATACTCTAAGAAACTTGGTGACGAAACTCTGATACCAATTGTGGAAAACTAGAAGGGGGTTGAATAGTTTTACCGATTAAAACTTTGTTTTAAACTATTTAGACGACTTATGTCAATTGATGAGTGTCTAAATACTCATCATTTTTGTATAATCTAAACTGCAAAATCATCTGAAAACACTCAGAAACACATAAAAATGATCAAAATATCACAAATCAGTGTTTTATGTGTTTTAAATGCAAAATATCAAAATCGATGAAAATGATTCAAGTTTGCAAAATTGGCGCTTTAGTCCCCAAGTTTTAAAAGTTGTCAAATCTAGTCCCTGGAATATCAAAATGTGGAATTTTATCATTCAAGGTCCCTGAAGTATTCTAAAATGTCAAAAATGGTCCTTGAATGATTCTTTGGCCAATTGGCAAGAAAGGTCCCTAAACTTTGGAAAATTGCAAAAGTAGTCCTTGGATGTTTTAAAATGAAATTTTATGCAAAAGTTATCCTTGTGCTATCAATATTTGTCATGTTTGGTCCTTGTGAGAAGTTTGAAAAAATGGCATTTTCAGTCCTTGAGGTTTGGATAATTTACACTTTTGGTCCTTGTTGTTACCACTTAACCAAACAGACACAATTTTAATATATAAGCCCAAATCCAACACAAGCCCAACCCCATTGGCCCCCTTGTCCCTTGAGCCCCAGGTCAGATTGCATTTTGACCCCAGCCACCCCCTTTTTTGACCTCCCCGTGTTATTAAGCCAACGGTCAAAGAAAGTCAAATAAGGAGAAAACCGCCAACACTGTAGCCTCCCTCTCCCCCCTCTGTATACACCAAAACCAGAGATGGTTTTCCATCTTTTTCAACTTCCCCCCATACTATGTCCCCTCAACATCCTCTAAACAACAAAAACTTTAATTGATTGAACCAAATCCCAATTAATGATAAAACCTGCTCAAGAATTGTTTGGCGCCAAAAAGACACTTGTATGGTTTTGATGAGTTTGAGTGATCCAAGGGCTTAGATTTGGTGGGAAAGATTCAGAAGATATCATGGAGTGCTAAAAGTCATTATATAGAGAGGGAGATGCAATGTATTATCTATCTAGTGTAATTTAAGTTTTTTTTATTGTCGTTTTAAGCATTTTCAAGTTTTAAGTGTATGTTTTAATCTTCAAACTCTGTATTTCAAGTTCTTATGTTATAAGAAAGCTTTTGTGAAACTTTAATTCAAGTATCAAATTATATCTCAGCTTATGCAATTTTCCTCATTTTCAAAAATCTCATGAATGATAAATTGTTGTTTGTAGATGTTTGTATGGACTGAAATAGGTCACTTAAGCTCCTAGAAAGCTTAATCAAGCTTTTAGATACATTTAAAATCAGTTTAGACTCAAAAACAGAAAATCACCAAAAATCCAAATTAAATAGTTGAAAAATAAAAAAATCACAAGAAGATGGTATTCACAGCTGGAGCAAGGTGGATTATGGATGGCCTTGGGTTAGTAGCTTAGTGGTAAGCTAATAGGGGTGTTCATTGGTCCTTGATCTCAGTTTGCAGTTGAATATCCATTTGTAAGCTTTTTGACTAATTTGGCTTTTCACTGTTGCAAGTGTTCATTAGCTCTAATTTCTGTTTCTATTTGTTTATTAGATATAGTTAAGTGTGTTTAAGCCATAAAATTAGTTAGTTGTTCTTTAAAATTTGTGTTTAGTAAAAATTTTATTTTCATAGTCAAAACTGTTTCATCATCAAATCTTGGTTTCTAGTTGTTAGTGTTGATGATTTGTGTTTTCTTAGTTCTAATATATGATAATGCATGGTTTGCAGTCAAGTTCATGGTTTAAATTTGTGAGTAGCTTTGAAAAAAGTTCAATAACAGTTTTATAAGGGTGTTTGGATCTGCTTGCTTAAACTGACACAGGTCTTGTGTGTTGGTTGTTAGTACTTGCTCTGTGTTACATTTGGTCCAGTTAGTTCAAACAAGTCAAGAAAACAAGTGCTTATAAGCAATAAGTCAAAAATGCTTTGGATCATGCTTTATGTGTCCACTGTTGGAATTTATTGATCTATGATCATTGTTTTGTGTTCACAAGTTGTTTATCTTGCTCAAATCAGTCTTAACATACCTTGTAACATCACATTCAGTGCTTAGAATCAAATTAAAGTTCATATAAGTCAAACCTCTAGTTTAAGTCAAAAGTCAAAATTTCACTTGGGTCGTTTTTGAATAAAAAAGATAATTTCACTGTGGTATTAATTATAAGTTTTAGCCTAAAACCTCTTAGGGTATTATAGTATAGTTGCTAAACAAAAATACAAAAATGTTAGTTCTTTGTTTCTCAGCTTCTTAAGTGCTTTTTGATTAGCTTTTTGTTGGTACCTAGTCTAAAAACTCGCCCACATACGCTTGGTTAGTCCATATTGATAAGCTCACATAGAGCTTATTAATTGCTCAAATCTTGTAATTTTTGGTTCTTTGGATAGACTACCTGGTCATCTTGAAGTATCAAGTTTGGTTCTTCATTTTGGAACTTGTTTGCTAGAAATTTATGACAAGCCTCAAGCTTGTCCCATTTCTGTGTTCTACATAAGTGCTTATTTGCTTTTTTGTAGCTTATCAGTATGAGTGTTTGTGTTTTCTAGCTTCATTTGAGTTGTTTATCTTATTTGCATCTGTATCTATCCTTGGTTTCATCTGTCAAGCTTGTTTGAGCTTATTTCCACCAAATAAGCTCTTAAGCTAACTGTTGGATCTATAAGCTCATCAAACAGCTTATTTGTGACTTGTAAATTTTTTGTCTTTATTAAAGTTTCATAAAATCAGTATTAAAGTAGTTTTCAAAAAGAAAATCCAGAAAAAGACCAATTAAAAATCAGTGATAGTGTTTATTTAATATTTCTTAGCTTTTTGATTTTTTCTTTTCAGCTTATTAATAAGCAAATCTTGTTTTTCTATTTTTCTTAGTTTTCTGTCATCATATAGTATTTTTAGAAAAAGTTTCATAATTTTCTCTATCTATTTAGTATTTATTATAATTTTAATTAGTTAAAAATAGTAATTAATTAGTAATAAATAATTAAAAAGTCTAAAAAATATATTTTCAGTCTTAAAATTAGTTTTATTATATTTTGGATTTTTCCAAGTTAAAATTTTATTTTTCCAAGTTTATTTTATATTTTCTAGTAATTAAGTGTATTTTAAATAATAATTAATTAGTAATAATTAAATAAAAAGTGTGAAAAATATATTTTTAATTTTAATATTAGTTTTATAATATTTTAGAATTTTCTGAATCATAAGTTTATTTTTCTAGCCTTATTTTGTATTTTCTTCTATTTTAGAATATTTATTAAATAGTTAAAATAGTTTTTAATTGATAATAATTAATTAAATAGTGTTAAAAATAATTTTCTTTTTCTAATAATTTTCTTTTATTTTTAGGATTCCAAAAATGTTATTTTCATATTTTTAGACCTTTTATTTCTTAGTTTTCACTTTTTATTTTGTACGTATACGTAGTTTTTAAAACTTACGTTTACGTTTTTCTTATCTGATTGTTGTGCTTCCCTATTCTGTACTCCATTCCATTCTAATCAATGAGGGATCTGTCTTTCTGAGACAGAATACTCTACACAAAGCATGCAACATTTTGTACTAGGTGTCGCATACTAAAACTAAATATTTCTACTAGAAACATACATCAATACAAGCAAAAGTACAAAATATATTGCACATAACGACAACCTATAGGTGAATAATTATGATAAAATTAAACATTAGGATAAAAGTAACAAAGTAAGTCTTGCATAATCATGAGCATACATTGTTTAATAATCATAAAATTTCTAAAACAAGCATAATGTCTCTTTTGTCAACCTCTTCACTTCTTCTTTCCGAATTCATGATGAAGTGAGTTAGGCATTTGAACATTCCTTTGTTTTTTTGAATTCTTCGACTCATTTGGAAGAGTGGGAAGTTGTTCATAGTAAACAATGGGGTCGATTTGAAAGTTAGAAACGGGATCGACTTCAACTTCTTCTTCTTCGTCAAAGAGTCCGAGAGCACGAGGCATTTTCCATTGATCATGAGCCATTTGGAAGGTTGTTTGGTAAGTGGTACCATAACATGGTTAGCAAGAAAATGATCATCGGTGTACTGAGAAGGTTGCATTGCGCTAACATACTCATGAAGTCGTGTTAGGAGCATACCATGTGGAAGTACCATGTTATTGACTTTAAACACACCTACCATTCTTTTAACCATGTAATAGGCAAGATTAAAAGGTCTTTGGTGGATGAGACAATAGATCATTTTGACAAGACACGCATTGGGATAGTCTTTGTTTCCAACCAAGCAAATGACATTTTCTCTAAGGATTTCTTCCCACTTGTTGTAAATGGGAAATATCTCGGAGAGCTCCACTTGAAAGGGATCATGATTTAGATGAGATTGGTCGACTCTTTTCTTGAAGATGGTATCTCGAACAACTATGGGGTCATCGAGAGGAGTGTGATAGATAGGTTTGGAGTCTAGTGCGAAGGATTGAGCAGCTATTGACCAATCTTGGGAATACATACAAATTCTTTCATATAGCATGCGAAGGATTTGTGCGAATGTGTTGAGGGGTAAGGTAATGATTTGGTTGTTTATAATGAAAGTGATTGAAATAATTTCATCATTGTTTCGAACAATCCTAACACTCTTGTAAAATTGAAAGATAAAGACCAGACAAATTTGTTCATTAATTTCTAAGAGACAATCAAAGTTGATTGCCGAAAAGACTTGATGAATGTCGGTGTTTTCAAGGAAACATTCTTTAACTACACGACCTTCGTGGATAAGTCGTTTTTCTAGCTTTTTGAAGATTTTGCGATTGGTTTTTGAAAGCTCTTCTTTCCGATAGTATCTAGAAAGGTAGTGAACGGTGTCATGGTGATCTTGTTGGGTAGCCTTAGGCATGATTGGTCCTAGAAAACAAATATTCTAATTAGGTAAAATTTGCCAAGATGGGTTTATGGTTTTGATTTGTATTAACAATGTTGTTTTGAAAAACCCTTTGATTGTATAGAACCTTTTTGTAATGAAACCAATTTTAAAATACCTAAGTTCTTCAATTGGTTATAAATTCAATCTTAATTGAAAAGTCTAAAACCATAAACCCTATGATGAAGATTATGATGAATAGAACATATGAGTGTAATTACTTACAATGATATTCAAGAATGAGATGCTTGAGAGTATGAAGCCCTATGGAGATTGAAGCGGAGATTAGATCGATTTTGTGTTTGTAGGAAGAGGGAAAAATGGATTATTTTGGGTTTTGAAAAGCGTATAACTGATGTCTGTGACACGGTTCCCCCGGATCCCTTGTTTTAGGGATCCAGCTAGTACAACTTGTGGGATCCGGGTATGCATGCAGAAAATGAAGTATTTGGAATTATTCTTTTTACCTGTAATGAGTTATACTATAACTTATTTTGAAAAATAATTTGTAGAATGAGTTTCCTATTTAAATAGACGTTTAGCCAAGATGTTTTGACGGGAAGGAGAATTGTTTATCGATTGTTTGGTAAGTTAACCATCAAGGGTCTATTTTGCGATGACGTCTTAGGTTTGATAATCTTTAATATTTTTAAGAGAATAAAAAAGAAATACTATTTCCGATGATGAGTAAGTGTGGAAAGTAGTGAAGAGAGACTTTTTAGAGACTTGCGACTTTTTAAGTTAAGGTCCTAATTCATGTGTTCATATAGTTTTATAAGACTACCTTTATATGCATGGTTTGACCATGAAAAAAACACATATCATCAATATAATCATATAAGAGTACTAGAAGTAAAGATCAACTAGTTTGTGGGTAAGGAACATACCTCCAAACTCTTTTATGGTTTTAGAAACCATAGACCCGAAATACTTCATGAGCTTTTAAAGTAATTCATTGTAGTAAGTAGAAGTAGGTTGTGATTACTTTTGAGTTCTTCCTTGGTGTTGGCTTCATTTTTATTTGGATAGAAATGAAATTTTTGGAAGAGTCCAAGCAAGAAGATTTTGATGAGTGTCTAAATACTCATCATTTTGTATAATCTAAACTGCAAAATCATCGAAAACACTCGAAACACATCAAAATGATCAAAATATCACAAATCAGTGTTTTATGTGTTTTAAATGCAAAATATCAAAATCGGATGAAAAATGTATCAAGTTTGCAAAATTGGCGGTTTAGTCCCCAAGTTTTAAAAGTTGTCAAATCTAGTCCACGGAATTCAAAATGTGGAATTTTATCATTCAAGGTCCCTGAAGTATTCTAAGTTGTCAAAATGATCCTTGAATGATTCTTTGGTCAATTGGCAAAAAAGTCCTAAACTTTGGAAAATTGCAAAATTAGTCCTTGGACCTTTTAAAATGGAATTTTATGCAAAAGGATCCTTGTTTTATCAATGTTTGTCAAGTTTGGTCCTTGTGAGAAGTTTGAAAAGTGGCATTTTCAGTCCTTGAGGTTTGGATAAATTACACTTTTGGTCCTTGTTGTTACTACTAAACCAAGCGGACACCTTATTAATATATAAGCCCAAATCCAACAAGCCCAACCCCATTTGACCCCTTGTCCCTTGAGCCCTGTGTCGATTGCATTTGACCCCACCCACCCCCTTTTGACCTCCCGTGTTATTAAGCCAACGGTCAAAGAAAGTCAAACCAAGGAGAAAACCCAACACCACTTGTAGCATCTCTCTCCCCCCAGATACACCAAAACCAGAGATGGTTTTCCATCTTTTCAACTTCCCCCATACTATGTCCCTCCACTCCTCTAAACAACAAAACCTTTAATTGATTCAACCAAACCCCATTAATGATAAAACACCTTTGAAGAAATTTTGGCGCCAAAATCCAAGTGGATGGTTTTGATGAGTTTCGAAGATCCAATGGCTCGAGATTTGGTGGGAAAGATTCGAGAGGACATCATGGAGTGCTAAAAGTCTATAAAGAGAGAGGAGATGCAATGTATCTTAGTATCTAGTGTAATTTAAGTTTTTTTATTGTCGTTTTAAGCATTTTCAAGTTTTAAGTGTATGTTTTAATCTTCAAACTCTGTATTTCAAGTTCTTATGTTATAAAAAGCTTTTGTGAAACTTTAATTCAAGTATCAAATTATATCTCGACTTATGCAATTTTCCTTATTTTCAAAATCTCATGAATGATAAATTGTTGTTTGTAGATGTTTGTATGGATGAAATAGGTCACTTAAGCTCCTAGAAAGCTTAATCAAGCTTTTAGATACATTTAAAATCGGTTTAGAATCAAAAGCAGAAAATCACCAAAATCCAAATTAAATAGTTGAAAATAAAAATCACAAGAAGATGGTGTACACAGTGGGCGGGGTGGATTATGGATGGCCTTGGGTTAGTAGCTTAGTGGTAAGCTAATAGGGGTGTTCATTGGTCCTTGATCTCGGTTTGCGTTGGAAATCCATTTGTAAGCTTTTGACCAATTTGGCATTTCAACTTTATTGCAAGTTGTTCATTAGCTTATAATTTACATTTCTTTGTGTTTATTAGTTATAATTAAGTGTGTTTAAGCCTTAAAATCGTTAGTTTGTTCTTTTCAATTTGTAGTTTACAAAAATTTTATTTTCAACGATTAAAGTTGCATCATCATCAATTCTTGGTTTCTATGTTGTTATTGTTGTTGATTTAAGTTTATTTAGTCTAATATATGATAATACATGGTCTTCGATCAAGTTCATGGTTTAAATTTGTGAGTTGCTTTGAAAAACTTCAAAACAGTCATCTAAAGGTGTTGTTTGGATTTGCTTGTTTAAATTGTGCTCAGGTTGTTAGGTTGGTTGTTTAGTCTTGCTTTGTGTCACACTTGGTCCTATTAACTCATCTCAATCAAGAAAACAAGTTCTTATTCATTAAAAGTCAAAATCTCTTTTGATCATGTCTTATGTGTCCTTTGTTGGATTTTATAATCTATGATCATTGTTTTGTGTTCATAAGTTGTTAATCTTGCTCAAATCGGTCTTAACATACCTTAATACAACATATTCGAGTGCTTAGAATCAAATCAAAGTTCATATAAGTCAACTTTTAGTTTTTTCAAAAGTCAAAATTTCATAAGGTCGTTTTGAATAAAAAGATAATTTCATTGTGGGTTTAATAATAAGTTTTAGCCTAAAAGCTCTTGGGATATTAAAGTTTGGTTGCTAAACAAAAATACAAAATGCTAGTTCTTTGTTTCTCGACTTTTTAAGTGCTTATTTCTTAGCTTTTTGTGGGTACCTAGTCTAAAAAGCATCACATGCAGTTTGGTTAGTCCATATTGATAAGCTCACATAGAGCTTATTAGTTGCTCAAATCTTGTAATTTTTGGTTCTTTGGATAGCCAACCTGGTCATCTTGAAGTATCAAGTTTGGTTTTCATTTTGGAGCTTGTTTGCTAGAAATTGCAAGTAGCTTAAAGCTTGTCCCATTTACGTGTTCACCACATAGCCAAGTGCTTATTTGCTTATTTCTAGCTTATCGGTGTGCTTGTTTGTGTCTTTTAGCTTCATTTGAGTTGCTTTAGCTTATTTGCATCTTATTTGAGCTTTTGTTTCATCTTGTGAGCTTGTTTGAGCTTATTTCACCAAATAAGCTCTTAAGCTAATCTGTTGGGATAATAAGCTTGTCAAAACGACTTATTTGTGACTTGTAAATTTTTGTCTTTATTAAAGTTTCATAATATCAGTATTAAAGTAGTTTTCAAAAGAAAATCGAGAAAAGATCAATTAAAAATCAGTGATAGTGTTTATTTAATATTTTTTAGCTTTTTGATTTTTCTTTTCAGCTTATTAATAAGCAAATCTTGTTTTTCTATTTTTCTTAGTTTTCTGTCATCATATAGTATTTTTAGAAAAAGTTTCATATTTTTCTCTATCTTTTTAGTATTTATTATAATTTTAATTAGTTAAAAATAGTAATTAATTAGTAATAAATAATTAAAAAGCATAAAAAATATCTTTTCTGTTTTAAAATTAGTTTTATCATATTTTAGATTTTTCAAAGTTAAAATTTTATTTTTCCAAGTTTATTTTATATTTTCTAGTAATTAAGTGTATTTTAAATAATAATTAATTAGTAATAATTAAATAAAAAGTGTGAAAAATATATTTTTAATTTTAAAATTAGTTTTATAGTATTTTAGATTTTTCTGAATCATAAGTTTATTTTTCTAGCCTTATTTTGTATTTTCTTCTATTTTAGAGTATTTATTAAATAGTTAAAATAGTTTTTAATTAATAATAATTAATTAAATAGTGTTAAAAATAATTTTCTTTTTCTAATAATTTTCTTTTATTTTAGGATTCCAAAATGTTATTTTCATATTTTTAGGTCTTTTATTTCTTAGTTTTCACTTTTTATTTTGTGCGTATCGTAGTTTTAAAACTTACGTTTACGTTTCTCTTATCGATTGTTGTGCTTTCCTATTCATATCCATTCCATTCCAATCAATCGGTAGTGTAATATTTCTAATCAAAACCTTCTAGATCACTATCCTTAGTGATCACTCCATCATCTGAGTTTGTTTTACACACCATTGAGTCTCAGTGGGACTAAACGACCAGAATTCATTGTATTCTCGATCTTCATTGTATTTGTGTTTTAACTGTTTTAAGCTTCATTACGGTTGGCCATTCACAAGTGGCGGTTGTGTGATTAGACTTGACGGTTTCAAGACGAGATCAAATTTTAGCGCCATTGCTTGGGAGGCTTTAGCGTGTGTTTAGCCATTTCGGACCCATTCTTGCACATAACCCATCATTTGTAAAAGTTTTTTTTAAAGTTATAAGAAAATCAAAAGTTCATTAACACTTTTCCTAAAGTGTTAAAACACCAAAAAATATAAAACAACAAAACAATCGTAGCGTTTTCTATCTTGTATTGTCTTTAAGGTGATTCTTAAAGAGATACGATTTGGTTAAGCGAGACGATACCAAAAATATTGTCCAAAAGTTTTTAAACCCATACGCACAAATCTTACCTCGTCTTTTCGGTGGTACTTAATATACATAAAAATCAACCACCGCAAATCAAGGCGATGCACTACCTAGCGGGGTGCGACCATAATAAGTTCCCGAACATCGATTTAAAACTTGCCTTTGTGTCACTTGTGATTTGGTGTACCTTTTCAAAAAGCCATTTCATTTGTGATTATTGGTTAAGTTCACTTGTGTTTTGCCTCATTTGTTTTGAAAATTGATTTTTATACATAGTGCATCGCGCTCGTTCTTCGATTCTACAAGTCCACTTTACGAACTTGGAAACATTCCTCGTGAGCGTGAGGGCGTTCGGCTCCTTGGTAGTGGTGAGGCGTCTACCACCACCACCTCTGTCGAAATGGCGGAAGACAAACCCATGAATGAGCTTCTCCAAGCACCCATCGAGGGTTACGGAGATGCCATTGTTGTCCCGACCATCGTGGTGACACTTTCGAGCTCAAACCGGGTTGCTTAATCTAGTAACCCAAAGCCAATTCTATGGTTTTGGCGGGATGATCCTCATGCACACATTCGATGGTTTAACAAGATAGCATCTACCATCAAGTACAAGAATGTCCCACATGAAGCTATCAAGCTTCTTACATTCCCATTTTCTCTAGAGGACAAGCCGGAATTGGCGAGAAACAACCCCTCGTTCTATAGAGACATGGGAAGATCTTGTCACCAAGTTAGTTAACGAGTTCTATCCTCCATCCCGAACCACAAGTCTTAAGAATGAGATAATGAAATTTTCTCGAGATTTGATGAATCATTCGGGAGGCATGGGATCGTTACAAAGAGTTGCCATGAGTGTCCGCATCACGGTTTTACCGAGTTAATGCAAATGGATACTTTCTACAATGGTCTCAATCGGACCAATCAAGACTCTTTGAATGCCTCCGCGGAGGTAATTTCTGAGCAAGACCACCAAAGAGGCCTTGCAAATCATTGAGAACAAATCTCAAGTCCGTCCTTTCGAGCAAAGACATATCGGTCTCATCTTGGACCTTCTTCTTCTTCATCCCGTGAGTACATCTAGCACCGATGCTAAGATTGATAAACTCACGAGACATTGTTCGAGCTTTGGTTCTTGCTAACCAAAGAAAGTCTCCTTCACTCGAGACACCAACACATCTTTGAAGTGAAGAAAGTTGAGAGTTGTGTCACTTGTGGTGGTCCTCATGCTTACTACAATTGTCTTGCCACCGATGGTAGTCCTTTTGAAGCCAATGCTCTAGCCGGTAGTTCACGACAAGGAGGTAATCAATACCGTCCTCAAAATGAACCACACTACCGTGCTAACACTAATCGAGCACCACCGGTTTTAACGAGAATCATAACATGCAAAACCGAATCGAAAACCAACCAAGAATGAACCAAGGTTATCAAAACCAAGGTAATTTCTATCCTGGACCCAATCAAGGTTTCCAACATCAAGGAAACCTTCATCAAAACAATTTCAATCGAGGGAATCAATTTCATGGGAATATGAATCCTAATCAAGGAATTTTGGCTATAATCAAAACATCTGACCTCAAATTGTCCTCTCCAGCTCCTCCGTCATTACTCCTCCGGACCATCATCGATGAGTTCTTGAAGCGGTTCATGAAGTCCCAAGATGAAATGAGCAGGTTGTTGGTCGGTCAGTTGCGATCTTAAGAAGTCTTTAAATGATCAACCCTCGGGCTCGGAAAACTTCCGAGCAACACGATCGCTAACCCGGGGGCGATGCTAAAGCGATCACAACCAGTGGTGTTTCATATGATGGACTGCTTGTTCCTACTACCTCTTCTTCTTCTCTCCCAAAGGTAGTGGACGGTGAACCTCCGACACACAATGGACCTCGACTCCAATGCCCCTCCTCCACGGTGGCAATGAGTCAAGTTACCAAGGAAACAACGGACAAAGTGCATTATTCTAGCCCACGGTACCGCACGTCCAACCTTGGTAGTCCAACCTCAGTGGTCCGAAACCCAAGTCAAATCAAGGAGTTGTTTTGAACCTCCTGTAGCTCTGTTGAGAATCAATCCAAATCTTCTATTCCTTACCCATCACGTTTGAATGAGCAAAAGCTCATGAGAAAGCTAGTCATCAAATGGATAAATTTTCCAAATTTTCCAAGAATTACACTTTGACATAAGCTGCGGATGCTATCATGTTGATGCCCAAGTTTGCATCGACTCTCAAGCACATGTTAAGCAATAAGGAAAAGCTGTTTGAAATGGCAAAACTCCTCTTAACGAGCGCGCTGCGTGATTATTCGAAGAAGCTTCGAAAAAAACTTGGAGATCTGGGAAATTTCTCTTACCTTGTGTATTCCGGGAATGGTTGAATGCTTTGCCCTAGCGGATCTTGGTGCAAGCATAAACCTTATGCCTTATTCGATGTGGAAGAAACTTTCTCTTAGGAACTTACTCCTACATGCATGACTCTCGAGCTTGCGGATCGTTCCATATCCGTCCTCTTGGCATTCTTGAGGGCGTATTTGTAAAGTAGGAAAGTTCCATTTTCGGTGACTTCGTGGTTGTTGATTTTGATGCCGATCATCGGGTTCCTCTCATTGTTGGTCGAGGATTCACGAGCGGGCGTGCGTGCTCATAGATGTATTTGAGCAAGAAATCACATTGCGTGTTGGTAATGAAGTCATCACCTTCAACCTTGACCAAACTTGAGGTACTCCGCAAATTATGATTACGAATCGGTTAACGAATAGATATCATTGATGTTGCTTCGGCGAGTACTCTCGAAGTTCTTGGTTATTCTCATAATTACGTGAGTGGGGATTCCACCACATCTTCTCGACCTATCATAGCCAATTCTACTCCTTCTCTCACTCCGTTTGAGGCGACTTCATCTTAGATGAGATTGAAGCATACTTGGCTAGTGATTACATTCCATGGGAAATTGATCACGCTCAATTGATATTGAGGGGACATACTTCTTATTGAGAAGTTGCTCAATGATGATCCATCATCAACCCCTCATCCTAGTGATTCAATCCCGGTTGAGATTAATCAAAATGAGATTAATCGGAGGAGATATTCTTCTTGAGAAATTGTCAAATCTGGACACTTCTCCTCCTCTCCTCCCATCAAACTTCATAACAAGGAAGTCAAGTCGGTTGAGAAAAGCGAAGAATTTCACGAGGTTGAGCTTAAGGACTTACCTCCTCATCTCGAGTATGCATTTCTTGAAGGTGATGATAAATTACCGTCATTATTGCTCGAGATTTGAGTAAAGATGAAAAAGCTGCTCTCATAAAAATCTTGAAGTCACACAAGCAAGCAATTGCTTGGAAACTCTCCGACATCAAAGGTATCAACCACGAGTTTTGTACTCATAAAATCTTGATGGAGGATGACTTTAAACCAGATTCAACATCGAGAGGAGTGAATCCAAAAATCCATGATGTTATCAAACAAGAGGTTATCAAACTTCTTGATGCGGGATTGATTTACCCGATCTCGAGATAGTCCTTGGGTCATTGAATTCATTGTGTTCGAAAAAGGGTGGCATTCTTGTTATCACAAATGAAGATAACGAGTTAATTCCAACTCGATTGGTTACGGGATGGCGTGTTTGCATCGACTATCGTAAGTTGAATGGCGCCACCGTAAAGACCATTTTCCTCTACCCTTCATGGACCGGATGCTTGAGAGATTAGCGAGGAATGAATACTATTGTTTCCTTGATGGTTTCTCGGGTTACTTCAGATCCTATTGATCCACGGGATCAAGAAGACCACATTCACTTGCCCATACGGAACTTTTGCCTACAAGCGTATGCCTTTTGGCTTATGTAATGCTCACAGCACGTTCCAACGATGTATGATGGCCATTTTCCACGACATGATCGGAAACAATGGAGGTGTTTATGGATGACTTCTCGGTCATTGGGGATTCTTTTCAATCATGTCTCTCCCATTTAGATAAAATGCTTCAAAGGTGTGAAGACACCAATCTTTGTCTAAGCGGGAGAAAAGCCACTTTATGGTCAAAGAAGGCATTGTCCTTGGCCATAAGATTTCAAAAACGGGATTGAGGTAGATAGAGCAAAAGTCGATGTTATTGCTAAATTACCTCATCCTACTACCGTCAAAGGTATTAGGAGTTTTTAGGTCATGCGGTTTCTATCGTAGATTCATACAAGATTTTTCTAAAATCGCCCGACCTATGACCCATCTTCTTGAAAAGGATGCTCCTTTTATCTTCTCACCCGAGTGCATCATAGCTTTTGAAACATTGAAGAAAAACTTCTGAAGCACCATTCTCGTTGCTCCCGTGGGACTTGCCTTTTGAGCTCATGTGCGATGCAAGTGATTTTGCTATCGGTGCGGTCCTAGGGCAACGAAGAAACAAGCATTTTCAGCCTATTCACTCATAAGTAAGACTATGGTGAAGCTCGGACTCATTACACCACCACGAAAAAGAGCTATTAGCCGTGGTGTATGCATTTGAGAAGTTTCGGCCGTACTTAATCTTGACCAAATGCGTAGTGTATCACGGATCACTCGACTCTTAAATATCTCTTTGCAAAACAAGATGCAAAGCGAGATTGCTCGTTGGATTCTCCTCCTCCAAGAATTTGATATCATTATCGTGATAAAAAGGAGCCGAGAATCTAGGCTGCGATCATCTGTCGATTAGAAAACCCTCACCAAGATGTTTTCGAGAAAAAGAAATAAATGAAACATTTCCTCTCGAGACACTCAATGCGGTTTCTTTTCGTGGAAATTCTACCACCCATGGTTTCTTGACTTCGCAAATTACCATGCGGGTAACTTCATTAATGAAAGGAATGTCGACCCAACGAAGAACAAATTCTTCAAAGATGTTAAACATTATTTACGGGACGACCCTTTCTTGTTCAAAATCTGTGCGGATCAAGTCATCCGAGCGGTGTGTTTATGGACGAGAAGCTATTGACATTCTCACGACTTGCCATCTTTGGACCCAGGGGCCATCATAGTCAAACTACACCGCCAAAAGGTGTTTGATTCCGGGTTCTATTGGCCCACAATCTATAAGGATGCCCGATTTTGTCAAAGCACAGTGGCGCTTGTCAACGTCATGGTAATATCTCTCAAAGGAATGAAATGCCACAAAATGCCATTCAAGTTTGTGAGATATTTGACATATGGGGTATTGATTTTATGGGGCCATTTCCTTCGTCTCGTGGTAACAAGTACATACTCGTGGTACATTGACTATCTGTCAAAATGGGTTGAAGCAAAAGCTTTACCCACCAATGATGCCCGAGTTGTTGTGAAATTTTGAAATCTCTGTTTGCGGGTTTGGAACTCAGGAAGCGATAATCGGTGATCGTGGTACACATTTTGTAATGACCAATTTGAAAGAGTCATGCAAAAGTATGGTGTTACCATCGTCTCTCTCTGCATACCACCCCAAACAAGTGGGCGGTGGAAGTTTCAAACCGTGGTATTAAAAGATTCTTGAAAGGACGATGGCGAAAATCGTGCATCTGGTCGGATAAGCTTGATGGCGCTCTGGGCCTTCCGTCTGACTTACAAAACACCCATTGGGTGTACTCCATACAAGCTAGTGTGCGGAAGGCATGTCATCTTCCGATTGAGTTAGAGCACAAGGCATCTTGGGCCTTAAAGCATGCAAACTTCGATATCTGAGACGGTAGGTGATCATAGAAAAGTTCAAATGAATGAACTAAATGAACTTCGTGATCAAGCTTATGAGAACTCTTTGATCTACAAGCAAAGACAAAGAAGATTCATGACTCAAGATCAAGAACCGCGTTTTCAACGTTGGTGATCGAGTCCTTCTTTTCAATTCAAGATTGAAGATTTTCTCGGAAAGCTCAAGTCCGTTGATGCGGTCCATTCACCATTGCTAAGGTTTATCCTTATGGTACCGTTGAGTTATCTCAACCCGATGGTCCTAATTTTAAAGTGAATGGTCATCGAGTTAAGCATTACTTTGGAGAGGACATTCCCCACATGGTTGTCCGGTTTACAAACATTCCCCATGAACCAATGAATGCGGGGATCGAGTCAAGCTAGTGACTCGGTAATCAAAAACATTAGCACTCACCATATGGGTTTTCACCCATATTTCTATCTTCTTACCCCTTTCTACCACCCTAGTGTGGGGAGTTTCCCATTTGTTGTATATAAAATCATGTTCTAAAAAAAAAAAAAAAAAAAAAAAAAAAATTCTAAATAATGGCGTAATATTTCCTTTTCGTTCTTTGTTTCGGCATAACCGGGTACTTTGAATATTGAGGGCAATATTCATTTCTAAGTGTGGGGGAATTCTCACGAATTTCATGTATTATCTACCCAATTCCCGTTTTGGCCAAAATTTTTTTTTTTTTTTGAGTAAGTGTTCTACACTTACTCATCTTGGTTATCGATCCGCCATATACGTAAGACAAAAGGATTAGCTAATCCGAGCAAAGCGGCTCTTGGTAAAGATTTCTCAAATCCGTTTATATGGCTTGCAATTTGCCCAAAATTGTATGGTTCTCAACTCACCATATCCTAAAAAGTGAAGAGTTGGCTAGCCCGCAAGGTTATGGCTTGTGGTAAAGGCGATGGAAAATCCATAATTGGTATTCACTCACCAAAGATAATTCGATAATTTATCTAAGAGTTGGCTAGTCCGGAAGAGTGCGGCTTACGGTAAAGACACATCAAATCCGTTATATGGTTTATGATTTGCCAATAAATCATTTGGTTATCGTTGTACCAAGGTTCTTACTTGAATCAAAACAATTGGCTACTCCGAAGTGATGGCTTTTGGTAAAGAGTTTTCAAATCCATCAAGTTTTCTCAAATCATTGCTAGGGACTAGCAATATCTCGATGTGGGGATTGATGAGTGTCTAAATACTCATCATTTTGTATAATCTAAGCTGCAAAATCATCGAAAACACTCGAAACACATCAAAATGATCAAAATATCACAAATCGGTGTTTTATGTGTTTTAAATGCAAAATATCAAAATCGGATGAAAAATGTATCAAGTTTGCAAAATTGGCGGTTTAGTCCCCAGTTTTAAAAGTTGTCAAATCTAGTCCACGGAATTCAAAATGTGGAATTTTATCATTCAAGGTCCTGAAGTATTCTAAGTTGTCAAAAATGATCCTTGAATGATTCTTTGGTCAATTGGCAAGAAAGGTCCTAAACTTTGGAAAATTGCAAAATTAGTCCTTGGACCTTTTAAAATGGAATTTTATGCAAAAGGGTCCTTGTTCTATCAATGTTTGTCAAGTTTGGTCCTTGTGAGAAGTTTGGAAAAGTTCAAGATCAGTCCTTGAGGTTTGGATAAATTACACTTTTGGTCCTTGTTGTTACTACTAAACCAAATGGACACATATATAATATCAAAGCCCAAGCCCAAATCCAACATTCAAGCCCAACCCATTGGCCCCTTGACCCTTGACCGACCCCCCTGAGCCAAAAGCATTTTGACCCCAGCCAATCCCTTGTGACCTCCCGTATTATTAAGCTCGGTCAACCAAAGTCAAACCAAGGAAAAGCGCCAAAACCCACCACCTTGTAGCATCCTCTCCCCCCGTGAAACACCAAAACCGGAGATGGTTTTCCATCATTTTCAACCCCTCCCATACTATGTCCCTCCACTCCTCTAAACAACAAAACCTTTAATTGACTCAAACCAAACCTCATTAATGATAAAACACCTTTCAAAAAATTTTGGCGCCAAAATCCAAGTGGGCGGTTTTGATGAGTTTGAGTGATCCAATGGCTCGATTTGGTGGGAAAGATTCGAGAGGACATCATGGAGTGCTAAAAGTCTATAAAGAGAGAGATGCAATGTATCTTAGTATCTAGTGTAATTTAAGTTTTTTATTGTCGTTTTAAGCATTTTCAAGTTTTAAGTGTATGTTTTAATCTTCAAACTCGTATTTCAAGTTCTTATGTTATAATAAAGCTTTTGTGAAACTTCAATTCAAGTATCAAATTATATCTCGACTTATGCAATTTTCCTTATTTTCAAAAATCTCATGAATGATAAATTGTTGTTTGTAGATGTTTGTATGGTGAAATAGGTCACTTAAGCTCCTAGAAAGCTTAATCAAGCTTTTAGATACATTTAAAATCGGTTTAGAATCAAAAGCAAAAAATCACCAAAATCCAAATTAAATAGTTGAAAAATAAAAAATCACAAGAAGATGGTGTACACATTGGGAGCGGGGTGAATTATGGATGGCCTTGGGTTAGTAGCTTAGTGGTGAGCTAATAGGGGTGTTCATTGGTCCTTGATCTCGGTTTGCGCTTGGATATCCATTTGTAAGCTTTTTGACCAATTTGGCATTTCAACATTGCAAGTGTTCATTAGCTTAATTTACATTTCTTTGTGTTTATTAGTTATAATTAAGTGTGTTTAAGCCATAAAATCGGTAGGTTGTTCTTTTAAATTTGTAGTTTACAAAATTTAGATTCAACGAGTTAAAGTAGCATAATCATCAATTCTTGTGTTTTATGTTGTTATTGTTGTTGTTTATGTTTATTTAATCTAATATAATGATAATATAGAGTCTTCGATCAAGTTCATGGTTTAAATTTGTGAGTTGCTTTGAAAAACTTCAAAACAGTCATCTAAAGGGTGTTTGGATTTTGTGTAAAGTGATAGGAGTCTTTGTGTCATTGGACTTGTTGGAAATTCTGTTACACACTTGGTCCTAATAACTCATACAAGTCAAGAAAACAAGTTCTTATTCATTAAAAGTCAAAATCTCATTTGATCATGTCTTATGTGTCCCTTTGTTGGATTTTATTGATCTATGATCATTGTTTTGTGTTTATAAGTTGTTAATCTTGCTCAAATCGGTCTTAACATACCTTAATACAACATATTCAGTGCTTAGAATCAAATCAAAGTTCATATAAGTCAACTTTTAGTTTTCTTAAAAAGTCAAAATTTCATAAGGTCGTTTTGAATAAAAAGATAATTTCATTGTGGGTTTAATAATAAGTTTTAGCCTAAAAGCTCTTGGGGTATTAAAGTTTGGTTGCTAAACAAAAATACAAAATGCTAGTTCTTTGTTTCTCGACTTTTTAAGTGCTTATTTCTTAGCTTTTGTTGGTACCTAGTCTGAAAAAGCATCACATGCACAGTTTGATAGATCCAAATTGATAAGCTCACATAGAGCTTATTAGTTGCTCAAATCTTGTAATTTTTGGTTCTTTGGATAGCCAACTTTGGTCATCTTGAATTATCAAGTTTGGTTTTCATTTTGGAGCTTGTTTGCTAGAAATTTGCAATTAGCTTAAAGCTTTGTCCCATTTCATTTTCACCATAGCCAAGTGCTTATTTGCTTATTAGAGCTTTTCGGTTTGATTGTTTGTGTCTTTTAGCTTCATTTTAGTTGCTCTAGCTTATTTTCATCTTATTCTAGCTTTTGTTTCAAGTTGTGAGCTTGTTTGAGCTTATTTCACCAAATAAGCTCTTAAGCCTCTTGTTGGGTTAATAAGCTTGTCAAAGCGACTTATTTGTGACTTGTAAAATTTTTGTCTTTATTAAAGTTTCATAATATCAGTATTAAAGTAGTTTTCAAAAGAAAATCGAGAAAAGATCAATTAAAAATCGGTGATAGTGTTTATTTAATATTTTTAGCTTTTTGATTTTTCTTTTAGCTTATTAATAAGCAAATCTTGTTTTCTATTTTTCTTAGTTTTCTGTCATCATATAGTATTTTTAGAAAAAGTTTCATATTTTCTCTATCTTTTAGTATTTATTATAATTTTAAATAGTTAAAAATAGTAATTAATTAGTAATAAATAATTAAAAAGCATAAAAATATCTTTTCTGTTTTAAAATTAGTTTTATCATATTTTAGATTTTCAAAGTTAAAATTTTATTTTTCCAAGTTTATTTTATATTTTCTAGTAATTAAGTGTATTTTAAATAATAATTAATTAGTAATAATTAAATAAAAAGTGTGAAAATATATTTTTAATTTTAAAATTAGTTTTATAGTATTTTAGATTTTTCTGAATCATAAGTTTATTTTTCTAGCCTTATTTTGTATTTTCTTCTATTTTAGAGTATTTATTAAATAGTTAAAATAGTTTTAATTAATAATAATTAATTAAATAGTGTTAAAAATAATTTTCTTTTTCTAATAATTTTCTTTTATTTTAGGATTCCAAAATGTTATTTTCATATTTTTAGGTCTTTTATTTCTTAGTTTTCACTTTTTATTTTGTGCGTATCGTAGTTTTAAAACTTACGTTTACGTTTCTTTTATCGATTGTTGTGCTTTCCATTACGTATCTCCATTCCATTCCAATCAATCGGTAGTGTAATATTTCTAATCAAAACCTTCGGATCACTATCCTTAGTGATCACTCCATCATCTGAATCGTTTTTACACACCATTGAGTCTCAGTGGGACTAAACGACCCGAAATTCATTGTATTCTCGATCTTCATTGTATTTGTGTTTTAGCGGTTTAAGCTTCATTACGGTTAGCCATTCACAAGTGGCGGTTTGTGTGATTAGACTTGCACCTTTCACTAATGCCTTTGACACGACCCTTCAACACCTTTCACTAATGCCTTCGACAAGACCCTTCAACACCTTTCACTAATGCCTTCGACAAGACCCTTCGGTACCTTTTACTAATGCCTTCGACACGACCCTTCGGCACCTTTCACTAATGCCTTCGACACAACACTTCTATGGAGGAAGAAAAGAACTATCAACAAGAGACACTTCACTGGTCTTGATGATGACGAAGCTTAGCAACTCATGACCTTGAGCTTGCACGTCTTCAAGAGGTGGTGATCTCGCCTTTAAGAAAAACCTAGAGAATCACACAAACACAAAACTATATAGAAAGATCCTTTGGATCTGAGGTTTGTGATATTACAATACTTAGAGAGAGTATGTGTAAAAGGGATGAGTAGCAAGTGAGAAATGGCTCACTATTTACTGGAAAATTTCTCAATTGTTCCACGGATCCCTCCCTAGAGGGATCCGGCTAGTGTAATTCAAGGGATCCGACAGTTGGGTCAGCTTAAGTCCAGATTTTGGGTTGCAAACCGGGTTATGGGTTATGAACAAACCATGGGTTATGGTTAATGAATTATGGATACCCAACAAGATGCAATGTATCTAGACATTGGGTCATGGGTCTTGGGTCATGGATCATGGAAAATACCCAATATGACTTCATGCATGATGTCATGCAATATGTGGAAAACTAGAAGGGGGTTGAATAGTTTTGCCGATTTTACTTTAGTTTCAAAAACTTTTAGATTCGTTAATATGTGAGATCTTATGGATGTATAGAAAGTATAGATCTAATGATAAGGCAAGTAAATAAAGTAAAGTGAAGGGAAAGAAAAGACACAACCGATGTATAGTGGTTCAGCTACAAGGACACCTTCCTTGCCCTACTCCACTCCCCGAGTCACCTATTCGAGAGTTCAAGCACTATGTCAACAAACTCCTTCACTTGGCGGAGAAGCCTTCACAACGTTGCTTACACTTTTTCCGGTACAAGCTAAATACCGAGTCCGTAGCACGGTGGACCAAACCAACATGACTATTACACAACAAATATGTGAAATATCAAATACAAGATCTTCGCTCTGAAATCTTGCGGAGTGACAAATCAATCAAGGACCCCTTGCTTGGATGACTTGTAGAATGCTCGTGATCTCGCCTTAGAAGGACCTATATGAGGATCACAAATAGAAAGAAAGAAGAACAACTCTCTAGATCAAGTGATCTATATGTTAGAAGAGAATGAGAGTGTATGAGAGATTTAGTAAGAAGAGGGTGAGTTAGAATGAAGAAATGGCTCTTTATTTATAGGCAAAATCTTCATTGTTCCCTCGGATCCACGGATCCCTTC
Source organism: Chrysanthemum lavandulifolium (assembly GCA_022545495.1). Taxonomy (NCBI): domain Eukaryota; kingdom Viridiplantae; phylum Streptophyta; class Magnoliopsida; order Asterales; family Asteraceae; genus Chrysanthemum; species Chrysanthemum lavandulifolium. The sequence continues at coordinate 18,710,584 of CM040245.1, forward strand.
CACTGGGATCATCTAGTGTAATCCTAGGGATCTGGAACGCTCCTCTTGCCCATGGGTTTTTTGGTTATGGGTCATGGGTTATGGGTTGGTCCATGGGTTTTCTTTAGATTCAATGTATCTAAGTATACATTGTATCTAGTCTACTTGGGTATGGGTTAAGATCCATGGGTTATGGTCCATGGGTTATGGTTTTTACCCATCCTAATAAACTATTACAACAAATGCTTAATTACTACATTTTTTTATTTAAATGACTATATGTAAATGCTTTACAAAAATTACATGTATCCTTATAATTATACTTAAGATAACATTATATTTGTTGTCAACAAAAACAAAGAGATCGCAAAATATTAATAAACGCTTTTACGGTTTATTTGTATTAACAATCTCCCTTTTGTTGATGACAAAACATAATGTTATGATGAGTAAAACTTAAGAATAGATGTAAGTTTTGAAAGCCCCTAAGTTTTACTTCTTCTCCCTTTTTGTCGAAACAAAAGTTAACCCTTGGAAGAAATAAACATAAAAGTGTGGAAAAAGTAGTCCACGTATTTCTTACTCCCCACGGGTAGCTCCCCTTGCTTGGGCGTCAAGTGAAGAAAAATAAAATCCTACAAAAAGAAAGGTTAGTAACATGCTTAAATAATCGTGTGATTGCCGAGAATCAAGATTGGGAGCCAAGGTATGTAAACAAGGCCTTGTAATAAAACAAAAAATTGTAGTGGTATTTGTGCCACCTACAAGCATGTAAAAATAAGAACAAGACTTGTTCTTGAAAATGACTTCAAAAGAAAAAAATACTAAAAATAGAAAATAGTAGTAGTGATTCCTTCCATGCTTGCATAAGGTTATGAATGGAGGTTTTGATGAGTGATGGTATTGATGCGATCAAGGATGAGGTTGAGAATGAAAAGCATTTCTTCCCTAACTTCTATTGCGATTTCCCTAGTGTATTGGAAATGTTCACAATGTAAATGATGTGGGTAATGAGTGCGGATGTTTTCCGGTCGTTTGATTTGAGTTATCACGGAAGATGTGGTGGAAAATAGGAAAATATGGATCAACATCCGGAATGTTTGTAAATGGTGGTGGAAAAGAACCTAGATGTTCTTGTAATGTGATGGGAACTATTGGTGGTGATGTTTCAAGATCTTGAAAAATAGTATTTGGAGATGTGGGGGGTGTTGAAAAGACTATTTCTTTTTGTTTAGGTTGTTTAGATCTTGTTGGAGTCTTAAGGAGTTCCAAAAGAGTGACTTTAGGTGGTGATGAAGTTGGTGTACTTGTTGGTGATGAGGGAGGTGCTATAATGGAAGCATCTTGTGGTGAGTTATTTGTTGAGGATGAACCATTTGAGGTTGGTTTTGCTAAACAACAAGATTGGATACTAATCCGTGCGGATATCCTAGAGTTTGATTGTGGTATTTTGGATGGTGGTAGTACAAAGGTTTGGGTATCATGAAGATGATTGTTTGTACTAGGTGATTCATCTAAAGGGTTTTTGGATGACATGGTGTATTGTGTATGTGAGGTTGAGATGGATTATGCAAGCATTTTGGGAGTTCTATATATAGAAAAACAAAACATTGTAATGAATGCTTGACCCAAAAATGTGGATTAAAATCTAATGATTAGATATGAATTCAAGGCATGTGATCATGAGAACACAAGCATTAAAGAGCATACTCCCAAAAATGAAACAAATGTGGATTTTTCATCCATTGTGAAAAATAGAAGATAAAAATAGCTTGCTTCACGGATCCCACGGATCCTTCCTTGAGGATCCGTCCGGCATGAAGGTTGGGATCCGTGGGTCCAGTGATCCGAAAAGCATAAAATTTTCCTTTTGGAAACATTTTACCTAGTGTGTGCCTATATGCAAACTATTTGGAGTTGCGATTATCTCGACTCCTAAGAAGAAAGAAAAAATAAACTAGAAGTGAAAAATAATCCTATTGAGATAACCCGAGAACACATATTTAGTACTTTGAGTACGTAATTTAGTGTTATCAATGCTCCTAATTCATTGTTGCTTAAATGAATGTACCCGAAAATACGTATTAGTTATGTATCTCCTTTAGCATTCACAAGACATGAGATGCAATGAAAACGGGTTTTTACTTTGTATTAATAATGAAGAAGCGATTTGTCCTAGACGTGAGAAATTGCTTTTGTGAAATTCATACGGGAAGGTATCATCTTTTTAGAAAATATTTTGAAAAGAGATTTTCTTTGAAAATGTGTATGTAGTTATGTGTTTGCAACCAAAAAAAAAATAAAAAAGCTATAAGTGGAAAAACTTATCTTGGGTTTTGAAAATTCCCGTATTGTTTGTGAGTTGTGCGTGAAATAGAAATCCTAGACTCAGAAAGAAGAAGGCTAGTGTTTACATACCTTGTAGAGTCAAATAAGTTACGACGTTTGTTCCATTAGACCAAGACCAAGACGAAGTAGGTTGAATTGTTCCCGCTTCAACGGTTTGGTGAGGACGTCGGCTATGTTATCTTCGGATGCTACCTTCTTAATAGAGATGTTCCCCTTTTGAACATTGTCTCTTAAGAAGTGATGACGGATCTCTATATGCTTTGTACGAGAATGCAATACCGGATTCTTGCTTAAGTCGATGGCACCTTTGTTGTCACATAGGATGGCTATGTCGCAGATGAATGTCGTAGTCGACTAACGCTTGTTTCATCCATAGTGCTTGTTGGCATGCTTTGCCGGTGAGCGTCTCGACTTGGTTGTTGAGATTGCTAGTGCCGTTTGTTTCTTAGAAAACCAAGATGTTAAACAACATCCCATGAAAGTACATACCCCACTTGTACTTTTTCTATCAACGTAATCACCTGCATGGTCAGAATCTGCATATACAATTGTTTCTACTCACGTGCCCTTAGGATACCATAATCCTAATTGTGTTTTACCCTTAATGTATCTAAATATCCTTTTTACGGCTTCTAGGTGTGATGTTTTAGAGTCTTCTTGAAACCTAGCACATAAGCAAACACTAAACATGATATCCGACCTACTTGCCGTGAGGTAGAGAAGACTACCTATCATGCCATGATATTTAGTATTATCTACGGATTCGCCGTCTTCATCTTTTGTGAGTTTGGTGTCGGATGACATTGGTGTCCTAATTGTTTTCGACTCTTCTAGACCAAATTTCTTTAACATCTCCTTTATGTATTTAGATTGATTAAAGAAGATACCATCTTCTACTTGTTTGATTTGTAGACCAAGAAAGAAACTAAGTTCTCCCATCGTACTCATCTCGAACTCGTCATGCATGATTTTAAATAAATCATCACACATGTCTTGACAAGTGGATCTAAATATAATATCATCTACATATATTTGCACTATGATTATATGTGACTCTCTTTTCTTAGTAAAAAGTGTGTTGTCAACTAACCCCATGGTATAGTTGTGTTTAATTAAAAATGACTTGAGTCTATCATACCAAGCTTTTGGAGCTTGTTTAAGACCGTAAAGGGCTTTCTTTAATTTATACACATGTTTGGGTTTTCAAAATCGATGAAGCCGGAGGTTGAGCTACATATACTTCTTCATTAATGAAACCATTTAGAAAAGCGCTTTTGACATCCATTTGATAAAGCTTTAGATCATTAGCACAAGCATACGCAAGAAGTATTCTTATAGACTCTAATCTAGCCACGGGCATAGGTCTCATCAAAGTCTATTCCTTCTTGTTGGTTATACCCTTGAGCAACGAGTCTAGCCTTGTTCCTAGACACTACTCCATTTGCATCTAATTTGTTTTTATAAACCCATTTGGTTCCTATTTGTAAGAACTCGTGAATTTCCATACCGGTTTTCGTGGCTATATTTTTTTTCTTTCGTTTCGAACTTTAAACACGACAAGTCACGGGTATTTTTATGTTGAAACTTACCTCGACCTCGATATAAAAATTATATAAATAATTATTTAATAAACTTTTAAATTTTATTTCTCACCGGGCCTCTTAACCAGACCCGATTCAATTCATTTTATTTTTTTTGGGCTCGCGTGTTCTACCCGATCCAACTCTTTTGTTTTTTCGTTGGGCCTAGCCTTTAATTTCTCAAGCCCAACATTACTTTTTTTTTTATTTTGCCAATTAATATTGAAATTGCTTCTTTCTTGTAATCTATAGAACAACCAAAAGCAACAAAAAAATATATATATAAAACAAAACAAAATCTATCCTTGGTCATGTATATACGCGTGTGTGTGATACCAAATGAGGAGACAAGACACTAACAAGCCACCCTAACTACCTATAAGCCTAAACACATATGACCTCTTTACCCACTAGACATTATGTCCCTCATGCTCATGACTTGTCCAAATCATGCCCCTTCCCCTTTTCTTTGGCTAAATGGTCGTACAAGCTCAAACACAAACAAGACAAGAATACTTTTTGCAAACCTAGTCAACCTCATACCGATTTTATATAAACCTACACCTGAACTTTGACTCAAGAAACCTAGCTAGACCTCATGCATGAAACATCTCTTTCACTTGACAAGACAACACTTAAAAACGTTCCCCCTTGGCTGCCATTATACGCACGCTTCAAGCTCAAACAAACTCCATCTTCTTAATGAACTATTCCTATCCCTCTCTATATAAGATGACATCTAGAATCTCATTCAATCTCAAAAATCACTTAAACATTCATCCCATTCAACATACCCGCTCCACTGTGAAAGCCGAGTACAAGGGAAAAACGCAAAGGGTCTTGGTCGCTTAGCTTGGGTATAAGGAATGAGGAGTTATCTTGGTCACGTTCAAAGGTCCTTTCGGTCACGTTCATCCGTTTTCTTTCGATCTCATCACCAACCCTTTGGGTATCGTAAGTCCCTCGAATCCTATTCCAATTTTTTAATTATTCCAAGCTTCGTGTCTAGTTCTTTTAATACACAACATGTCTTTTAAACTCTCCATACTTGTTTTTAGTTAAATGTGGCACGTAATGATTAGACTAAGGTAACTTGTGTGTGGTAATGTTTGTGTCTCGTTGAACTTGTGTAGTAACATCGAACTTTGTTTAACGATTATAAACTAAATGAAACAAGCAAGTGCTTGTCGACTTGTTAGTCGACACATTTGACTCGTTCGAGTTTTCAAACATAAAACAATTTATGAAACATAAACCAACTTTTAACTTGGTAGCATTGTGAAAGTAGTGAAGCAATTGAAGAAGATAGAACTCAAAATTTGGAAGTAAAAATAAAGCACAAGGCTCATATATATGTACGCATGCATGGTTCTGTGAAGATTATAACAAAATAGAACACAGTCAATATCCCCTTAAATACGCATTGGTTACAAGTTTAAAACAAGTAAGAGCCTGTGGCTCAGTTGGGTGTGTCGCACACTTGTAAACAACCAACCCAGGTTCGAATCTGGGCATTGGCATTTTTTTCAAATTTTTTTTTTTGTTACTTATGCCACTTCCACCATTTGTGAGTTTGACCTCCACTTGAATAGACTTGCCGCTTTACTTAAAACACATATAAAGATTGTAACTTATAAGAACTTGAGCCTAATATATATACATACTTACACTTTTACATAAATCATTTTAATTAAAACATTTAACTAAATATTTTAATACATCATAACATAAACACATACTTTATAACTTAATAATATTTGATATATTGTATGTTTGAACTTCAAACATTTTAAATAAAAAGAAATTCTTGTATTTTGAACTTCAAACATTTTAATAAATGTTTAACTTTATTTCAAATATTTTAATTAATGATTTGAAAACTTATTTTTAAACGCCAACCACTACTACACAAGGGACAACGATACAAGTCATTGAACATCATGCATTTAGGACGCTAACTTAAATTCATCAAACCTGAGATTTATTTATTTAATCTAGGTTACGCGTTGGACATTCACACACACTCTTGATACTTGATACTTTAATTCACCGAATCTTTGAGGTGAGTTTATAGCCCCACTTTACTCTTATTTACTTGCTTTATAAAACTATGGGGTGAGAAACATGCAAAACTCTTTTCGGACCTGAACGAAAACACTATTACGTGAAACAACCTTGAATCCCAACTATGCTACCGTTAGTTCCCTTTGGGGAGGCGCGATTGTTATGGATAGATCTATTGGGGATGACACCCGTTCGAGTTTGACGGATAGGCAAACGTCGGGCGATATCATATCGTATTGATTGAGTGTACTGGAAATACACTTGCTGGGCTTTTATTTATCATGCTTCTAGATGCATGCACACTGTCGTAGTTTCGGTCGCATGAACTTGGTACTAGCGTAATAGCCTTTTTGCATATAGTGTCACTCACGGAGATGCTATATGTGCAACTGTGGTCCAAACTTGAAAACTTGATAACTTAAACCTATGAACTCACCAACCTTTGTGTTGACATTTTAGCATGTTTTTCTCAGGTTTACTTATTGGCGTGGGCAATGGCAAAGGCATTCGTTGAAGACTGGCATCCGAAGTGTTTCAAATCATATTTAATACAACTTTTAATGGGACAATATATATTTTATGGGCTTTACTTCGCACTTTGAAACAATGATGTAAAACTATTTCTTAAATAAATATATATTTTGAAAATGGAATATAATTTCCATTCTTTATTACCTTGTGTTGTGTATATTGATTTAGTAGCACCTTATGACCCGCAACGCTCACTGTGAAATTTTGGGGTGTTCTGATTGGTATCGAGCCTAGGTTATAGAGAATTAGGTATTTTCTAAACCTAAACTATAACCAAATTTTTCTAAAACACTTCAACGCCGCCACACCGCCGATGTCTGCCATGCCTTGCCTACTGTTATACGATGTAGTCGTACTATGTGTTACTATTGCATTTTAGGTTCGTATAAGCTCTTATTTGAATTAAATTAATTATTTCTCAAAGTCATTAAGTTTCTTAATTAACTCACATTTAAACTTTAAGACTGTTCTTGTTTGATTGGGTTGCGAAGTTTAAATGTGTATAAGCTCATTCTCATTTAAACTTTAAGGCTGTTCTTGTTTGATTGGGTCGCGAAGTTTAAATGAGAATAATGTTGATGTAACAAACCGAATGAAATTAAGGAATAATTAACTTAAAGAGAGTGTAGAGTAGACTACGAATGCTTATGTGATACCCTCCATGTTAAACTGCGTAACATGCCCACTATTACAATATCGCACTATGCTATGCTTCCATAACGCCTTCACGTTATTTACGTGGTAACGCACAACTCGTCATGTCGACTTCTACGTTATTTACGTGTAACGACAACTTGTCAACGCTTCTACGTTATTTACGTATGTAACGCATAACCGTCAACATGTCGACCTCACGTTATTTCCGTATGTAACGTACAACCAATCACCGAATCGACCTTTACGTTATTTACGTATGTAACGACAACCTCGCGATGTATAAACCTCGACGCTATTTCTTTATGTAACGCATAACTCATCATCGCTTCTATGTTATTTCTTTATGTAACATACAACCACTGGATTCTCGCACACGATTTAAACCACCTCATCCACCGGTCACGATCTCTTATGGCACTCTTATGCTCTATCCTTCGTAACCTCATATGACTCTGTTCTTTCTGTTTTGAACTCAACTATCGTACTCTTTTATGAAACCGCGTTGTATTCCGTTTAACGAATCCTTTATCTGTTGTTCACTTATCGCCTCACGTCACTGAATCTTTCTTGAACGACTAGCCCCTTTTCCACGTCACGTTTTAAGAGTATATCCTCACATCTCGTCACCGTATCGACTTCGACGATTCCCGCATCTTAAACCACGAGGACGTGGTTTCTTTTAAGGGGTAGGTACTGTAAGAACTCGTGAATTTCCATACCGGTTTTCGTGGCTATATTTTTTTTTCTTTCGTTTCGAACTTTAAACACGACAAGTCACGGGTATTTTTATGTTGAAACTTACCTCGACCTCGATATAAAAATTATATAAATAATTATTTAATAAACTTTTAAATTTTATTTCTCGCCGGGCCTCTTAACCAGACCCGATTCAATTCATTTTATTTTTTTTGGGCTCGCGTGTTCTACCCGATCCAACTCTTTTGTTTTTTCGTTGGGCCTAGCCTTTTATTTCTCAAGCCCAACATTACTTTTTTTTTTATTTTGCCAATTAATATTGAAATTGCTTCTTTCTTGTAATCTATAGAACAACCAAAAGCAACAAAAAAATATATATATAAAACAAAACAAAATCTATCCTTGGTCATGTATATACTGGCGTGTGTGTGATACCAAATGAGGAGACAAGACACTAACAAGCCACCCTAACTACCTATAAGCCTAAACACATATGACCTCTTTACCCACTAGACATTATGTCCCTCATGCTCATGACTTGTCCAAATCATGCCCTTCCCTTTTCTTTGGCTAAATGGTCGTACAAGCTCAAACACAAACAAGACAAGAATACTTTTTGCAAACCTAGTCAACCTCATACCGATTTTATATAAACCTACACCTGAACTTTGACTCAAGAAACCTAGCTAGACCTCATGCATGAAACATCTCTTTCACTTGACAAGACAACACTTAAAAACGTTCCCCCTTGGCTGCCATTATACGCACGCTTCAAGCTCAAACAAACTCCATCTTCTTAATGAACTATTCCTATCCCTCTCTATATAAGATGACATCTAGAATCTCATTCAATCTCAAAAATCACTTAAACATTCATCCCATTCAACATACCCGCTCCACTGTGAAAGCCGAGTACAAGGGAAAAACGCAAAGGGTCTTGGTCGCTTAGCTTGGGTATAAGGAATGAGGAGTTATCTTGGTCACGTTCAAAGGTCCTTTCGGTCACGTTCATCCGTTTTCTTTCGATCTCATCACCAACCCTTTGGGTATCGTAAGTCCCTCGAATCCTATTCCAATTTTTTAATTATTCCAAGCTTCGTGTCTAGTTCTTTTAATACACAACATGTCTTTTAAACTCTCCATACTTGTTTTTAGTTAAATGTGGCACGTAATGATTAGACTAAGGTAACTTGTGTGTGGTAATGTTTGTGTCTCGTTGAACTTGTGTAGTAACATCGAACTTTGTTTAACGATTATAAACTAAATGAAACAAGCAAGTGCTTGTCGGCTTGTTAGTCGACACACATTTGACTCGTTACGAGTTTTCGAAACATAAAACAATTTATGAAACATAAAACCAACTTTTAACTTGGTAGCATTGTGAAAGTAGTGAAGCAATTGAAGAAGATAGAACTCAAAATTTGGAAGTAAAAATAAAGCACAAGGCTCATATATATGTACGCATGCATGGTTCTGTGAAGATTATAACAAAATAGAACACAGTCAATATCCCCTTAAATACGCATTGGTTACAAGTTTAAAACAAGTAAGAGCCTGTGGCTCAGTTGGGTGTGTCGCACACTTGTAAACAACCAACCCAGGTTCGAATCTGGGCATTGGCATTTTTTTCAAATTTTTTTTTTTGTTACTTATGCCACTTCCACCATTTGACAGTTTCAGCCCCTCCACTTGAATAGACTTGCCGCTTTACTTAAAAACACATATAAAGATTGTAACTTATAAGAACTTGAGCCTAATATATATACATACTTACACTTTTACATAAATCATTTTAATTAAAACATTTAACTAAATATTTTAATACATCATAACATAAACACACATACTTTATAACTTAATAATATTTGATATATTGTATGTTTGAACTTCAAACATTTTAAATAAAAAGAAATTCTTGTATTTTTGAACTTCAAACATTTTAATAAATGTTTAACTTTATTTCAAATATTTTAATTAATGATTTGAAAACTTATTTTTAAACGCCAACCACTACTACACAAGGGACAACGATACAAGTCATTGAACATCATGCATTTAGGACGCTAACTTAAATTCATCAAACCTGAGATTTATTTATTTAATCTAGGTTACGCGTTGGACATTCACACACACTCTTGATACTTGATACTTTAATTCACCGAACTGCTGAGGTGAGTTTATAGCCCCACTTTTACTCTTATTTACTTGCTTTATAAAACTATGGGTGAGAAACATGCAAAACTCTTTTCGGACCAAAATCGAAAACACTATTACGTGAAACAACCTTGAATCCCAACTATGCTACCGTTAGTTCCCTTTGGGGAGGCGCGATTGTTATGGATAGATCTATTGGGGATGACACCCCGTTCGAGTTTGACCGGATAAACGCCCGTCGGGCGTATATCATATCGTATTGATTGAGTGTCATCGGAAATACACTTGCGGGCTTTTATTTATCATGCTTCTAGATGCATGCACACCGTCGTAGTTTCGGTCGCATGAACTTGGTACTAGCGTAATAGCCTTTTTGCATATAGTGTCACTCACGGAGATGCTATATGTGCAACTGTGGTCCAAACTTGAAAACTTGATAACTTAAACCTATGAACTCACCAACCTTTGTGTTGACATTTTAGCATGTTTTTCTCAGGTTTACTTATTGGCGTGGGCAATGGCAAAGGCATTCGTTGAAGACTGGCATCCGAAGTGTTTCAAATCATATTTAATACAACTTTTAATGGGACAATATATATTTTTATGGGCTTTACTTCCGCACTTTGAAACAATGATGTAAAACTATTTCTTAAATAAATATATATTTTGAAAATGGAATATAATTTCCATTCTTTATTACCTTGTGTTGTGTATATTGATTTAGTAGCACCCCATGACCCGAACGCTTCCGCTGTGAAATTTTGGGGGTGTTACACTATTATGGTTTGATTACTAGGTGGAGGGACAAGTGTCCAAACATCATTAGAAACGAATTGATTTAGTTCTTCTTGCATAGCCATTACCCAACTCTCATCTTTTATGGCTTCTTGTGTATTCTTAGGTTCTATGGTTGAAAAGAAACAAAACAAACTACTTTGGTTTTGAACTTGAGACCTTAATGTTCGCTCGCTTTAGCTTTCCTATGACTTTATCTACGGGTGATCTTTGGACTCCTTAATGTTTATGATTTCATCATTTAAAGGTTCTTCTTCTTCATTTATCTTTTTCTTTATTACTATAGCTTCACTTTCTATAATCTCGTCATCGACAAGAGGTGGAGAGGGTTTAGGTGGACTTTCATCAAATTTTATATTTAACGACTCCTCTGCCTTCGTTGTTTCTTTGTTCAATATGACGTAAGCTTTGCTATTTGTCGAATAACCTAGAAAGATACCTTCGGTTGATTTAGGATCAAATTTTGTAAGTTAATTTTTAGTATTAAGAATAAAACATTTGCTTCCAAAGACTCTAAAGTGATTTAACGTAGGCTATTTGCCTCGGAGTAACTCATATGGAGTTTTACCTAAGATTGGTCTAATTAAGACTCGATTGAGTATGTATGTTGAAGTATCAACGGCATTACACCAAAACTTTTGAGGTATGGATTGTTCATTAAGCATGCTTTGACTCATTTCTTGTAGGGTTCTATTCTTTCTTTTTACTACCCCATTCGATTGTGGAGTGCGTGGAGCCGAGAAGTTGTGAGTAATACCATTAGCGTCATAAAAGGCTCCAAATTGCACTTCATTATCGAATTCCCTACCATGATCCGTCCTAATGGACACTATAGGACTTCCTAGTTGTCTTTGGATCTTTTTGCTTAATATTTCAAAATAATTAAAGGTTTCCGTTTTGTTCTTTAAAAATTTTGTCCATGTATACCTAGAGTAGTCATCCACTATGACCAAAGTGTAGTAGTTGCCTCCATAACTTTGGATAGCGGATGGACCAAATAAATCCATATGTAGTAACTCTAGACACCATGTTTTTAGCTTTATGACTAGAATGAGCTTGTTTTCCTACATTACAAGCATCACAAAAATGATGTTCATATTTTAACTTAGGCAGATTTCTTACTAGATCTTTGGATGATAGCGATTGAAGAAGTCGCATGTTGACGTGACCCAATCTTGATGCCATAAGGTGAAGTATAATCCATAGAGGTAAGACATAGTTTGTCTTTAGGTTCATTACGATTTTAATGACATAAACTCCATGTTTCCTAATTCCTCTTCCTATGGTTATGCCATTTTAAGTATCTTTCTCGGTTTCGGTAAAAGTACATTGCACTTTTATCACATATTTGTCCTATACTTAAGAGGTTAAAGTTTAGGTTTTCTCGTGACACACATCGTTAATGGTTAGAGATTTGTTAGAAATCGTACTTTACCGATGATTCTACTTTACTATTTCCAAACACCACATTACCTCCATTAGCAGTTCATATGTGGAGAATAGATCCTATTCCGATCATGTGCCTCATGCACCCGCTATCCTTGACCCATTCATCGGGCTCTAGGTCGACCTTTAAGCACACCTAAAACAATAATAAACTCAAAAGTTTGGTCCCCATTTGTTCATGGGTCCATTAGTGTTAAACATTCCATTCATGTTAGACATGTATGGATAAGATGAGTATGCATTCCATGGAGCAAAGTTTTGAAAAGGAAAACCATTTTGCATATTTGGGTTCCATCCCATTTGATGGTTACTTCTTGGATAAACGTTATTAGGTCTCCTAGATGGATTATGTTTTGAAAAGATGGTGCTTTGTTTCTTGCAAAAGTAGGGTTATATTTTGGAGGTGGTTGTCAGTGGTGACATGAGTTGGTTTCTTCCTATTAACGATAACAAACTCGGTTCTAGATGAAGAAGCTACGTTATTACCACTATTTTCTACAAGCAGATCCACGGATCCTCTGCGTACACTAGCTGCTCCCTTTTAGGGATCCAGTAGGATCCGCCAACAAGTACGGTTTTTCTAGTTCCTTAACAAATTTTGTTTCTTTACTTTCACTAGTTGATGGATCAAGTTGTTGAATACCTAGACCCTTTGATTGTTACCGGTTTTAACACCATCAAGTATTGTATCTAAAGTGTTTGTACTCATTCTAGCAATTTTAGAATCTAAATGATCAACTAGTGTTTGAAGTTGAATAAAGTTCACATTCACCACTTGCTATTTTACCCTTTTCTAAACGTTTTAGTTTTACTTTTAATTCTATGACTTTTTATCTAAACGTTGATTTTGACTCTTTAAAAGCTTGTTTTTGTTAATTAGTTTTAAGCTAATATTGCATAGTTTGTCATATTCACTATGCAATGAGTAGTCATCAAGTGATGAACTACTATAGTATTCGTGACATACCTCGTCATTTGCCATGAGACAAATTTCTTCGTCCTCCTCGTCGCTCATTCCCCATGTGCGCTCACGAACGCTTTTGATCATCCCGTTTGGGACACTTACTAATAAAGTGGTTTGGGTCCCACATTTAAAGCAAGTATGATCATCCTTTGGCTTCTCGTCCTCTTTGCTTTTCCGAAAGCCTTTCTTATCGTCATACGGTTGTTTGACGATCTTCCCTTTCTTCTAAAGAACTTTTAAAGTCCCTTACCGCTTATAGCGTACTCCTCGTCGTCACTACCCGGAGGAGTTCTCTTCATCGCCAAGCCTTTTTGGCTTTTAGGGCAAGAGATTTTATTTCTCTTTCACCTTTGAGGCTTGAGTCTTTAGCAAGAACAAGCTCGTAGACTTTTAGATTGCCTATGAGTTCATCGAGGTGAGGGTTGTCAAATCTTTTGACTCTTGATCGCCGTTACCTTGGATCTCCACTTCGATGGAAGTGCCTTAGATATCTCCTAACATGGTTACGGCTAGAAGAAGATTCATCAAGTTCTTGTAAAGATGTAATAATAGTATTAAAGTTAGAAAATGAATCACTAGAACAAAAAGTGGATTTGCATAGCCACCTTATAAATATGTGTGATGATATACATATAGTCACACATGTTTTTTCTACTTTTATGTTCGTGTGTGACTAAAGGTCGCAAATAAAGTGACCATAGGTACCCTATGGTCACGTGTTTGACTTTTTTAGTCTCTATTGCAAAAGAGTAACCAAAACCGTAACATGTGTGACTAATTAGGTACAAATTTTGTTGGATTAATCCGTATTAGTGACCATAAACACTGTATAGTCACACAAAGCATGTTTGTTTTGGGTATTTAGTCACATACAATTAAGCATAAAGTGGCAAAAAGTGTTAATAAGTGTGACCATATGTTGTTTAAGGTGAAGAAATATGTCTTTTGTGTGACTGTTGATCATCTAATGGCCACTTGAATTTTATGTTTGTGTGGCATTTTCTAACATTTAGTCACACAAAGCATGTTTGTTTTGGGTATTTAGTCACATACAATTAATCATAAAGTGGCTAACAGTGTTAATAAGTGTGACCATATGGTGTTTCAAGTGAAGAAAGGTGTCTTTTGTGTGACTATTGATCATCCAATGGCCACATGAATTTTATGTTTGTGTGGCCTTTTCTAACATTTAGTCACACAAATCATGTTTGTTTTGGGTATTTAGTCACATACAATTAACCATAAAGTGGCTAAAAGTGTTAATAAGTGTGACCATATGGTGTTTTAAGTGAAGAAATGTGTGTTTTGTGTGACTATTGATCATCCAATGGCCACTTGAATTTTATGTTTGTATGGCCTTTTCTAACATTTAGTCACACAAAGCACGTTTCTTTTGGGTATTTAGTCACATCCAATTAATCATAAAGTGGCCAAAAGTGTTAATAAGTGTGACCATATGGTGTTTTAAGTGAAGAAATGTGTGTTTTGTGTGACTATTGCTCATCCAATGGCCACTTGAATTTTATGTTTGTGTGGCCTTTTCTAACATTTAGTCACACAAAGCATGTTTCTTTTGGGTATTTAGTCACATGCAATTAACCATAAAGTGGCTAAAAGTGTTAATAAGTGTGACCATATGGTGTTTTAAGTGAAGAAATGTATGTTTTGTGTGACTATTGATCATCCAATGGCCACTTGAATTTTATGTTTGTGTGGCCTTTTCTAACATTTAGTCACACAAAGCATGTTTCTTTTGGGTATTTAGTCACATTCAATTAATCATAAAGTGGCCAAAAGTGTTAATAAGTGTGACCATATGGTGTTTCAAGTGAAGAAATGTGTGTTTTGTGTGACTATTGATCATCCAATGGCCACATGAATTTTATGTTTGTGTGGCCTTTTCTAACATTTAGTCACGCAAAGCACGTTTCTTTTGGGTGTTTAGTCACATCCAATTAATCATAAAGTGGCCAAAAGTGTTAATAAGTGTGACCATATGGTGTTTTAAGTGAAGAAATGTGTGTTTTGTGTGACTATTGCTCATCCAATGGCCACGTGAATTTTATGTTTGTGTGGCCTTTTCTAACATTTAGTCAAGCAAAGCATGTTTCTTTTGGGTATTTAGTCACATGCAATTAACCATAAAGTGGCTAAAAGTGTTAATAAGTGTGACCATATGGTGTTTTAAGTGAAGAAATGTGTGTTTTGTGTGACTATTGATCATCCAATGGCCACATGAATTTTATGTTTGTGTGGCCTTTTCTAACATTTAGTCACACAAAACATGTTTCTTTTGGGTATTTAGTCACATACAAATTAAGCATAAAGTGGCCAAAAGTGTTAATAAGTGTGACCATATGGTGTTTTAAGTGAAGAAATGTGTGTTTTGTGTGACTATTGCTCATCCAATGGCCACATTAATTTTATGTTTGTGTGGCGCTTTCTAACATTTAGTCACGCATCGAATTAAGCAAACCGTGACCAAAAGTGTTAATAATTGTGACTATATGAATCTTTTAGTCACATATAAGAAATCAATATATATCAAAACAAATTCTAATATATAAAAATATATTCAAAATATATTCAAATACAATAAAATTGGAATGTATATAAAATTGTAATGTCGTATATAATAAAATTCTCAATAATTTAACGACTTCGACTCTTGATCTTCTTAGCTTCCTTTTGCATGGTATGACTAGAGACGTGGCGCCAGATTTAATTTAGGTGCGGTTCTTCTCACCAATCGCTTTATGGTACTTGGTGGTGTTACCGTAGGAAACAAAAGCGGGGTATCAAACATTGAATTAAATATGAAGAATGATATATGTAGGTTTATAAAACACATGCATCTATGTACCTTTTCATCGAAAACCACTTGATCCTTTGGCCATGCATAAAACCACCTCTCGCATCCTTAACTGCTTTTGAGACCGTTACTTCCTACATCCGGTATGCACGATCCACTAAAGATTTTTCAATAGATACTCTGAGCAATCCTTTGGGAGTGGTTTGTTATGAAGCATTTGTTTTCCATCGCTTTGTACACGGTACCCTCCGCAATAATAGTTGATTTCTTTATGCCACACCGCACACTTAATTACCTAAAAGATAATTTGTTGCATGTATATATGTATCGAGAATTAATTAAACTAAAGAACATATGAAAATGTTTAAATACATACTTGTGGTAGTCTTGTTAATGGAGACTCTGTTCTTGTGATCCGAAAAGTTGACGTGAAGAATCCTTTCGTTTTGATCTAGTCGATTTCTTAGATGCGACAGATTTAACAGCTTCCTATATGTATAATACACGGTAAATAAATAATATATGTAGAATTCAAAAATCCTGGGGGTGATTTATTACTTACACTTATTTGAATTTCCTTTTCCAAAGTTGCAAGTCCATTAGACTTCTCAATGCTCGAACTTTCTCACGTCCAAAGAACACGTGTTTCGGCATCCTCATCAAGACTTTGCTATTTAAAAGATTAATGTTCACCGGAGACACCGAAATATAAATTGTTTAAGAAGATCAAGCGATTTAAAAGGGTAAAAAAGATGGAATGTTACTTTCTTATGTCTTACTTCCGTTTACATCAATGGAGTTGAAGTTGATCGCAATCGCCCCTTTGTGCACCAATTGTTTCATCAAACTCAGACACGCCTCTTTTTCTTGACGTTGGCGCCTCTCATTATCAAGTTCACTTTGAAGTAACACCACTCTTTCATCGATGCTTGTCGATTCGAGGCAAATCAAAATACCTCTTGTAGGTTACTCCACCTCCCACCCTCTCGCATATCCTCCCTTTTCCTTACCTAATACAACTGTCATGGCATCGCCATGATCAAGCTTCAAGATTCCTTGTTTGATCTTGTCGTCCGCTTTTCTCGCACACACATATGGGAAATAGGTTATTTAATTCTACCAAGATTAACTTGTAACTAAAAGTATTAACTAAAACACTACCGTATTAACTTATAAATAACAGCTTTAAGTAATACAAGAGCAATATTAACTAAAAGTATTAACTAAAACACTACCAGTATTAACTTATAACTAACAGCTTTAAGTAATACAAGAGCAAGATTAACTTATAACTAAACAAACATAATAATAAAATTTGCAACAAACTTACAAATTTTTCTCCCACCGATCCGATATCATCATCGTGATATTCTTCGCCTTTTTCACCCTTCCTTTCAACCACAGCACCACCACGCGTGGTTCTTCATCCGTTCAATTTCTTTACTCTCGATCTTATAAACATCAAATACATACAAATGTAAGATAAACGAATATAAACGAAACTATGATGCTATTAAATGCAAATGTAAATGTGCAAATGTTTATCGTTACCATTTTTCTATCACACGGGCGTATCCACCTCGTCCCATTGTATGATCATAAATGCACTTGGAACGCGACACTTTAGCTTTTGTCGATCTCACCTTGCAACACAAAATCATACGGCGTTTAGATGTAGTAATGTCGATAGTATACAACTAATACATATGGAAACATATGAAAAGGTGAAAGATATTTGAACTTGAATAAAATGAATAATTAACACATTGTATTCCTCATTGGTTAAAGAGTTTACAAAATTAACCCAATCTTGGCTTTTATAATTGCACTATACTTTGCCGGACTTCATTTAGTTTTGAAAGGGTATTTTGGTTGGGCAATATGTAGTTTTGTATCAATTTCATTCGAATTCCTTAGAAGTTGACCAAGACGATTCATTATCGCCTTTCGAAAACCAAGTCAACATCAAAATATCAAAAGCTAAAAATGCAAAGATTAACAAATTGTTGTTAATTAGTTGCACATCAAAAGATTACTTATATTAACAAACATAATTAGCATTCGTATGGATAAACCATCAAAAGATCCATACATATTCCATTGTTAATATATCTACATACCATCCCATTAAACCAAGACATTAGACATTAGACATTAGACATAAACAGATGACACTAGAGCAAAGAAAAATCCCATTCCATAGCGAAACCCTTCAACCATTCATCGCCTGAATTTGTTCTTCCTTGGTATCGATTTCCTCCTAAGATTGAGTAATGAGATCATTCAACCCCTGCACTTAGACCTCGCAGCCTCCCCGTCATCCCTAAGATCCACCAATCTCTAAGGACCTAATGTTTAAAACGGCAAACTAAGTCCTCCTTCTTTAAACTATGACTATAAATTAGGGGTGTTGATCCGTTCGGTTATCGGGTTTTGTTTCGTTAAATCGGTTATATTTGTATTTTGTCAAGACGAAACCGAAACGAACCGAACTATAATTAAACCAAAGCGAACCGAAAACCGATTATGAATTAAGTTCGCTTCTTGGGTTGACCAAATTAAGCTTGATTATTGGGTTGACACATATGGTTTTAAACCGAAATGGATAATTAAGTTCGCTTCTTGAGTTGACACAAAATTATTTAGATTTTAAGCCATGGCTTCCATAATTAGCAACCTACAAACATAATGTTTGAGTAAATGGGACGAAACGAAAACAAATGAAACGGCCGAATGTGTGTAAAAAGTTATACAAACGGACTAAAAGATGAAAAACCAAAACGTGCAAACACGGACGAAAACGGAACGATAAAACCGATTAAAAGGGACAAAGACGTAAGAAACGGACCAAAACGTATTAAAATGCAAGAAAACGTGTATAAACGCATTTAATCGTGTAAAAGTGTAAGAAAACCTTTGAAACGGTTGAAAATTCTTAAAACATACGAAAATGGGTAAAACGAATGAAAACGGGTAAATGGGACGAAAACGCAAAACAAATTGAAACGGTGAATGTGTGTAAAAGTTATACAAACGGACTAAAAGATGAAAAACCGGCTAAAGCGTGCAAACACGGACGAAAACCAGTAAACAAAACGGAACGTATAAAACCGATTAAAAGGGACAAAGACGTAAGAAAACGGACCAAAACGTATTAAAATAAGAAAACGTGTATAAACGCATTTAACTGTAAAGTGTAAGAAAACCTTTGAAAACGGTTGAAAATTCTTAAAATATACGAAAATGGGTAAAACGAATGAAAACGGGTAAATGGGATGAAAACGCAAAACAATGTAAAACATATTGTAATCGGCCGAATGTGTATGTAAAAAGTTATACAAACGGACTAAAAGATGAAAAACTAGCAAAACGTGCAAACACGGACGAAAACCAGTAAACAAAACGGAACGATAAAACCGATTAAAAGGGACAAAGACGTAAGAAACGGACCAAAACGTATTAAAACGTAAGAAAACGTGTATAAACGTATGAATGTTTAAACGTATTGTAAAAGTGTAAGAAAACCTTTGAAAACGGTTGAAAAATTCTTAAAACATACGAAAATGGGTAAAACGAATGAAAACGGGGTAAATGGGACGAAACGGACGAAAACATATGTAAAACATATGAAAATGTATGAAACGTTTGAAAATGTACGTTAGTATGTAAAATGACTAAAACTTATTCAAACGGACTAAACATGAAAAACTAGCGAAACGTAAACACGGACGAAAAATCGTAAACAAAACCGAAACGATAAAAACAGATTAAAGGGGACAAAGACGCGTGCAAACGTATTAAAGCACAAAACGTGTATAAACGTATGAATGTGTGTATAAACGTGTATACACGGCGAAAAAGTTTTCAAAAAGTAAACAACCCCTAACTCATATAGTATAGCTAAACATATGTGTGAGCATCCTATTGTGTCAGCAATTTACGTAATATTGTATGCAAGTAGTTACATGTAAGGTATTGCAATTGATGTTATCATGTGTCAGCAATTCTTGTTGCGTAATGTTGTTGTAACCTTGTCGGGTAATGTTTACGTGGGTTTTGTTATGCAAATTTGCATGGTTCGCAAATTAATAACCACCGAATTCATTGTTTGCCAAAGTTGTAGTGTCTATAAAGCAAGATTAGTCTTCTTGATTCTTTATGACTACATAGTAATGATGACTAACTTTGATTTTTGTCAATGTGCTACATTGTAACGATGACTAACTTTGATTTTGGTCGATGTATTGCGCTTGACATAAATTTTAAGAATTTGAGCAAATCCGATAACCGCTAAAAACCGATAACCGAAGAAACTGAAATCGAGAAAACCCGAAACCGAAAAACCCGCTTATCACGGTTCATAATGCATTTTTACTTATCTAATTTGATCATTTACTAACGTCCATGGATTACATATCATTAATGTGATCGTAATCTATAAACGTCAAATAATTAGTATTACTTATTTTGTTAGATATGGTAATTTGAATGTTGCTATTGCGACACAACAACATTACTATTATTCTAATATCTTTAGTGTTATTTAATTTTACTAAAATGACATATTACGTTATGATTTATGTTATTGTTCGCCCGATTCGATTCGATTACTTTTTGAATGGTTAACCGTGACCCGAACCGCGGGTAATCGCTCATTTCGATACCCGCATGTCCGGTTACCCGCCTAGTACGGTTTGGTTTTGGATAGTAGAATGAACTACCCGCCCGTGATGGATAGTTAAAATCTCTAAACGAATCGAGCCGAACCGCCCGTGAACACCCCTAGTATATAGGGGTGGTTTAGATCCAATGAAAAATGAAGGGTTTAAATTGGAATATTAGATATCTTCCTAAATACTCCTCCCGCATATCACTTTTTCTTTTCTTTTTCTTGAACTATTGCATATCACATTTATGCATGGAAGAATATGAAGGGCTACAGAATACCCAAAATAAATTTTCCGATGCCTCTTAAGTGTTTTTTTGTGATTATTTGTGCAAATTGTGAGGTACATTGTAATTATGTATACTTACCTAACCATAAAATCAACCCACAAGTATCAATCATTTTAACTCTAAACACACAACTATCAATAATTTTACCCTAAACACACAAAATGTCTTCCACACCTAATATCGATGAAATGAAAGCCGCCATCGAATCCGCAAGCTCGTGATGCTTTCAGTTGTTGATATTGCAAGACATAGCAGAGGAGAAAAGTTGATCGAGCGGATGGGAGAAGAGAGCAAGATTCGAGGAAACTGTTGCCAAAAAGAATGTATAATCGATGAGGTCGGTAGATTGTTTACTCGTTTCAATGTCATTGCAAAGAATCGGTGAGTATGCCTTCGTGAGATACAGCTTGAAGGATCAAGGAAGATTGATTTCTTGGCTCGACTTTTGGTGCTATGTCGTCGGAGTCTGTCGGAGAAGGAGGAGTTCTTGGAAGATTTGGATGAAGTTGATGAGTCGAAGATGGAGCATAGGAAGCTTTGGAAGTTTTTTTGTGTTTTGATGATGTATAGTTGATGGTTGTATGGATGCTTGCTATTAATCGCTACTTTGTTTATATAAGTAATTATATGTAAATGATCAATGATCAATGATCGATTACAATGGTTAATTTTAGGTTTTAATGCTTTATTAACTTGAAGAAATAAGTTAGTTTTATTTATTTATTTATTTACTTTTATTAGAAAATGGTCAAGTAGTGTGTGTTTGACTTTCAAGATTTCACACATTTATCTCTCTTACACTTGGTCAAAACACACGCTTAGATTCTAATTAATAGCGATTTAGGGTTTTCAATCAAACGCAAAATCAATGAAAATAAATGTTAGTCAATGAAATACTCTTGAGGGCTATTATAAAGGGTTTGATTCTCTTCCTATTGAGCCTAATATCTCAGGTATAAATGTTATAATTTAATGCTAGTTTGTTAGTTTAGGATGTTTATTGATTTATAGATGATAATGTGTTATGTTAGTTTAGGATGTTAGTTAGGGTATTAGTCATTTGCATAGGAAAAGTAGTTGTTTGATGATTTATGGATCATTAGTTGAGGTAATAACGATTACGTGTTATACATGCAGTATGGGTACGTGAAGAATGAGACACGAAGAATGAGATTAGTAGATGCGAAGAATGAGATTTGCGGGTAGTGGTGCTAGGTTGGCTTTTAGGTGTCCCTTTGCCTCCTTGCGTGTTTTGTTTTGCCGTAGTCTTAGGCCCGTCGTGGTTTGCGTTGCTCGTTGTTGCTCCCTTAGGTTGGCCTCGCTTTTGGTGTGCCCGGCTTTTGGTTTTATGTCCATTGCGCTTTGCTATTGGCGTATTTACTGCCCGCTTGTGCGTGTTTCTTTTCCCGTATGCCTGTTTGCTTGTTTGCTTGCTTTCTTTTACTACGCTATTGCCTTTTGGTTTTGTCGTATTCTTTCTCTATCCTTTCGCACTACGCTATTGCCTTTTGTTTGTTGTTGTTGTTGTTGTTGTGATCGCATAATAGTCAATAAGGTATGCGCTTTAGTAAATATAAAAGCATAGTTAAATGTTAATGTATGGGACTCGGAAGGGTTAACTATGCTTCTTTTTAGGAAAACACTTTTTATGATCTTAAATACACAATCAAACCCTTTCGAGTTCACATATTGTTCCTTTTGTTTTTTCAACAATCTAGCAATTTTCCAGTGCGTAATTGCACAAAGGGAGTTGAAACGACAAAAGGACCATGGGATCTCGAAAGGGTTTGATTGTGTTTATTTTTATGAGGTGTGTTGATTGCGATAATGATATAGTGTGTATTGTTCATGGCGGGCCACACTCCTTCATTATCCCATTCAACACATACACTTTCGTAGAATCGATAATTATTTACACTTGGTACTTTGAGCTTCCTCGAAAACCCATTCCTATGTCACCGCATAGCAACAGTTTGGTGCAAATCTTTGCGACCATTTCAGACATGGCAATGGGATTTCAAGTGGACGCTCAAAGTACTAAGTCGCTCCACTTGCTTGCTTATAACATATTGACATTTAACTTTTTGAGCATTTCCTTTGCATGTATAAACTCTATTTTGTTCATAAGTGTCTTACTTTGATAGAGGTCGTGATGATATATCTTAATAAATCAATCGATGATGTGATAGAGGTATGTTCAACTTCCTTTGAATCCGCAACTATATCATATTGTTCCTTAACATTTTTAACAATCTAGCAAAACTATAATTATGATTTCAAAAACATAATTAACCCTTCTCGCCTTCCATACGTTCCTTTTGTTTTTCAACAATCTAGCAAATCGCCTGTGCGTGCCTTTGCTCAAAGGGAGTTGGTTTATTTTGGGCCACATGTGTTTATTTGTGATATGCAAAAGGTCGTGATGACGATTATCTTATTTGATATGCAAATGATGTGATTTACCGTATGTTGGCATGGCAATTTTATTACATTATTTTGCGCCCATGGCGGTTATATCCCGATGTTCCGTGTTTATCCAACCTTTTCACGATCCGAGCCTTGCTAATGCATATCACATCGCACACTCGCTTGGAAGTTTATATGAGTCGATATACTTGTTATAGACTTTTGCTAGATTGTTAAAAAGTTAAGGATCAATATGATATAGTTGCGATTCAAAGGGAAGTTGAACGCGTACAAGGTGGCACGTTACTTTGTAGATGAGTAGGAATTTCAAGATAGTTACCCATTCTAAATTCCCAAACAAAGCCTTTTGTTTTTCAACAATCTAGCAAATCGCCCGGTGCGGCCTTTGCTCAAAGGGAGTTGAAACGACAAAAGGTACCGTAGGGGATTCGTAAGGGTTCACTAAGTTGAAATTCCATACACATCTACAAAGTAACCCGCCACATTGGTATGTTCAACTTCCGCTTGAATCAAACTATATCATTTTGTTCCTTAACTTTTTTAACAATCTAGCAAAACTATAATTATGAGGTGTCGGTGTGTATGAGGTCGTGATGACAAGTATCTTATTAAATCATGCAAATGATGTGATATCGATGTTTTGAAACTATTGATTTATACAGATCTGAGCCTCACTATTATGTGCAAAAATGAGTCAATTTTTTTTGACCGTATGGTAGATGGGTTGCTCAGATACAAGATCTTATTCCTAGTTTCAACATTAAAATTTTAACCATTGCACTTAAAAGTCTTTTCATCACCGGATAGGCTTTTTGTCTTTTCATCTCTGTAAAATTAACTTTTGTAGAATCGATAATTATTTATTCGGCACACCTTTGGTACTTTGAGCTTCCTCGAAAACCCATTCCTATGTCACCGCTATAGCAATAGGTTTGGTGCAAATCTTTGCAGCCATTTCATAGACATGGCAATGGGATTTCGAGTGGACGCCAAAGTACTAAGTCGCTCCACTTGCTTGCTTATAACATAGGTGTCTTACTTTGATAGAGGTCGTGTTGTTTACCATGACCATCATCGCTTTGATCAATTATGACGGTAGTTTTAAACTTGAGATTGCCCATATCTTGACCGGTTTATAGCAATGTATAGACGATTATGTCGCATGTTTGTGACCGCTTTATTTTATATGCATAATATTATCACAACCTTGTACTTTAATGAAGTTGGTAAATTTCTTCGTGTCAATCATGTTTCATTGTGGCTAGCGTCCGTTGGCGTCACGTGTATATATAGTTTCATTAGAAGCTATATATAATCATTGGTCCCTATCATACACCCGTCCCAATGAATCATGATTGGCTCAAGATGTTAAGCATCCGTGTATATAGTCGTAGTAGAATGGGTGGAATTTGACATCGAATAAGAATGGGTGGAAGAAGTTAATACGGCAATGCTAAGTTAATACCGCTGCTAAGTTAATACCGGTAGTGCTAAGTTATTGAATAGTATGTTTCTTATTTAAAAGTACCTACAATTATATACTTTATTACAACGTATAACTTTTTGTTACTTGGATTCCACGTGTTTTTATCATCACGTTGAACGTGACATTCAAGGACGGAAACATCGTACAAAAACATTGCAAACGTTGATGCACCGGCAAAGGATTCAATAGCTTTATTTGCGAGAAGTTACGATATCGTGTATGTTATTGTAATATTATTTATTTGTATGTTAAGGTACTTAATTTTAAGGTGATTCTACCAAATATTTTGTATGTATTTAATCAAGGGTTTAGGTCATAAAATAGTTGCGTACTTTTTCAAATGTACCGCTTTAGTACGTAATTGTTGTGTAAAATTTACATATTTGCATATATACCCAAAACATGCTTAAGTTGCATTGTACATCATGCATTAAAAATTGTATTATGGAGAAATATGAAACTTTTGAGTTTTAGTGGGTATATATGCAATGCTCCATAATACAAGCTAAAAAATAAAACAAAAATCCTTCCTTAATTAATTGTAATCATTGCGCTTTGAGAACCGTGACATATTACGGCTACACTTAATCACATAGTCTTAGCAAAATATTCAAGTCTATCTTCTTCAACACAACAACCGATCATCGTGTAATGTTACACATTGTTTTTTTTTTTTTCTTTGTTTTTTAGCCATGAACCGCAAATGTAAAGTGATTGATATGCATGTTTCGATATGTTGATGGATACAAATGCATGTTTGGTAATTTTTCAAGAATGTTTAACATATCCTAAAGAATATAGTATCCTTTGATCATAAAGTAATGTACCGCTTTATAATATGAACTATATGCGATTTGATTCTTTAGAATATTGTGTGACATGTAAATATAGGATTATTTGAATAAAAAATCATGGATATATGTGGATTGTGGAAAACGAGCAACTATTTGTTAAATAGCTAATTAGACAACTTGTAAACATATGTTTAATCTAGGTTAGTATAGCTTTTATATGATTTGGTAAAGCACTACACCTTATGTAATTAATTATCCGAGCTTAGGTTTAAACATTGGATGAAGCAATGGCGTATGGTATGTTGGGTAGATTATGGATTTCTTACTAGATTTTAACAAACGATTGGTAAGATGAATAAACGAAAAAAATCTGATTTTACCTAAAAGGACTATATGATTATTGGTTTTGAAACATAGTTAAATATGTAGTAGTACATCTTCAATCATATTTTGTTTGACACCTTAATGATAAAGATGTATTGATCATCTAAGACTTGTATTAGTTGAATGTTATGCATATGAGATAACCTTATTGACCATTAAGACGATTGTGGTTTTAAAATAGAATGAGCATCCAATTGTTGGTGGAGGCAAACCGCACAAACATTAGGACATTGCGTAAGTTGTACTTCAAATGCTTACTTAAGGTTATAAATTTATCGATGCAACCATCAAATTGATATACGTGCTACTTTTTAAATTTAAGATACTTCCGCTTTGTTTATCAAACACTGCACTCAAGAAGCTACCGGATATACCTAATCCACAATAGGGGAACCAAACATAAGGTTTACCGGAAATTGGTTCGTGGTCGCATTACTTTGCAAGGGTCCGAGTGGCAAGCTTTTATTGATCAAAGCCAATACATCAATGTGGCCACATTCCATTTCATTCGTCGGAAGAAGATCATATTATGTAACAGGTACAACGATGCAGCCACGAATGCCCCGGATACGATCCGGCTCTTCTAGGTTATGTATAACGAGGGTGCTCGGTTACGTTGGATGAATATCCCGCACAACCTCTCGTAAGAAAAAATGTTAATCAATACATTGTATAAGTTTGTTGAAAATGGGGATTATTTTAATTGTTTGACCCGCTAATGTTTTCTTTAAACTAAACTATTACGTAGGTCATTCCTTGCAATTTCCGGACCATACCGACAATAACCAATTTGACGTTCTTGTTGTTTGGGCGTGCCGTAGCGACTATCACTCACCGTCAAATTGAAATACTGGAGGAAAAATGTAGACACGTGCATGAGTTTGGTGGCACGGATGGAATGTATTGGTTCACGATGAAAACCTGCTTACCGGCACAAGAGTTGTTTCACAAATCTCCTAAACAATACTCTTTCCCCGATGCCATTTGGTCAAAATGGACCGATGATGCGCTCGAACTTGTGCAACGTATGGAGTCGAATCGTACAAGACCGCTCATGAGAAACCCCGTAGATGAAGGTATGTTAATCAAAGTGTAGACATAATCTATGACTTTATTTTAAAATAAACCTTTCCATATAATAGCTTTTAAATTATTAATTACCATTTTATTAAATTCCAATTGCAGATGAGCGTATGAAACACATATGTGCATGGAACGAATGTTCGAGCATGAAAGTGAAAGGATTGTTTTACGCCCCCATCCTTGCATATGTCACTGACAGAGTCGTTTGGTAAGTAATGATACAACCGGACCATTTCAAATATTATAATATGCTTTCGCAAAACTAATATATACTTCAACACATGGACATACTTTTGATTAGCATACTACATTGTTCTTTTTAATGCGAACATACCACATAAGTTTACGACGAAATCACATGTGGAAGTACCATAACGCATTGTCGAGATACCGGAAGACATGGAGTTTTATGTGAACGTGAATCGCAACACCACAATGATAGGCCTAGAAGCAAGAACCACGCTACCATAAACGCCATATGGAGAGAGATTGTTGAGGAGTGTCGCTGGGAACGAAACAAATGGTCGATTCAATCTTGTTGACTTTGTCATCGACGACCAAGCTTCGTGTCTTCCGTAATCCAGCTTATAATTCCAAGATTTAGCATGTGCTAAAACGTAATTCCGTGCGTTATCGCTTGTTATTGGTAGACACGCTTATAAAAGATTTTAGGATTGTGTAGGATTTGGTTGGTTTCATTTAGGGTGTGTTCCCAAGTAGTTGAAGCCATTCATGAGATGGAATGTAAACTACTTGGTATAGCCCCTATCCGGAAGTGTATGGTTCATACCGTGCATTAAAAGGTGTTCTTTGTGATGGTTTTGTGTTGGTTGTCATCCGTCCATGGTTGTATGATACGGGCGCTTTGTTTTATTATCGGACTTATAAGAATGATATATCGATATTGAATAGAGTTGCTTAGTATGCAACTTGATATGGAACTTGTCCATATCATAGGTGTTGATTTTTCATTTTACAAAGTTTCCTTGATTAATACAAGTTCATCTTTGCACCCAAAAAAATATATTTTTGTGTTGTGGTTCACTTATAAACGTAAAACTTTAGTGGTTAAAGCTGCCAAGACAAAGTTAAGTCCGGTAGGTTAGTTTTAGTGGTTAAGGCTGCCAAGACAAGGTTAAGTCCGCGGAAATAAGATAAGTCTGCTTAGTATTCGTAGTTAGTTCTGCTTATGAAAACATAATAGTTTTTTGTGTGACTATTGATAATCCAATGGCCACATCAAATTTCTTTTTGTCGTCGCATTTCTAACATTTAGTCACACAAAGCATGTTTCTTTGGTTATTTAGTCACATACAATTAAGCATAAAGTGGCTACAAGTGTTAATAAGTGTGACCATATGGTGTTTAAGGTGAAGAAATATGTCTTTGTGTGACTATTAATCATCCAATGGCCACTTGGATTTTATGTTTGTGTGGCCTTTGTAACATTTAGTCACACAAAGCCTGTTTGTTTTGGGTATTTAGTCACATACAATTAATCATAAAGTGGCTAAAAGTGTTAATAAGTGTGACCATATGGTGTTTTAAGTGAAGAAGGTGTCTTTTGTGTGACTATTGATCATCCAATGGCCACATGAATTTTATGTTTGTGTGGCCTTTTCTAACATTTAGTCACACAAAGCATGTTTGTTTTGGGTATTTAGTCACATACAATTAACCATAAAGTGGCTAAACGTGTTAATAAGTGTGACCATATGGTGTTTCAAGTGAGGAAACGTGTATTTTGAGTGACTATTCATCATCCAATGGCCACATATTAAGTTACGTGACCATATGTACCGGATTTTGGCTACACTTGAATAATATGTGTGACAAACGCTTAGTGTGACCATATATGGCATTTGGTCACGTGTTAGTAGCAATGTGACTTTATAGATTAGCTTTCGCAAGCTAACACAAACTAAACTTTAAACACACATATTAACTTACGTGAACATATGTACTGGATTTTGGCTACACTTAACGAATGTGTGACAAAACATTTAGTGTGACCATATATGGCTTTTGGTCACAAGTTCAAGTGTGTGACATATATTTGTCATCGCTTATATGTATATCGTGACTAATGCTTCAACCTTACTTTTCATTTGTCACTTGTTCCAATTTCGGATGTGGCTAAAGAGTTGGCAAAACATATCACCACCCTTACATAATGTGTGACAAAACTTGACTCTATGATTTAGACACACAAAATTACTTCATGTGACTAACGCATCAAGGTTACTTGTATTTGTCACGCTGCTCCAAATTCATATGTGGCTAAATGATCCGAAACAAAATCACCAGATACCTTTAGCCACACAACGCTCAATTGTGTGGCGACATAGTTCTAATGGTCACACAATTAAAATTTTCATGTGTGACTAATTAGTACATGTTGTCAATTTCGTACCTTCACCACACAAATATGCGAATGTGTGGCTGCTCCATTTCGACCATGCGTGACCAAATCCTGCTTTTGTACTAGTGTACAAGGACACCTTCCTTGCCCTACTCCACCCCCGAGTCACCTACTCGAGTTCAAGCACTATGTCAACAAACTCCTTCACTTGGCGGAGAAGCCTTCACAACGTTGCTTACACTTTTTCGGTGACAAAGCTAAATACCGAGTCCGTAGCACGGTGGACCAAACCAACACGACTATTACACAACAAATATGTGAAATATCAAATACAAGATCTTCGCCATGTAAATCTTGCGGAGTGATAAATCAATCAAGGACCCTTGCTTGGATGACTTAGAATGCTCGTGATCTCGCCTTAGAAGGACCTATATGAGGATCACAAATAGAAAGAAATAAGAACAACTCTCTAGATCAAGTGATCTATATGTTAGAAGAGAATGAGAGTGTATGAGAGATTTAGTAAGAAGAGGTGAGTTAGAATGAAGAAATGACTCTCTATTTATAGGCAAAATCTTCACCGCTCCCGGATCCCACGGATCCCTTCCACTGGGATCCGTCTAGTGTAATCTTAGGGATCCGTGGAACGCCCTCTTGCCCATGGGTTTTTGGTTATGGGTCATGGGTTATGGGTCGGTCCATGGTTTTCTTTAGATTCAATGTATCTAAGTATACATTGTATCTAGTCTACTTGGTATGGGTTAAGATCCATGGGTTATGGTCCATGGGTTATGGTTTTACCCATCCTAATAAACTATTACAACAAATGCTTAATTACTACATTTTTTTATTTAAATGGCTGTATGTAAATGCTTTACAAAAATAACATGTATCCTTATAATTATACTTAAGATAACATTATATTTGTTATCAACAAAACACAAAGAGATCGCAAAATATTAATAAACGTTTTTACGGTTTATTTGTATTAACACAATGGGTCATGGGTTATGGATCAAACTCCATGGGTATGGGTCATGGACATTGAGTTTTACCCAACAATATTCAATGTATCTAGTCAATGGGTTAAGGACTTCGATTTTTACCCATTACATTACCCATTACATTATAGAAGTGCATATTTGCATATTATGTAAACACTAGTTGTTATACATATGCAATTCTATATGATGTAAATAATATTACTTGTTTAGTGTTTTATATGAAAATATAAGTGTGTTAGTAAACTATTGGCTCAAACCATTTACGTATTTTATTTGTTTCGTTAAAATAATTTTACATTTGTTATCGACAAAACATTAGAAGATCGTAAAATATAAATAAACGTTTTTACGGCTTATTTGTATTAACAGCTTTATTGAAATTTCCATAAAGTAATTCCTTACATAAAAGATACAAGTAAATTGGTTTGTATCGCCAGAGATAAAGTTCTAATTCTCTGCATAAATATGGTTTTACCATGTAGTTTCGCATCCTTCTCTCGGATCTTAAATCTATGCTTTAAAGTTCTCTACACATTGATGGCCTTGTAACTTGATATCGCAAGAAGTCGCCTCTCTTTAAGCCTCAATGACCGCTTATCAATATGCCTTGTTGGTAATTGAGAACGGTCTTGACAAGCTTTCTAGACAACAGCTTGTTTGAGATCCATAAAGTAGGTTTCAATGTGAGAAAGGTAAGTGAACTTTGGTGGGCGGTTTATGAAGATAGGAAACATGAGGATTGAAAGATGAACCTACTTGGTCTTATCTATACACCGCCAAGGAGGTAATGGTTAGTACTCACACCAAGTGTGTGTGTTCCCACTCGTGTGAAGCAATTGTAGTAGATGGAAATGTATCACAACCGGTATAGCCCTTGACGTGGAGAGGTTATGGGTGCCTAGTGATGCCAATATCCTTTTCTCGCCTTAGTCATTGTGGTGGCACGTTGAATGATCCGGGTGGAAGGAGAATTGGAAATGTAGCAAGATGGTATGGTGCTTAATAAGGTGAATCCAATGGTGTTTGAATGAGTGCTTGTATATAGGATATAAAGAATGTGCAGGATGCCTTGTACTACCATGAGATAGAGTTTTGTTTTGTCACCATATATCCTTGTTTGTCCGATATCGATGTATGAGCCTAGTTTGTTGTTCTGTTTGGGTGATGTCCAAAAGCAGATTGTATGCATACAAGCATTGTACAATATTTGGAGTTAATAATATATTTCACCTTTGGACTAAAGAAAAGATGACATAACTTTTAGATCAAATGGGCTTCAAAGTAAAGGTGAGATCTATGCAAAAACCTCCTATCCAAAGAACAAATGACATCATCTCAACCATCCAACCTTCTTTCATCCAATGGTCCGATTTCATCCGAAAATAACAAATAGGGCATATTAGTAAAATCACATGTTACAATAAAAGAAAAAAATCCCAAATCCTCATTTAACATTCCGTTTTCTCTCATCAAACCCTAATCGACTTTCTCTCTATCATCCACAACGGAATCCATGGAAACACCGCTTGTATCACCATGAAAACACCGTCGGCTTCATCACCATCGCATCAAACTGCTGCTTTGTCAATTAAACCACCGTCACATTCGCCAAGATCGGAATCGATCAAACAATGAAACCGCTGTCGGAATCACCTTCAAACCACGGTTTGAGTATGTGAATCACATAAAACCGTTTTCCTGACGCTCATCTAATTCGATTGACGGAAAACACCGTCACCACCGCCGTAGATGAAAGTGATTTAATCAAAGTTATGAGATGAACATGAAGTCGTGAAAGAAATAAGTGGTAAAAATCCTTTAGATTTAATTTTGTTGTAAAGTGAAAATCCCATAGGATTTAGCATGAAAACACATGAGATTTTGAAATGACTTGACATTCGCTTTTAAGTTGTGTGATGCTATGAAAAAGTGTGAATCATAGTGTTTTAGTTATCCCAATCCCATGGGATTCTCGTGTTTAATCACATGGGATTCAAAGACATTAAAAATATATGTTGTCGTTGTGAATCCCATGGGATTCAAGATGAAAACACATGAGATTTTGAAATGACTTGACATTCAGTTTTAAGTTTTGTGATGCTATAACAAAAGTGTGAATCATAGTGTTTTAGTCATCCCAATCCCATGGGATTTTGTGTTAAATCACATGGGATTCAACATTAAAAAATATATGTCTTCGTTGCGAATCTCATGGGATTCCAAGTGAATCCCATGGGATTCAGCATGAAAACACATGAGATTTTGAAATGACTTGACATTCAGTATTAAGTTGTTTGATGCTATAACAAAAGTGTGAATCATAGTGTTTTAGTCATCTCAATCCCATGGGATTATGTGTTAAATCACATGGGATTCAGCATTAAAAAATATATGTCTTCATTGTGAATCCCATGGGATTTAGCATGAAAACACATGAGATTTTGAAATGACTTGACATTCAGTTTTAAGTTGTGTGACACTATGACAAAAGTGTGAATCATAGTGTTTTAGTCATCCCAATCTCATGGGATTCTGTATTAAATCACATGGGATTCAGCATGAAAAAATATGTCTTCATTGTGAATCCCAAGGGATTCATTGTTAATCCTATGGGATTCAGAATCAAAACACATGAGATTATGAAATTACTTGACATTTAGTTTTTTGTTGTTTAATGCTATGACAAAAGTGTGAATCACAGGGTTTTAGTTATGTCAATCCCATGGTCTTCTGTATAAAATCACATGGGATTCAGCATGAAAAATATTAAGGTCTTCATTATGAATCCCATGGGATTCATAGTTTTGGTTATCTAAAATCCCTTGCTTTCTGTATGCAAATTCTATGAGATCACCAAGACCAACTTTATTTGAACACACTGAGACACCGGGTGGATTGATATATTGGGAGCCTCATGTAGAAGAAGGAATTCAAGTACCGAAAGAGGAAGATACTGTGACACTATAGAGGAAGCTATAGATATGTATAGTACCTACGCTGAAGCGGGAGGTTTTCAAATAAAAAAAGCAGAACAACGATTAACAAAACCAATGATGTTTGAAAAAATTTAAGTTACTTATATTCTTGTTTTTTGTTAGTTCTTTTTTTTTTCTTTACTTGAATATTTAGAATACTTGAATTCTTAGATCATCTTATGTTTGAACAAATTGATGTTTGGTTATTAGTGCTGCCAATACTTGTTACCATCAGCACAATATCGCCTGTTGTACTCGAATGAGAGGAAGTTAGTAATGTCAATACTGCTTTATCGATGTTCGACTAATTAAATCCCATGTGATTTATAATGAATCTCATGGATTTATATTATGTAAATCACATAACTAAAAACATAAAAAGACAGATTTATTATGAATCTCATGGGATTATTAGACAATCCCATGGGATTTAATATAAATCTCATGGGATTTATAATGAATCCCAATGAGATTCTGTCTAAATCACATAAAGATAGTTGACAACTAAAAAGCATAAAAAGACATATTTTAACAAAGTGATCATAAAGATATTTGTACTACTTAACAAAACATAATCACTAAAAATTTAGTTAGTTATGGTACTACTTAACAAAACATAATCACTAAAAATTTAGTTATGGGACTACTTAACAAAAGACAATGTCTTAAAATTTCTACCATGACATAAAGACTGATCTAGAATTGCATTAAAAACTGTTCTACAATTGACATGTTTTCTAAAGATCTTGAAAGCTTAGCTTTTCTCACGTGCGTCCCTATTCTTAGCTGCTTCAACAATTATGGACCACTTTTCTTGAGAAGGAAGTTTATCAAACTCCTGTGCTAATTCAAGCATCTTAGTTGAATGATTGTTAAGCTCATGTAACAAGATCTTCGTAGCAAATTTAAATCTCAATCGCCGCCACATGTCCAATTGCTCTTTAGACTCAGGTACCAGGCCACAGTCCCATTTTGTAG
Organism: Chrysanthemum lavandulifolium; assembly: GCA_022545495.1. Taxonomy (NCBI): domain Eukaryota; kingdom Viridiplantae; phylum Streptophyta; class Magnoliopsida; order Asterales; family Asteraceae; genus Chrysanthemum; species Chrysanthemum lavandulifolium. The sequence continues at coordinate 18,745,060 of CM040245.1, forward strand.
CAGCTTCACCAGAATAACTTTCCATATGTAACATAGTGAACACACCACAATCTCGGAAGTTTTTTGACGTCCTCCACTAAACTTTTGCGATTCTTGGTTTTACTTTGAGAATGTTAGCATGCTTTTTGTACCCATAAAGCTTAAGATGTTTGGCAAACAATTTCTTCTACAAAAATATCATCAGAATCTACGTAAAAAAAAAATACATTATAAATATGTGAAAAAATTACACGTTTGGTCCCTGTGGTTTGCTCTAATTTCAAGTTTAGTCCCTAAGTCGTTTTAATTACACCAGAGATACCTATTTTTGAAACCTTGCACTCATTTAGGCCCTATTTTGGATGGGCCATTAGTTTCTCCGTTAAGTTTTTGCACCGTTAGTCCCTCCGTTAATAATTTTTGCACCGTTAGTCCTATTTTTTCAAATAATGGTTTTCGCCAGTTAGTCCTTTCGTTAATAATAGTTTTCGCCCCGTTTTTGTCCGTTGCTCAATTTTATCCGCTTCCCCGCTTTTTTACATTTTAAATCCGCTTTTTATGTTTTATCCGTCTTCGTCTGCTTTTATATGTTTTCGTCCGCTTTTTTACGCTTTTTTTCGCTTAAATTCGCTTTTATCTGCTTTTATCCGCTTCACCATTTTTTACGCTTTTTTCTTTTAAATCCGTTTTTATCTGTTTTTATCCGTTTTTGACCATTTTTTTTACATTTTTGTTCGTTTTTATCCGTTTTCGTTCGGTTTTTATCCGTTTTGCCTATTTCTTTTACGTTTTTTGTCCGTTTTTATTCGTTTTCATTCGTTTTTCATCCGTTTTCGCACTTTTTTTCGTTTTTATATGTTTTCGTCCGTTTTTTTGCGTTTTCACTTTTTTTTCTGTTATTTATCCGTTTTTGTCCGTTTTCATCCGTTTTTTAACTATTTTTGCCTATTTTTTTTTACGTTTTTATCCGTTTCATTTGTTTTATCCGCTGCACGATTTTTACGTTTTAGATGTTTTCATCCATTTTTATGTTTTCATCTGTTTTTTACATTTCACCCGCTTTTACGTTCGTCGCTTTTATCCGCTGCTCGTTTTTATCCGCCGCCCCATTTTACGTTTTATGCGTTTTATCCGTTTTCATTCGTTTTTATCCGTTTTCATTCGTTTTTTACGTTTATGTACGTTTTTTAATCCGTTTTCATTCGTTTTTTATCCATTTTCGTGTGTTTTTTTTATCCATTTTCGCCAATTTTTATGTTTTTATCCGTTTTCATTCGTTTTTTATCCGAATAAAAACGGATAAAAACGTAAAAAAACGGATAAAAACGGATAAAAAACGAATGAAAACGGATAAAAACGTAAAAACGGGAGAAAACGGATAAAAACAGACAAAACGTAAAAAACGGGTGAAAACTATAAAAACGTAAAATCGTGTGAAAACGGATAAAAACATAAAAAGAATAGACGAAAACATATAAAAACGTAAAATCATGTGAAAACGGATAAAAAACAAATGAAACGGATAAAAACGCAAAAAATTTGGGCAAAAACAGATAAAAAATGAATGAAAACGGACAAAAATGTAAAAAACGGATAAAACACATACAAAAACGTGAAAAATGGACAAAAACGGACGAAAACATATAAAAAACGAAAAAAACGGATAAAAAACGAATGAAAATGAACAAAAACGGACAAAAAACGTAAAAAGAATAGGCAAAAACGGATAAAAACCGAACGAAAACGGATAAAAACAAACAAAATTGTAAAAAAATTGTCAAAACCGGATTAAAACGGACAAAAACGTAAAAAAAACGGACGAAAACATATAAAAACAGATGAAGACGGATAAAAACGTAAAAAACAGACGAAGACAAACGTAAAAAAAGGGGGAAACGGATAAAAAACGAACGAAAACGGATAAAAACGGACAAAAACTTAAAAAAAACGGGTGAAAACTATTATTAACGAAGGGACTGACTGGCGAAAACCATTATTTGAAAAAATAGGACTAACGGTGTTAAAATTATTAACGGAGGGATTAACGGTGCAAACACTTAACGGAGAAACTTACGGCCCATCCAAAATAGTGACTAAATGAGTGCAAGGTTCCAAAAATAGGTATCTCTGGTGTAATTAAAACGACTTAGGGACTAAACTTAAAAACAGAGCAAACCACACGGACCAAAAGTGTAATTTTTTCTAAATATGTTGGATCAACAAATCTCATGATATTCATAAAAATCCCACGGGATCAAAAACATAGAAAAAACAAGGGCAAATCACCTAGAAATGTAGTTAACTTGCCACTTTTTACCATTGTATATATCATTCTTTTTTTCTCATTCTCACAATAAACTTCTATCGTTAGTCCTTTGTGTGTACCCGTTACCAAAAAACCCGCATCGTTAGTCCTTTATGCTAACGACCGTTAATAAATAACTTAAAATTTGGTTATCTTACGCTAAACTTGCATCGTTGGTCCTTTATACTAACGATCGTTAAAAATAACTTAAAATTTGGTTTCTTACGCTTCCGTCCGTTTTTCGCCGCTTTACACGCTGCTCGCTTTAACACGTTTTGTCCCTTTTCACGCCATACGCTTTACACGCCATCCGCGTTTTCAAGTTTTCATCCGCTTACGTTGTTCTCGTTTAACACGCCGTCAGATTTTCACGCTTTCATCCGTTTTACCCGTTTACATCCGCTTTTGCACGCTGACTATTTTTGCACGATTTGAATGTTTTACACGCTTCTTCGTTTAACACGTTTTCGTCCGTTTTCTCGCTTTCCTCCGTTTTACGCTTTCATCCGTTTACATCGTTTTCCGCTTTTACACAAAATGTGCAAACACAAACGAAAACGTGAAACAACGGATGAAAACGCGTAAAAAGGATGAAACGGAAACAACGGATGAAAACGTGAAACAACGGACGTGCAAAACGGACGAAAACATGCAAAACGGATGAAACATGTAGAAACGGATGAAAACGTGAAAAATGGATGAAAACGTGAATAATCGATTTAAAACGTGTTAAAATAGACGAAACGTGTTAAAACATACGAAAATGTAAAACATACGAAACCTCGCAAACATACGAAACACGCAAAACGGATGAAAACGTGTAAAAGTAGATGAAAATGTGAAAAAGCAGACGACCGTGTTAAAACGGATGAAAACGTAAAAGCAGATGGAAACGTGAAAAAGCGATTAAACCGTGCTAAAACGGATGAAACCATGTTAAAACGGATGAGAACATGTAAAACGAATCAAAACGCAAAAATGGGCGAAAATGTGTAAAATGGATGAAAACGTAAAACGAATGAAAACATGTAAAACGGATGAAAACGTGAAAAACGGACGAAAACGTGTTAGAACGACGACAACGTGTAAGAAGGGATGAAAGCGCATAAACGGACGAAAATGTGTTAAAAATGATGAAAACGTAAAAAGCATGAAAATGTGAAAAAACGAAGAAAACGTAAAAATGTATTTAATACGCAAAACGAATGAAAATGCGCAAAACGGATGAAAATGCGCAAAACGGACGAAACGTAAAAGCAGATGAAACGTGAAAACGAACGAAAACTTGTAAAACGCGGATGAAAGCGTGTAAAACGTATGAAAACGTGAAAAACGGATAAAACGTGTTAAACGAACGAAAAACGGTAAAACGTATGAAAACGTGAAAACACACGACTAAAACGTAAGAAACCAAATTTTAAGTTATTTTTAACGATTGTTAGTATAAAGGACCAACGACGCAAGTTTAGCGAAGATAACCAAATTTTAAGTTATTTATTAACGGTACATTAGCATAAAGGACTAACGATGCGTGTTTTTTAACGGTATACACAAAGGACTAACGATAGAAGTTTATTGACAGAATGAGAAAAAAAAAATGCTACATACAATGAGAAAAAGTGGCAAGTTAACTGCATTTATAGGTGATTTGAAAGAAAAAACAACTTACCTTTTTGTACAAACAAACATTCTTCTTCATTTACATTTCAAAACCCCCAATTGTCTCTAAAACCCTAGGATCTCCTCTGTAAAAAAAATGGTAATGTCAAAAGAAAACTATGAAGATGTACGCAATGCGAATGGAAGAAATTAAGAAAAGAATGGAAGAGCTTAATCTTCCGCACTTGCTCAAGCGCTTAAAACCACTCACTCTTGAAACCCTCTCGGGTATATATATTTTTTCCTTTTGTATGAGTCTCGATTAATTTGGGTATGAAATGGTGTGTTAGTAATGTTCTGTATTTTTGGGGTTAGGTTATGTTTAATAAGGAAAACCTTCCTTAATTCTAGTAATTTATTTGGTTTTGTTTATGTTGTACCAATTTATTACTCATGTAACATGTTGGTCGTGATTAGTATGAGAATATTCCCTCTAGTAGTTTATGAAAGATTCGAAAATCTTTCTATCTTTTAAGTTATACATGGTATGAGTGATTATGGTAACTTATTTTGTTTGGCTTATGTTTTGTCAAGTTAAACATCAAAGTATGGATTAGTTCTCGATTATTGCAAGGATTCATGTATAACGCTTTGTGTAACAATGGCGGATGAAGCGTGCAAAACCTCGTGTCATAGGGACGAGAATGGTAGAGGTCGAGGTCGAGCCGTGTTGCAAGTTCGCCGCCTCGCCTACAAAGAAATTGTATGTTTTTGTTCTCTCCATTCTTCATTGTTATGATTGAGTTGTTGAATGGAGCTACTTTTTAGGCGTTTTTTTTTTTTTTTTTTTTTTTTTTTAAATAAATAACATTAGCAAGTCGCCTTACCAAGAATCATTGATCCGTTTTGGATGTGTTATTGTAGGTTGTTTATGAGCGAGTTACCATGATAAAATGGTAAGTTTTATAATCGAATAATGTTAGTAACTTTCTTTTCCATCATAGTTGAGAAGATCATATTTTCGAACAATCGAGATTTGCAAAGTGTTATCTTTACGAGATAAATGAGAATATTCGGTTAAATAATACTCCGTATTGGCTAAGCTTCTTTACATGGTATGTTTGCGGTGGAGGAAAGTATGCATCCGATGAAGCAACATATTGGGCTACAACAAAAGCCAAGAAATTAAAACTAGTCTTGAAGGTGGTTATCCTTCGCTTGTCAAGCCCATGCTTCACCATATCGATATTCATTGGTTAGTTCTTATTCCTGTTTCTTTTAATCATCCATTAGCATTTGTAAATGGTATTGACATTTTGAATAGATTGTTTTATAATTGATGTTGTTGACATGAATAAACAACCTCTTCCAAGCGACTCGTAGGGAAAACCTACCAAAAATGATGCAATTATTACTTTAATTGATGAAGAAGGTGATGAGGTCCCACTAAGTATTTGGCTTACAAAGACGCTGCTCAAGCTTAGTCTTGATGGAACGGTTTCTCCACCACCATGAATTGGTGTGTGGTGATGCACTTGTTTTCCAAACTAGTCGAGCCAACTGCCTTTAAGGTTTAAATGTTTTAACTAGAAAACCTCTCAAGTTATAGTCAATGTATTAGTTGGATGCACCTGAATTAGTTTCTTTTAATGTCCTTCAGTTTATTTATGTTTTTCTTTTGTTTTTAAATCAAGCTCGATTGCTTTGATTGTGGTATATCGGTCAATTCCTTAACATCCAATGTAACTCTTTTCTTTTTATTTCGTGTGTATATCATAAGATGCAAAGGTTACGAGGAGGGTGAAAACAATGAGGCTTTGAGGCTTAAGTTTGAGCACAAATTGGACAAACTAATATTATCTAGGTTTGCTTTGACCTTTTCATATAATCTTACTTGCATAATCGGTAAATGAATAACTCATTGTCTCGTTATTGGTTATCTTTAAGCAAAAAGGTTTGACTTTGACCTTTTCATATAATCTTACTCGCATAATTGCACATATAGTTCCATGTGGGATAGTATATAGATAGTTATGCTTACAGCTTCTGGTGGTTTTGAATGTTAAATTAACATAGCTTCCTATTTGGGACTTCTTTTGCTCATTGTTGCAGTTATGTTTCCTGCTTTCAAGCATCATTATTTATTTTTTCCCGATTGGGGCAAACTAACATTCTTTGACATGTCGCTTGTTTTGGGGTAATGGTCATGGGCTACATATTCTTCCTAAAGGAAACAAAATGAGGGGTCTAATTAAACGTGTTTAGCGAAAATTGAAACTTAATACTGACGTGTCAAAAGAGTTTTGATTACTAAAAGCTATTACTTTAAACCGATAATCGAGGAGGTTGTAAGTGATGCGAATGACTTTGCAACTCTTTGACCCGCTTCCTTTTAGTGCATTTTTCATGTTACATTTTCACCGTTAAATGATCTTATTTTGTTAATCGTCATGGAGACCGACTACTAACATTTGTCAACACTTTTGTAACAAAGTCACGACATTTTGTCTAAACGTCAATTCACGGTGTTTTCTAATTTTTGACATTAACGAGTAGCAATCTTCTTTCTTTGGCACTCTTGTAGGTTTATCATTATTAATTGGGAGGATGCACATTTTGGCGCTAATCTTGGAGTGCTGCTCTGCTTCCGTATGTAAAGTTTAGGTCTAACCAAGGTCCAATTCCTCTAGGAATGTAATCTATGAGCTTTAGATTTATTATTATAATTATCGTTATGGCTTTTTTTCATGACATTCAACGAATGTGCATGAATCTTGTACACTGCTTGGTAGTTTGAATGATCTAATTCCTTTTAAGGGTTTATTTAAGGATACTCCGTATTATCTTATGAAATTCAAAGTTTAATTATAAATGTTTCTCAACACTCAGTAGAGATGGTCAACGTGTGTATTGTGCATTGAATGTTGTATAATGTTTGTAGATTGAGAGGGTGTTTGGTTAATCCGTTTGGATTGGCTTATTTGAAGGAGCTTATTGTGGTTTGAAAACACACAACTCAAAAAGTATATTGGTAATTTATAAGCTTATTTAAGCTCAAATAAGCCAAATTTCATAGACCTTTTTATATTGGTTTTCCTAGCTTATTTGTATTATTCACAATTATACCTTCATATTATCTTTTGTTTGCTAACATGTTTTACAAGGTATTTTCCTTTTTAGTCATTTTAGTATTTTACCAAGAGTATGTTTTGAAACTACATAAGCTAATCTAAACACACTATTTTTAGTCAAGAGGTGTGTTTTGATATTACATAAGCTCATACTCTCTTTTCGTAAAAAAGCCTAAGCTCTTTATATAAGCTAATCCAAACACCGGCCGAGTGATTTAACTATATGGCCACATCTAACATCTAAGTATCTGATATTGGTCACATGTAGTTAGTTGAAAGTGTGTATGATTGTAGTTGCAAGCTATTTTTAGACTATTTTTAAAGACTTGATTTTGTTTACTTTTTACAGATGAAATCCAACAAAGTAAATAAGCTTGAACCTAGTCCAGCTTGGAAAACTTAAAATCTCTAACTTTAAAACATTTTCTTTGATATTCGTTTTATTAAAACCATAACTAATAAGTTGATAAAGTATTACATACTACTACACAAATCATATTTCACACCAGAAAATCACAAATCTGAAAAACTACTTCACCAACATGATATAAAATTAAACATAAATAATTTTTGGTGGATGGGCCTAAAAATAAATATAGAAGAGAAAGTAAAGACCATGGTCAAGGATTCTTAATTTTGTTAACAAAATGTGTCTTGAAAATGCAACCGTGTTTTAGCTTGACCTTCACCTTTTTTACTCTCGCCTAATTTTGATAAAGACAAAACATTTTTCCGCTTCACTTCATCTTTGACCGAATCGGTTCAACAGATCGTGACTCAGCTTTATCCACTTATCATCGAATCTACATAAAAAAAAAGATATAATATAAATATATTGATCAAAAAAATCCCATGATACAATCCCATAGAATTTTGTATGAAATCCCATGGGATTCTTAATGAATCCCATGGAGAACCACTCACAACACCTATGATAAAAATAAATTAAAATTAAAAAACATTAGTTATACAATAACTGTGCATTAAGAAGCCCATGAGATTCATACTGAATCCCCAGTATGAATCTCATGGGATTCAGAATAAATCAGAAGAATCTAATTATATGTTTACTACTATTAATAACATTCTCGTTAACTAACATTCTAGTTAAAGCAGCAAATCCTAACCTAGCAATATCACACCATCAAATGTATCAAACATCAGTAAACACTAACACAACAACATACATCAAAGTAAACACTAACCTACACAATATCATGCTAACCAATGCGCCTATGCTAACCAAAGTACAAAAAATCAGTAAACATAATCTTTAGCACCTAATCTACGCAGCCTATGCGCCTACGTTGGACCAGACATCTCTTTCCCTATGCGATGTTTGCATGACGATTAGACAAATTCATTATCCGATTACTTCTACTTCATTGACACTTACTTTTTGCTTCATTGTGATATATGTGTTAGCAGCCTATGCGATCTACGCAGCCTATGCGCTTACGTTGGACCAAATATCTCTTTACCTTAGCAATATTTGTGTTAGCATCAGTAAACGCTAACAATATCTAACATCGGTAAACGTTAATTCAAAAACTAATCATTAAACGCTAATCCAAAAACTCTAACATCAGTAAAAGCTAATCCAAAAAAGTTCTAACATTAGTAAACACTACAATCTACTGATTCCTATAAGCAAAATAATAAGCTAATCAATCACAAAATTTTCAATCTACTGATTCCTATAAGCAAAAAATAAGCTAACCAAAAACTCATTCCATCACAAACTTCAATCAGCACATCTACTAATCAAAAAATCTAATAGAACCAAATAAGCTAAAAATATACCAGAATAGACATTTCGAAGCTTATTTTGATTGGGAACTTTAGATGAATCAGGTTTGGCCAATGAATCGACTTTAGATAGAGCTAATTAGTCTCGAATATCCATTTTAAATGAATGATGTTTCACAATTAGGGTTTCGCGGTGGTTTTGGTGGTTTAGGCGGTTTCCTGGATTGGGATCGTTTAGTGGTTTGGGGCGGTTTCAAAAGAGAGTGTGTGATCTGTGTGTTTTTTTTGGTGTTATTTTGTGATTAATTATAAAAATGTGAATTTACCAAAAGACCCTAAATATAATTTTAATTTAAAATGTAAATTAATCTAATCATAGATTCAAAAGGATGGATGGTTGAGATCTACTTATTTGTTCTTTAGATAAAACTTGTTCAGATAGAACTTTTCTCCTCACAGAGTATTTAAAAAATAAACTGGTTGTTCATAAGTTATAAGGAAATTATTACTTCTGGTAAAAGATTTGTTAAATATGCAACAAAATCAAAGTATTTAGGGTGCGTTTGGTATGGCCCTATCGGAATGAGTCTATGAATTTCATTCCGATTAAAGGTGTTTGTTTAGTCGGCCCGGAAATGAAATGAGTATATCATAGCAATAGACTTATTACACACCTATTTGGTGTCTATGAAATCCATTCCCTCGAGCCTCTCTTTCCACTACAAAACTCAAATATCTATACACTTTTTCATTCCATATTTTGTCATCCAAACATAAACAATCGTAATGATACACTTTTTATTACCATCATCATTCTACTCATATCAAATTCGACGCCATTATGATTCCTAAGAACAAACCAAACGGGCCCTTATAACTTTATTGGGTAGCAAATCCTTTCTAAACTTTTTAAAGGGTTGAGTTATTAGAATCAGTCTCTTATTTTATTAAGAACCCTCCTAGTTTTTTTATATTTTTTTTTTATTTTTTTTATTTTTATTTTTTATAATTTTGTTTATATCAAAAGCTATAAACCCGAAATGCGAATCAGAATATAAAGTTTAATAAGCCAAACGCTTAAAATCGAAATACTGAACAAAATCGACAAAAATCATTGAAAAAAAAGGAGACAAAGGAATATTCCTATGGATGTGACACTACAGGAGGTTCCAATAATGGACCCTTTTAAAAAGTTTTTGCACAATCTCAGTGATGTTAATGGTTATGTTTCCTATCATTATTTAAATATTTTACAAAGTTGTTTCGCAATGTGAATGATGATGTCTCTGGTTATGTTTCCTGTTCATGCAATGATTATGTTAACAAACGATCAATATGAAAAGTTAGCATACCTTTAGGTTAAAAAAATTACTGTATTTTTTTTCCCAGAAAATATTTGACCGAAACACAAAAATCAACTTCTTAATTTTTCGGTAATAACTCAAAATAATTACAAATATTTGAATGTTATATATAGTAGACCTATTACAATAATCAATATTAGTTTATAAGGTGTGGGAGGGGTTCTTTTATGGTCCATTTGGAGTATGGAGGATTGGATCATGTGGCTTGATACGTCGTTCTTCTCTAAGAATATTCAAGTCTTTCTTGAAGGTGTGGGAGGTGTTCTTTTATGGTCCATTTGGAGTTTTCGAAATCGGCTAGTTTTTTCTAATCCCCCTCCTAGGAAGGCGATGATTTGGGATAATGTTGTTTCCCAATCTTATTTGTGGATTTCTTCTAGAAATCCTAATTTTAAACTTAGTTGGGTAGGTTGGTTGCAAAACCCTATAGCTAGCATATCTTCTTTGTAATTGTTTCTAACTTTTGCTAGTTTTAATTTAATGCCGCCGTTCAAAAAAAAATTTATAAAAAAGTTTGTATATACGTTCAACTTTTGAAATGTGAACTATTTCATTGAACTTTAATGGTTCCTACAATTACATTTGGTTAATAGATACAAAAATATGAATTGCACTATATAATTTAGTTATGATAACGCATAAACACCAACAATTATATAGGCATATGCAATATTTTTTGTATGCAAAAAAATAAAGTAATTAAATGATTATAAGTGATTATATCATAAAAGTTTATTGAACAATATACAGCTGCAACGCACGGGCATTTCCACCCTCGTTTCTTACAAAATATACATGTTAGAGACCATTACATATATACCTACATAAAATAACTAACGAATGTTTGACATCAATTACAAGCAACAAAATATGGGTTAATATAAAAATATTTTATCAAACTTTGTGAAAAAATTCGTTTAAGTTACCGGACGTCTGAAAGTCGTTCATTCCGATTACTTTAAAACTTGGTTATCGGGTGTTAACCGGTTTACCAATGCCACGTCGTTAGATAAGAGGATTATTATACAAACATGTTACCAGACCTTGCAAAAATGTTCGACTAAGTTACCTAAGTTTGTGTTTTGTTCATCAAAGTTACTTAACATTGAAAACCATTCACTCCAGTTGTTGTCGGGATGATGTTAAAATATGCAATAATCGTTTTCTTGGGGTAATCGAGAAAATAATCAAGTAGCTCATTGGGTTGCTCGTCATGCGTTTTCTACCACTTTATAGTTTAGTTGAGATGTTTATTTTCTCAAGAACTTACCTCGCTTGTGAAAAATGATTTGTATGGATCTTAAGTTTGTCTAATGCATGTTTTTATTAAAATAAAAGAAAGAAGATGAGAGTATTTTTGTCATTTTACATGAACACATCATCATCTTTACATGTTTCAACATGTAAAACAAAGTTTAGTAAAAAATTGAGTAATCTAGATGAAAAAAAAAATTAAATTCAGTAACTTAGACGAACATTTTTTAAAACTTAGTAACATAATTGTATATTTATCTGACAAAAACTCAGTAACGCAATTGTATATTTATCCGACAAAATGTTATCTCTTTGACTATTATACATGTCAAGTAATGTGAACAACAAACACACGACATCGACCATATAGCACGTGCATCATAAGATAACACTTAAAGAAAAAAAGAAAACAACCAAGGTTGCAAAAATTGCGACTCGGTAGTACTCGGTCGGTCGCTTTAGGTTATTCCGTCGAGTTTTTGGTATTCTCGCCAATATTTTTTTAGAAAACAGCTTGTAATAGATATAAACATCGACTATAAGTGATTAAAACAAATTTACTGCGAAATACGGGTATTTCCGGCAATATTTACAGATTTTCGACAATTTAACCACCGTTGATCTCCGTCGATCGATTTACACACAAATCAAAAAAGTTGGTGGCCGATAATCCATAACCTTTTACAACACTTGATTACAAGCAAACACCACATGCAACACTGTGTATACAATATATCATTTAAAGACTAAAATACACCGTTGGTCCCTGAAGTTGGCACGACGCATCGCGATGGGACAAAACTCGCCCCTTTCATCGTCGGGGGTCCCTATTTCAAGGTTTTCACTCGCTACAAGTCCTTTGACCATTTTGCCGTTAGTCAAGGACATCTCAAGCGTGCTACATTTGTCTTTAGTCCAAGGGCAATTTTGACATTTTACCACCGTCCATTAATTACCCCGCCAAATTTCACTTGTTTAACCAATGCGCATAAAGAAACCTCTCTAATAAAAGGAACATTTTATCACCACTCATCCTTTATCTTTCCTAACAACTAAAATCCTTTCTTCTTCACCGACGGTAAAATCTGAAAAATGGTGGTGTGTTCATGCAACAGATTGGCCGTGATTAGAACATGCTGGAACACCACGAACCCCGGCAGGAGGTTCTATGCCTGTCAAGACAGGTTGGGACACTTAATTTTATTTCATACTGTATTAAAGTTTGCATGTGGTGGTTTACCTTAAAATATGTTAGATTATGATAGTCTATATGGTTTTTTATAATTGTGATTTTATACAAGTGGGTTTAGTTTGTGTTTATGAGGCAAGCAGATGCTAACATATTGATTATCAATTATAGGCTACAACATGTCCATTCGTAGGGTGGTACGATCCACTCATCCAAAGGAGAGCAAGAGATGTGATTATCTACTTGCAGCAGAACAATCTACGAGAATGAGGCGGCATTACAAGAATACGAAGCCGCCTCGCTTCGAGACTATGGGCGGTCAACGCCGTGACCGGGCAACGAAGCTAGAGGTCGCTCACCAAGCAACCTTGGCCGATTTCCTTGTTGAGAAGAAGAAAGTTTGCCGCCTCGTGAACTTTTGTGTGTTGTCTTGGATGGTCATCTTCTTGGTTTTCTATGGTTCTTCTATAGGGTTTAGATAGGTCTTGGTTTTAGTGTTTTGAATCGGTGGTTGATGGTGTAGTTGTGTTTGAGAAGTTTTAGAGTACGTTGACTAAGAATAGTCTTTTGGTGTATAATGTTTGGTCCTTGTACAGTGTTAATATATTTCTTTTATGCTTTGGTCCTTATATTGTGCTGCCTTTGCTAGTAGGTCCTTTGCCCCAAGAATTTATATATCACTTGCCACACAAATGGTCAAACTCATAACAGAGATACGAGTTTCAAAGATGGATGAATGATGATAGATGGATGAACAGACACCACTTTCGAGTATCAACATAAACTTGATGTATGGTGTTGTTCATCCATCTTTCATCCTTCATTCCTGTTTGTCATGAAAGAATAATTGTATCCAACTCGAAACCCAGATCCAAGTATCAAAGATGGATGAATGATCAGTGATGGATGAACAGACACCATTTCTGAGTATCAACATAAACTTGATATGGTGTTGTTCATCCATCTTTGATCCTTCATTAGCTTTTGTGATAATAGAATAACAGTAATCAAACTCAAAACACAAATCCAAGTTCAACAGATCCAAGAACCATAGACATATGAAGTCTCAAGGATGGATGACCGACACCACTTTTGAGTATCAACATAAACTCCATATGGTGTTTTCATCCATCTTTGATCCTTCATTAGTGTTTGTGATAATACAATAACAAAGAACCAACTCAAAACACGTATGTATGAAGACTCTAAAACAATACAATAAAACCACAATTAAACCCATACACTAAAATGACATGATTTCATACATAACGAAATGGATATATTTCAAATGCATAAAATTTTGAGTCTACAAAGTTCGAAACATACATTGTTTAAACACAAGAAATTTTGTTTAGGGAATACATATTCGATGGATAACATTGGCTTTCATATGCTTAACTAGCATTTTTTGTGGAAGAAAGCTTTCTTTGCTATAATCGTGGTCTTAGTCCAAAATTGCTTTGGAGACCCACGTAAGCAAGATCAACTTGACTTCAGTTGAGACCGGACCACACTTGGTTGATCATTACCGCATAGTTGTCACCGTAACATTTGCCTTCTTCTTTGATGTAACTTTGGGTGGGATGAACCTGTTTTTGAGATGTTGTGTAGTGCCTTGACTTCTGTAACACCTCATTGCCCAAGACATGTTTTCTTGTTATGACCAAGATTGCCACAAATACCACAAACCACACTCTTACTAGACCGTGACAAGTTACCGGTTTTTCACAATTATCATTTTCAAGAAAAGCCGTGGTTCTTTTCTTTCGTGGCCTACCTAATGGTTTATGATGTTTAGGTGGAAGAATGGTTGTAGGCACCTGTGACTTATACCAATGCTCATAACCGTTTATTGGCTGGATGTGGTGTTTTTAAGTTTCTTTCCAAGTCTTAAGCAAGTAACATGGATGATCCCATGATTCAACAAATCCTATTTGCATTCCATTCAATCTCATACACCGGTGGGTAGCAACAACATGTTTACATGGCATACCTGTAAGCTCCCATCTTCTACATGTACAAGCCCTAGCTTCAACATTCACTGTACACTTGTCTTCGCATCCACTGACCTCATACTTTTCTCCTTCAACCCGTAAAGCAGTGTACTTATAAGCCTCTTTCTTGATTGCATCTAACATGAGTGTTGCCTTTGGTATTAATGGTCCCAAGACGCTTTTGTATCACATTCACAACGCTCACCGATCTTTTCATACAAGACTTCTAATGTATTCCAGCGAGAATGATCGGTTGGTGCCTACCTCCCACTAGTTTCCCATTGAACACCTCACATGTTATTAAGTAGCACATCGAATGAGCCCTCCTACAACTTGTTTGGTTAGGTTCCTTAAAAATGTCGTAGAACAAAAATGTGTACGGTAGACATAGATTTGGTTAGGTACACGAAAAATGCGACCTTGACCAATGAGTTGGTGGTATCTTACTTAACCAAGCATGGGCGTTCGTTAAAACTCTTGAATGCCAAATGGTTGCTTCAAATTGTTGGACGGTTGTTCTTCTTGCACATCTCCACAAATGTTCCTTGTATGCTTTAGCATTCCATTGCAATTTCATATTATCATGGATGTGCTTCAAACAATATCCGTGTTCAAGACTAGGAATATACGCTAACGCCGAATGATACCCTTCACAAATAAACATCAATTCCTTACTAATACAATTTGCATTTAACGAAAATACAAGTGAATCTAATCAACTAAATGGTAAAATCACCTTTTTCCGTCACCGATAAAAGTGTAGTTTGAGTTTGGTTGCAAGTCAAGATCATCTCTTAGACATTCAAGAAACCAAATCCATGAGTCTTTGCTTTCGACTCGCAGAATCAGCGTATGCTGCTGTGGTATATTCCATTGTTCTTGTCTATACCGATCTTTGTAAGAAGTCGCCAGAAAAGGACCCTCATAAAAGCACCATCTAACCCCAACAACTCTCTTTGACAAGCTTTGTATCCTTCCTTCAAGGCGCCTAAGCATACATACATTCTCTTGAAAACTCGGTTGGACTTGTTGCATCCATTGCGGTTTGTACACTTATCCTAACTGTTGTATCCGGGTTAGTTTTCGCAACTCTTCAACATAGTCTCTTAAAAGGGTGTATTGTCGCTATGATCACCCCTAATCTCATTTTCTCGCTTTGTTTTTTTGCCCTTAATGCTTTTTGATAGACACCGAACTTCAAATCTGCATCGAAATGATCTTGAATGAATTTCGATTGGAATATCTGGATTGACTTGAACTTGGTCAACTATTTGCTTCGAAAGAAACTTGTAGTCACAAGCCTTAATGTCTCTTGATTGCAAACATTTGTGTTCATCCTTGAAAGTTCGAACAATCCATACATCTTTATCTCGTATTTTGGCTACATACAACAACCATGGACACTTTGTTGCTTGCTCCTTGCGCTTTCGCAAATACACATCCCTACCGAGGCCTCTAGTTATCGGACCATTTTTCCTCTTTGGGGCTTTTCCCACTCAACCTTCTGTTATTCCACAAATGTATTGTCCGAGACACCTAACCCTAATTCTCTGCTTGTCATTCTTAATTAGTTGCAATTTCCTCATAGTCTTTATTGAAAGCATGTAGATCCTATCTTTCACTTCTTTTGCGGTTATAAAACTTTGACCACGTAAAAAATATATATTTCGTCCTCTGTTTGTCTTTGCCTCACTTAACTTTTGTTTCTTGTATGCCCTCAATTTGTTCCTCCTAATAACATACTCATCCTCATTCTCGTAACCACTTGCAAAATCATTATCATCTAATGATCCTCATTTTTCTTAAAAAATCATGTGGTAGTGGTGGTGGTACCTATAGATGGTAAATCTGTAGTCTCGGTCACTTTGAATGATTAACATCAAAATCGGGCTCTCAAAAGTATTAGCCTCATCGACAACCGTGTTTCCATCACCATTGTTCTCAATATCATCATCGTCACTCATATAAGTGTCTCTCTCACTCACATTGTCATCACTTACGCCTTCATCGATTTCACTAACTCCGCATGATTTACCTTTTGGATATGATCCACATGATTACATGTTTCCTCCTCATGATGACCTAACTCTTGATCATTTTGAGATACCTCTTGAGACTATCTATTTGGATATGCTCAACATGTTTATCTATATGTCGGTTGACATCACCGCAACATCTTGATGTAATGAGACCTCTACAACCGGAAACAAGGGTTGTGTTTCGGCATCCGACTAGATTGTACCAAAGTATTGACTTCCAAAGGTTGATCTCTAACCTCACATAAGTCTTCTACCACGACTTATTAACAATGTTTTCTAAGAACAATTTCTTTGAGCAATATGGAACAATAGCAAGAGCTGCCTTTTTCTTTGTTGCATCCACATCAGCAATAACTGTCCTATAGATTTTGGTGACATTTGATCAACGTCCAATGTTGTCTTACCATTTTCAACATAAACCTCTATCATCTTATGCTCATCAACAAGATCTTTCAATATTTCTAAATTAGCACTCTCACTTAAGCTATACAAACCATCATCTAAATTACTACCAGGCTTAACAAAGTAATAGTAATTTTTTGAACCGAGCTCATAACCCAATTCATACATAATCACATCCAACTCTTCAACTGACACACTATCAACATCAACCAAATCAACTAAACTTTCCATACCTCCAACGATATTCTACCAGACATGATTTAAAGACACCATCATGATGAACCCTCATACTAAACATATTAGATCTACCACCGAAAACATGTCAATATATGTTTAAAGCATTCTATAAACTTAATTGGGAAACAATAAATACCACAATTACAAATTCCAACGATGTAATAAAAAAAAAAAAAAAAAGATCCGTATTTCTTCTTAGCAGTCGTATAGACGGTATCATCAACTGGATAACTTGACCGTCTTCTAACTTTCCATAGGTTAAAGTCCATGTTTCGCTTTAAGATTGATAAACAGGGGTTTGTGACACGCAATTAGGGTTTGTGAATTCGATAATTCTTGTAACGAAAGTTCAGGACGAATGATAATACAAACTATGTGTTTATTGGGTGGAAGAGGTTACATTACATGTGGCAATAATTAAGAAATTTTAATTGAAATATGGAAATGTCAAAATCGCCTCGACTAAAGACAAATGTAATGCCTCGAGATGTCCTCGACTAACTGCAAAATGGTCAAAGGACTTGTAGCGAGTGAAAACCTCGAAATAGGGACCCCCGACGATGAAAGGGGCGAGTTTTGTTCAATCGCGATGCGTCATGCCAACTTCAGGGACCAACGGTGTATTTAGTCTCATTTAAAAGCCCAATAAGAAAGTGTGAAGAGATGGGCCAGTAAGACAGACTATAGAGAGTATGTACCCGACCCATTTAGTAAAGCGGGTAATAACGCGTCAACCCGAACAAGAAAACAAGATCCAGACACACAAACACACTTCTTCATCTTCAGACACAAACTAAAAAACACAGACACACACTCACACTTCCATATCCAAAAAAAAAAACATTTTATTTTATATATATAAAAAACAAAAACAAAAATGCAAGATCCATCAAACAATGCTGCTGCTGGTGGTGGTGGTGCAACAACAAAGGAAAACACATTCCCATTCCGTCCATCACACCACAGGAGGGCCCACTCCGAAATGAACTTCAGGCTCCCAGACGATCTAGATCTCCCTTCCAACAGCTTCGAAGAAGTCGATGAAGATCTATTTTCCACTTACATGGACATTGAAAAGCTTCAAGGATCTGGTGGTGCTTTCAATGAAGGAGGATCACTTAACAACAATGATAATTGTAATGGAAATGAAGGTAGGCCTAGGCATAGGCATAGCAACTCTGTTGATGGTTCTACTTTGTTGATGAGTGAGAGTATTGAAGCTAAGAAAGCTATGGCTCCTGAGAAGCTTGCTGAGTTGTGGACCCTTGATCCCAAAAGAGCTAAAAGGTATTATATCAATGTCGTTTCATCTGGATCTGTCTAGTTTTAGTCCTTTTATGTAATGTTGTATTGTCGAAATATCGATACTAGTTGGAATGGCGTTTTCTAAGTAGGAGTTGGCCGTTAAGTAATAGGACGTAATTGTTAGTAGGGAGGGCGAGTTTTTGACTTAGATGTACACGGCCTAACTAGGGTATCCCCGGTGACTGTTTATTGGCCACCCCCAAGATGTGTGTATCTAGTGAGGTTTGAATATGAGACTCTTGTGAGGAGATTGGGTGGCTTACCACTAGGCCATTTGGTGGTGGTTGTGAACAAGTAAGTAATACGACGTAATTGTTGAATAAGAAACATAGTGATTGAGATTTATAATGCATTTTTGTTGAAATGTAAGCATGGACGTTGTGATGAGTCATGACTAACAAACTTTTGCATCATAAGCTTTTGCGTAACAGTAAGATTTGAGAAGTCGCGTTATGGTTTGTAACTTGGGACGAAGTTAGTCATGTTGTATGACAGAGAATCGGTATATTAGAATTTAGAAATGAATTAAGTAAATATATTATCTTTTAAAACTAACTTGAATTTACCGGTGTGGAGCGACCATCGTGATTATTACTGAAAATGTTTATTAGTGAAAGGTTTAACGTTGGTTCTCAGTTTCTACTTTCTTTTAATTCTTTATATCCCTCTTTAGCAAAATCTGCGATAAGTAAAAGAAATGTAGAAAAATGTTTATTGTTGATATATGAGATGATAAATTTAGTAAGCATGCTTCCTTGTTGTGAAAGCGAACGGTTCCAGAGAGATACCAGTTTGTGTTACATCTTGGTGCTTTAGACTGAGACCCTTATGGTAGGATGACCAAAATGGCCCGAGTAATAGTGCGGTCATGCTAACTTTGTATGAGTGAAGGGGATATTAATTAACCATTTATAGAGAAATATCTTAGTAAGACATATCGTAGTGCGAAGCATTATTTTGTTTGTTTTTATAAGTGTTTCACCTTTGAGAGATTCAAATCATCTTACGCTTTGTTGTATACAGGATTTTGGCAAATCGACAATCTGCTGCTCGCTCTAAAGAGAGGAAGGCACGTTATATGTCTGAGCTTGAGAGAAAAGTTCAGACTCTGCAAACAGAAGCAACCACCCTTTCAGCACAACTGACTCTGTTTCAGGTGATTGTTTGAACCTTTTGTGGAATGTTTTATCAGATTTCTTTCCTTTTTGGTGTCCATGTAATGACAATGTGATGGCTTTGAAGTCTCCTTGTAATAATATCTCACGTGATCCCCAAAATGTGGTTTTTTGGATGCTTGTTATTGAGATCTTTTTAAGAAGTGCTCTAATGAAAAACTTAAGAAACGAAAAGCATTACTAACACGGGGAAAACATTGCATGGACTATGGAAATGGACTTTAACTGCATCTAGCTATCTATGTTCATAACTTTATAAGCATACGTGTTAATACTCAATTATATGGATTCTAACTTTGCCGATGTTTACCTAATACAGAGGATACAACTGGCTTGTCTTCTGAAAACACAGAACTTAAGCTCCGTTTGCAAGCCATGGAACAACAAGCTCAATTACGTGATGGTAAGACTCGTAAACACATTAATTCACTCGCAATGTTCACATTTATGTACATATTTAATGCTCAAATTCCTCGATTTCTTTTGGCGTTATAAAGATCTCAATTCCCGAAATGATCCAAAAAGATTTCTAACATGTTTTCTCCATAATGTAGCTCTAAATGAGGCACTGAAGCAAGAAGTCGAAAGACTTAGAATGGCGACTGGAGAAATAGCAAGCTGTTCAGATGGTTACAATTTGGGAATGCACCATGTCCCATACAACCAATCAAACTTTTTCACAAACCATCAACAGCAGGAGCAGCCACAATATCACCACTCTCATCAGTCCAACATGTCAAACCACCACCACCAGCTACTTGCAGCCGCTCATGCTCAGGCTCTCTCTGAAACACTACAACAAGATCCACTTGGCCGCTTCCAGGGGCTCGATATCAGCGCCAGAGGTAATCCTCATATGGTCAAGTCTGAAGGCCCTTCAATCTCAGCCAGCGAAAGCAGCAGTACATTTTGATTCTCGTTGTTTTTCAACATTTGTGTTCATCAAATTCTTTAATTTGTTTATAGACTAACACCTTGTTAGTGCACATTAGCACCATGTTCTTCAAAATTATTTATTTTTACAAACGCTTGGATTTCAACTTTAACGAACGTTGATCTTTATTGTCATTATGTTAGCGAATTGTGGTTTATTGTGTTCTCTCAACTTATTAGTGACGGATATTTTCTTGTGTCGAATTTCTCTTTGCTCTTTTAATTAGTCTGCAAGATGATTGGTAAGTCGGCGACACAACTTAGATACTTTCATCATACTGTTGGAGACCTGAGATCTAATGGTTCTATCAAACTAGGAACTGTAGCGAATCTAGCTAATCTGTTGGTTCCCCAGAGTTTTTCAAAAGCTGATTTGTGGCTCATTTCGGTCCTAGAAAAGATTATATGGTTTTTAGAAATGTCAAATTTGAAGGACGTCGTTGTATTCCGACTGGATTGATACCAAACTGGATTATTGGTTTAGATTCTATCGTTTTTTGGTTATGTAATGTTATACTTTTCACTATCGGTTATGGTCCGGTCGGATTAAGACTAGACAAAAACCCCTAACTAACCTTGAGAAAAATAAATATTTTAGGGAGATGTTCTAAGCTAGACCGCCGAGGTTGACCAAAATGACCATATTACCCGAGTTACAGGACATGGTCCATGGGGGTTGAAACCAACAGACCATTATAAATGCACATGGCATAGTAACACCACCTTCTTCAACAACTGATGTGAATGTTGCAACAAGGTCATGTGGGGGCTCTTTCTGTCTGTGGCTGCTATACAAGATCATGTTAATAACTGCACCTTGATGGCTATTGCTTCTTGTTTTCCCCACATTGTGTCCTAGCTTGTTTGATTTTTCATGTCAAAGAGTTCACTTTAAATATAATCTACATCAATTTTAATAATTAAATGTAGATTCAGTTCGATTTTCTGATAGCGCTCTTCCTTATCGCCTATCCTTTATATATCTTATCTTTCTATGTTTTCTAAAACCATGATATCGACGTATTTTGATCTCTTTAGTCTAAAAGTTTCGCGTATTTGGTTTCAACCGATTAGGCCACTATCATAGTGAGCCGCGCGTTGCACGAACTTGACTTAATTACTCTCACGCGATAGATCTAGGACAATCTGTCGTAGGCGTGTTCAGATGGTATAAAATCAACCTTTTGAAAGTTCATGCAGACTGCAGAGTATTACTACTACTGTCTAACTATCATCATTGAAATAAGGTATTATAGATAAGTTGTGAAAGTGATTTTTTCTCTTAAGAAAAAGTGCTTCTTGCAAATTGCAATATCATCCTCGAAAGTAGTAACTTTGGATAAGTAGTGGAAGTGCCCTTTCTATCCTTTTCTGTATGCCTATGAGAACATACATTTGTTGCAAACTTGCAATACAAGTATGGTAGAATTATTTGGAACGTGAGAGACAAAATCTGTGTTTTTGTAAAACAAAACAACTTACTAGCTTGTAATAACTTGATTTTATTCAATGGTTTTTGATATATTTGACTTTTGACCATTTTAGGTAGTTGTTTGTTTCATTAAAAATTAAAATGTTAAGATGTTTCGAGTCTGAATCTAACTATCATATTTTTTATTAAAAGATGGCTAGAAAGTCTGAATGTGAATGAGCTAATGTTGTTTGTTTTTGTTAAATTATTTGAATGATTTAAATTTGCAAAATTTATATATAAAGTCACCACATTTGGGATGAATATGTAACTTCTATAAACATAAAACGGAACATTTTCATCATACATTTAGCAAAGTAAATACAACATCAAATTATTTTAGTACGTATTCTAAATTTATGATAATAAAAAAAGCTATTACACATTTTAAAAGACAATAAAACAAGTCTCTCATCTCTTATTGGGTAAAAGCCGATATGTCTCACCGTATCTGATTTAAAATGAAAAAATAGTAAGAGACTAGTAAAACATTTTTTGTAAAAACATACACACTCTTGGTAAAGTTTTACATTTTATCTACTCAAGATTAAACGAAAAACTTGGATCTTGTTAACTTCTAAAAAAAAAATCATCTCTAACATGATAACACTAAACATTGCCGATATGAAAAGCTTAAAGTCTTAAACCAATACAAGCACACTTTTAGCTTTAAACTTTTCACTATTGGTAACACCTATCTTAATACAGAATAGATTACTTGTTAACCGTAACTTACTACGATACTACTCTTGCTCGCTATCGATCCGTGACAGGTTATGTTAGTTATTACACATTGTAACCATATTTCTCAATGGGTCCATTTATTTTTAGTTTATGAGAGACATATAAAGTTTGTAATCCCTTTCATCAAATTGGTATAATCTTCCAAAATCAGACAAGAGCTTGTGAGCAGGGCTTTCATTGGACCCCATCACAACATGCACAATTTGTAGTCCCTTTTTTCCCCTTTGTGGCTACAAATATTTCACAAATCTTCTCCCACGTTATATCTTTAAAGATTCCAAATATAACTTCATATTCAATTATTCATCCTTTAAAATGTTTTCGATAATCTTCAGGTTTGGATATAAAGTGCAAACATTTGATTCAGTGGTCAGCAATTTTATTAAAAAGTTTTAGATATTTGAAGAACCAGTCAGGTCGTGTACATTTAAGTAAAATACTCGCCCTTTTCAAGTAAAGCGAACGGATTAGATGGATTAAACCTTGTTCGTTTATGTTATAATTGTTTGAAGAATACCAATTTTCTACAAGAAACTCAAAATACTTGATGAAAACTATTTCCAAGGTAGAATACTCCATTCTTCAACTTTTGATTGGAACACTTGGATTAAAAATCCTAATTCCATTAGTTTGTAATTTCTCCTAGCTTCTTGCTAGTTTTCAATAAATTTGCCGTTAAAAAAAAAAGTACAATACTAGGCTCTATATATTTAGGTGTATATCTTCA
Source organism: Chrysanthemum lavandulifolium (assembly GCA_022545495.1). Lineage (NCBI taxonomy): Eukaryota > Viridiplantae > Streptophyta > Magnoliopsida > Asterales > Asteraceae > Chrysanthemum > Chrysanthemum lavandulifolium. The sequence goes on from CM040245.1 coordinate 18,768,657, forward strand.
CTTTTTCAGAATATTCTCCTAGCTTGTGACAAATTAAAATATTAGAAAGTGTAAAACATAATAGAGAAACATAAATAGCTATAAATATATAGGACACACATGAAGCAAAAGATACAAACAAATACACACGAGACCAGACATACGCATATGCTTGAGAAATAAGTCAAATTCTAGATTTTACTTGATTTATGAATTATGACTATGTTTTCTACTGATATATCATGTTGCTTACAAGTTACTACCCAATATATTTAACATCCAAATAATCAATCATCTACTAGCCGGGTCGCAAGATTCTTGCGAATGATGCCGTGTAATTATATTTTTGGTGATAGCGAGGTTTTCACGACGTGACTTTTAGAAGGAAAAAAGAATGTCCATCGAAGTTATTAATTGAAAATTAGTTTGTTTCTTATTTACGCATATAAGAATATAATAAAAAGTTTTACGTGAGTCTTTCTGCGATTATATGTTTTCTTGATCTTAACTTAACACAAGGTGATAATTTAATGGAACAACTTTACCATGCAGTGTTGCATTAAAAATGGCGACTTTCATCACGACTGCGGCGATCAAAACGATGGTCAACGATATTGCTATTCGTTTAGGACGTGTAATATTATATAATCGTTTAAACATACAAGGTGTTTTAAAAAGCACTTTTGGCACATCTAATGGTGTCTATATTGCTAAGTTGTGGTGGTAAATGGTGGTCCATTGCGTGGTCGAAAAATGCGGTGTCAGAAATTCTGACTATATAAAAGATTGGTTTCTATGATCCGTTTAATGATTTGTAAATTTTATTTAGTGGGCGTTTTAAAGAAGAAATATAAGCTAAGATGATTTATGTGTTATTGTTTTATAACATGTGATATATTAAGTGTACTTTTGAGTAAGAGTATTCTAATAATATTATTAATGAATTTTAAAATTTATTTAGTGGTATTTGAAAGATATAAATGATAAAATGATTTATGCATTATTATTTTGTACCATTTGATATATTAATTGTACTTTTGTGTGATGAGGGGTATTTTAATTATATTATTAATGATTTGTAAATTTCATTAGTGATTGTTTTAATGAAAAAGAAAAATTAGATAATTTATGTATTATTATTTTGTACCAAATGCTATAATAATTTTATTTTTGAGTGAGTATTTTAATGATTTAATTAATTCTGACATCAATATACACGAATGTTACAAGTTAGATGATTTATGCATTATAGTTTTGTACCAAATGCTATATTAATTGTACTTTTTGTTACAAGTTTAGCGGGTTAATTTGATTAAAAATATTTTTGATCTTAAAAATTTTAAAACTTCTTTATTTAAAATATCCTAAACACTTTATATAGTAGCATAAATAGGGAATGTGTGATACAATTCTAGAGCACATTGGTAGATTCATTCATCTGTGATAAACGTGCTCACTTATTAAAAATTTTCAACAAATTTATTTCTAAATGCTTTAAATAACCAAACATATTTGTATTTAAATAAAAATAAACAGTACACGAAATTGGAGTAATATTTTTAGTGAGACATTCCAAATCAATATTTATCTTCGTGCTTAAAATAAGTGATTTGAAATACAAATCAACGGCTCATTTTATTATTTTTGATACAACATATATGCAATGTATCAATACATAAAACGAGTTTATAAATAACAGTCAAAGCCATTATTAAATTTTATTTAAGAAATACGGCCACAATTTAAGGAAGTTGCATGTGCTAGTAACATGGTAGGCCCTTTTAATTTTGACAATTACTCATCTAACCTTGTCACATTTTCATAAACTAACATTCCTAATCATTGAATTTTGTTAACAAAATCATGCAATAATATATTACTCACACGTAACTTCAATACCAACATCATATTTTTAATTTTATGTGCTTAGAGACTGACATGTGCACTAAACTACAAGTTTCTTAATATGTAAAAAATAGACGAACACAATGTCTTGTTTTGAGGATTGCCCACGTGTGCTAACGGATCGTTTCTAATGATTTCTACTTAATCACGGCTCTTTGCAAATTAAAAAAGATTAAGGGTGTGTTTGTTTCGTTAAGATGTTTTGGAATCGAATCATTCTGCGTCTTCTTGGTAAGAGAGCAGAAAGTCTAAATCTGAACGAAATAATGTTGGTTGTTTTGTATAAGTGTCAAGAACGATTTTAAGTCTTTCGTTTTGCATTTGTTTATTAAACCAACGATCGCGATAATAAATAACTTATGTAAATATGAAATAATACATTTTATCATAAATATAACATAGTTAATAAACAATCAAATATATTATATAATGTTTACAAAGCGAGAAGAGGCGATAAGACAGCCCCCACCTTCATCGAGTAGATGTTATATGTCTAACCTGCTTACTTAAAAGAAAAAAACAACCAAAAACGCGTCTGCTTGCACACTTCTTGCCTGTAAGAGTAAGAGGCTAGTAAGACCTTTTTTAAAACAAACACACCCTAAGACATGTTTACCAACTTCATTATGAATCGTAGTTTATAAACCGACAAATGAGAAAAGGATCGTTATCTAATAACATTTCTGATTGTGTACGAACGACCTTTTTAAGCGTTTGCAAACCCATGTTCTAGTTTACAAGATCAACACGTTAACTAACATTTCAAAACGATCAAGTATCGATAAGTACCTATTGTGTGCACTTTCGTTTTCAAGAAATAAGGTTCGTGTGCTAATTATGGTGAAAGTATTAATTAGGGGTGTTTGTGTAATCATTTTCTGTCTGTTTTAATTGATAATCTTTTTTTTCTTTTTCTTTTTTTGGTATGAATGAGCATTTACTGGTTTTACTGTACCTCCAAGCTGTGAAAGTAAAAAATTAAAATAAAAAATAGAAGGGTTGAGTGAGAGATTGGGAGAAAATCGAGGGTTAAATAGATCTCAATGTTAGTACTTAAATGAGTAGGTAATTAGTAAGAGAAATGATAGAGAGACCTAAACTTAGACCTAATTTTAGGTCTAAAAATAAGTGTCATCATCTTAATGGTTGCAGACAGGGACTCACTTATTTTACAACCATTAAGATGATTACGCTTGTTTTTAGGCCTAAAATTAGGCCTAAGTTTAGGTCTCCCTATCATTTCTCAATTAGTAAATATACTAGATTTGCCCCGGTGACAACTAACAAGTTTTAGCAGTTTTTTAGTAAACATGATATTTTATTAGTATTGAGATCCTTTCATTTTTTATTTGAACATGAACGGTTATGTCAAGTTTGTTGTAAAAGAAAGTTTATTTTTACTTAATAAATGTTCAGAATAGATATTTTTTTTCTCCACTCACATTTTCTCTCATATTCAAATTTAACATGAGAGGACCTCAATCTTTTTTTACTGTCAGGATACGTTTTGTACGACTATATTTTGTCCCGTGATTCAATTGTTTGCGAAAAAGAGACACAAGAAAGGTTTGTAATTTTACATGTGATAGATGATTTATGATTATATGTTAGAACGAAGAGAAATACAGTAATATGATTATATACAATTTGTGTTTAATACTAGTTGTAGTGGTTATTAAAGACTTATATGTTACTTTGTAAATAATTGTATAAGTCCACAATGTATAAGGACTAAACTTGTCATTTTTCATTCTTAGTTTGTTAGAGACAGAATAGGCGGTTAAATGTAGTTTAAATAGTCTTGTAACCCCTTCATTTCAATCTATAACTTTCATAATAAACTTTAACCTTCCGCAATTTCTCATGGTATCAGGGCACATGGTGCTCATGTAAAATCCCCAATTTTTGCACAATCACCAAATTAGGTTACTAGTTTGATTAATCTTCAAAATTGATCAATTGATTTGATCTTGTTGATTACTGTGTGTGTTTGTTGTGCAATTTAGGGTTCTTGATCCATTTCATTCTATTACAACCGTTATTGTTTGATCAAGATCAACAATGGTAAATACTCCACCACCGGTTGATCGGAGTACTCTGAATAACAATGATCCACTTTATCTTGCAAGTTTTGATCATCCAACAATGGTTTTAACTAATACTCCATTTAATGGTAATAACTTTCTTGGATGGAGTCGCAATGTAAAGACGGCTTTGGGTGCGAAATTGAAACTTGGATTCATTGATGGTACATGTGTAAAACCGCCTGTGAATGATGTTAATGTGCAGAGATGGGTAAGATGTGATTACATGGTAACTTGTTGGATCTTGAATTCTATGGTTACAGAACTTTCAGATGCTTTCTTGTATGCACAATTAGCATGTTAGTTGTGGAAAGAGATTGCTGGGAGATATGGGCAAAGCAATGGTCCTTTGATTTACCAACTTGAAAGGGAATTAAGAAAAATCACTCAAGGCAATCTTAACATTGCTGCCTTTTTCAATAAATTGAAAAGATGTTGAGATGAATTGCAAAATTTGAATGGCTTGCCTATATGTAACTTAGGAAAGATGCTTGAATGTACTTGTGTTGTGTATGATAAGTATTTGGAAAGGGATAGCCATTTAAAGTTGATTCAGTTCCTCATGAAACTTAATGATGAGTATGAATCAGTTAGGAGTCAAATCTTGGCAATGGATCCTTTTCCTAATGTAAATAAGGCATACTACATAGTGCAACAAATAGAGAAACAAAAACAAGTTACTAGTCATGTGTTTGAACCATCCGCTTTCTTTGCAAATAATCAAAGAAATAGTAACATTGGTGTTAAAAAGGATTTTAAACAAGGAAATTATGAACAAAAAAGGTTTGTACTATATGTGGTCAAGAAGGGCATGTGTATGAGCAATGTTTTGAAAGAATTGGATACCCAGATTGGTACAAAGGAAAGAAGGTCAAGAAAGGGTCAAAAGTTGCAGCTCATGTGATCAGAAAGAAGAACTACTAGATTGATAAGGTTTTAAAATGTACCTATTTGAGGGGTCGTTTAAGCCCTTATTTGATCACTTTTGTATCCGTTATTACTTAATATCATTCCTTTTCACTTTTTAGGTCTCTCAAAGGCAAATTGCTAGAATGGCACTTATTTGGACGAAAGGCTCGGATATACGAAGAAAACGCCAAAGTCAAGAATCGACCCACTCAGATCTTTGAAATACAAGGGGACGGCGTCGGTGTTAATCTGCGACGCCGTCGCATCACTTTTGTGACGGTCAAGAGCCAAATTGCTTATTTTCAAGTGATGATGTCGCTTTAAAAGAGTAGGTCGTCGCAACTCGGGCGACCTAGATTTGATCCAGACGGCGTCGAGATCGGGGACGACGTCACAAGCATAAGGTGACGTCGTCGCAAGACTAACGTGCCAAGACGAAACCCTAATGACGGCGACCGACGGCGTCACAAATCATAAGGTGACGCCGTCGAATGTAATCTTATATATAGAATCCAATTTTTCGCTTTGTAGTGTAGTCTTTGGGTAAAACCTAAACCAACCAAGGTCTGTCTTGTACAAGATTTAGGGTTCCAAACCCTATCTTACATCAAGATAAGTGTTTTACTTCATTAATTCAATTATGTCTTCAATTACTTGTGTGTATGCTTGCATGTTCTCCATGTCCCTAATTTACTTGTGTGTTTGCTTAGGGAATATGAAACTTAATTATTGAATATTGATTGGTTGTCTCTTATCTTAATTGTTAATGATCTAGTAATGCGATAGGTCATTCGTTGTGTAGTTAATGCTTGATTAATCTTTGTGAACCTTAAACTATAATACCTAGAGTAGTTGTAGGCTAAACCATCCAAAGAGTACCTTAGAGTTAGAGTTTATAATTCCTAGAGATTTTGTAGACGAGACCCTTTTGGTAGTTTCAAAGAGTTAGGGACAAACGCATACCCTACTACTTTAGACACACAACGCGATTAAGAATAAGGATGTGACAATTCAACCATCAATAGGAGATAATTAAGGAGTAATACAACCTAAGTAAACACATCTTTAAACTATCATACGAGCACACAATAATTAGACATAGACTACATACACCTTAGATTAGATAATTAGATAAGTAGAGTAATCGGTAGAAATACCAACCCCAAAATCCAAACCCGAGATTCAGACCTTTTCAATTTCTAAAAACATAAAAGATAAAAATAATCTTCCTCAACCCCAACCTTAGCGTAGTAACTTCTCACTAGCATTCATATTCCCTGAAGAACGATATCAATACCGTGGCTTACCCTAATACTACACTACAACGATTAGGTTCATTGCTTAGTGTGTTATAAAACTTGCTCAAAGAAAAGGAAGTTCCTTTGACCCGAATGACGTGTAAGCGTTATCAAGTTTTAGGCGCATTGCCGGGAATAGAATAGTTAGTTATTAGTCCACCTCGTTTAGGTTTCTTTGCTTGATTCCTATCAAGTAAATTTTTCTCATTTTTAGCTTTCTCATAGTCTATCCCCCTTCTTCGTGACCTTTGTTCGTAAAATCCATCACTCACCATGATACGTGTCTTCCGTCGAAGATTCTTCACTCTACCCGTTCCCAATCCCGAAATTGAGAAAGCAATCCCACAAAACCCTTCACCCGTTCACCATTTTGGAAATCACCTAGGGCATAATGAGATAAATTGGCAACAACAAAGTCCTTTCTATGAATCAGATTCCGATGAGAAATTTGATTATGGTGAAGCACTTGACAGCGGGGAGGTCATCAATGAGGTTAGTTTTGAAATTGAGGAAGACCCCTCCCAATATTTTGACCCTAGGTGTAGAATTGAGAAAGATGGTCCCTTTAACATGCAAATCCCTTGCAAAATAGGATTAGAAGGGTTCGATGCTTACTTGAATTCATTCTTGCCTTTGAACTTAATCTCAAAGGACCTATACAATAAAATCATGATCAATGAGTTAACTTATCAAGGGAACATTGTTGTTGAAGCAGTCACTCATTTGCACGTGTTTGTTGGAAGCTTTGCTTATTTGGTAGAGTTCATGGTCTTAGAAGACTTAGGAGAATTTATTGATAAGGACCTCACTCAAGTAATTTTTGGAAAACCTTTCAAAAGAATGACTAGGTTGAATGAACGGATGATTGATGGTCTAATTACATTCTCTGATGAAGTTGAAGACTTTATCTACCAAATGCCACGTGTTCATCCTAGGTTTAAACATAAAGATATTGAGGCATGTAATAGAATGACCCCTATTCCATTGCTTAGTGAAAGGGATAAGCAAAGTGGACTTAGGTACCCATATGAGAAAACTAAGAGGTATTACAAAAAATGCCTAGAGTTAGGAGATGATTACAACAAGAATGAGAGAACATTGGAGTGGCTTAAGTATGAGCACGCGAGCGTGCAGAGACAACGTTGAGCACGACTCGAGTCTAGCTACAAGACTCATAAATAAAGAAAAGCGCTTTGCGGAGGCAACCCATGCTTAATTGTTTGCTTGTTAGTGTCATATATCTTTTATTGATTGCTTATTCTCATGTTTAAATTTGTAAAATGCTTTATTTTGTTTTAACCTCGTCTTAATTGCATATAAAGGTATTTTACATAAAGGATAAGTGTAGGGAGGATTACATACGCTTTTAAAAGAAACGTGAACATGAAATTTCAATTAATTAAAAGATATATATGTGTGTTTGTTCGAGTCAAATGCTTGTATCGAGTCATAATGGATGTTTTGTAGAAATTTTTCCGATTCTAAATATGTAAATTTTCCGTAATTTTTCCGAAAATCACAGACCGATTTTTGTCGGGATAACTGACGGCGTCGAGATCCCAACCTTACGGCCGGGATCCCAACCTTGTCGTCGGAAGGAGTAAAACAACATTACTTTTTCTCGTTTTTGAGCTACTTATAAAATTTTTGGAATTTTCTGTCTTAATTTTCTAGAAATTCAGAACTTTCATTTCACAAGCATTATATCCTAGTTTAGTAGAGTCTTATATATACTATTACACCACCGATTTTAAGAAGATTTCGTTTGTTTTCTTCAGTGTGCGAGTTTAATTTATTAAGAAGAAGATACATAAGATTGGAAGGAGCTTTTACGCATACATTCTTCTTGAAAAGGATTTAGCCACCACTTTACGGATCCTACCGAGCTAATCGGGAGTATTAGCTTCTTTCGTTTTATTACCTTCTATTATCATAACGTTGATACTTTCGGAGAATATTGGGGACAATGTTCGGTTTAAGTGTAGGAGGAAAATAAAATGAGAACTTTGAAACTATGCTTATCCTTGACTATTTGCTTTGTCCAATTGTATTTGTGTAATAAACCATGAGAAAATGTCGGTTAGGGTAATTTTGGCACCAAATTTAAAATTTTTCATGACATATAGGAGTGAGCCATTGGTCTTACCAAAAGCGTCTCATGGATAGGAAGTTATATGACTAACACAAAAACCATTTACCACCCAAATTTTACCCAAAATGTGAGGATCGCCTTTAGATTAGTAGGAATTAAAGCATTCATCTTTAATGCTTAGAGTGTGAATCGGTAGTATAATAGATTCTAGAACTTGTTTTGTGATGCATCCCGAGATCGCTAGTAAGACTACACTTGTGTAGTTAGGAATAACTAAATCATAAGAGGCATTAGGATAACCCTTGTTTGATACATGTAATATAATTACTTCTTCCACATCGGTTGAGTAATTCCCCACACCTTGCATTGTACTCATCTTTAGTACATGATACCTAGTTAACCCCTCGAGCCTATCCTTTTCGCGGTTCTCGTGATGTTTCGGTTTTTCTAAAATATCAATGAAGAGCATTGTTTACACCCTACCCCCAAATATACACCCAAATCGCCTTAGCCTACCTTGTATGCACTCACTTTTAGTGCATTATTGTTATCACCCTAAACCCTTAGTTTAATTATCTAGTTGCTTGCATGAGTTGCTAAGTCGAGTCATATCCTTTGTACACAGTTTTGGGACGATTGGGACTCATGGGAAAAGTTAAAGTTTATGAAATGACGGGAAGGGCGTTAAATTCAAATTCCTTTATTTGCGTAATAATGTACTCCAAGTGTTTTGATCTTTTCAATTCGGGTCAAATTAGTGTTGGAGTAATAAAAACTCATGTGTGGATGTGCCTATAAATCCCTATCATTTGATGTTACCGTAGAGGATGGTAGAGTAAAGTGTATGAAAAAAAAAAAAAAAAAAAAAAAAAAAAAAACGGCTACCATCCTACATCTATCTTTAAATTTATGTTTGTTTGTTTGATTATCTAGAGTTTAGAGTGTCGAGTCTTGGCTTAGCAACGCCATTATTCAGTATGCTTGTAACATAAAGATTTTGACTTGCCACCACCGAATAGCCTATCCCACCAAACCCTTTATTTCACTTACCGTAAGCCTAACATTACAACCCTTTAAAGACCTCTTTGATAGTCTTTCCTAGGTGCTTACATAAGCGATGGAGGTTTGATCTATTCTCAAGCCTATGGTAATCTATGTACTAGGACCGTTAATGAGTGTTTATCTTCCATTTCCAACTTGTTATATTTCATATACACCGAGAGATGTGAGTATCCAAACACCCCATGTGAGGTGCTAGTATGTCATTCCGTGCTTGTTATGACTTTTCTGTTGCTTATATGTGTTGTGGATTGTTTTAAACCAATGCTTCATGACCCCTAACTTATAAATTAATTGGCTAAAAGCATATTTGCTTGAGACAAGTAAATACCAAGTGTAGGATATTTGATAAGGTTTTAAAATGTACCTTTTGAGGGTCGTTTAAGCCCTTATTTGATCACTTTTGTATCCGTTATTACTTAATATCGTTCCTTTTCACTTTTAGGTCTCTCAAGGCAAATTGCTGGAATGACACTTATTTGGACGAAAAGGCGGATATCTGAAGAAAATGGCCAAAGTCAAGAATCGAGCCACTCAGATCTTGAAATACAAGGGACGACGTCAGTGTTAATCTGCGTCTCCGTCGCATCACTTTTGTGATGGTCGAGAGCCAAATTTCTTATTTTCAAGTGACGGTGTCGAGCTTTAAAAGAGTAGGTCGTCGCAACTCGGACGGCCTAGATTTGATCCAGACGGCGTCGAGATCGGCGACGGCGTCACAAGCATAAGGTGACGTCGTCGCAAGACTAACGTGTGAAGCGAAACCCTAATGATAATGACCAACGCGTCACAAATCATAAGGTGGCCGTCGCGATTGTAATCTTATATATAGAATCCGAATTTTTCGCTTTGTAGTGTAGTCTTTTGGAGTAAAACCTAAACCGAACCAAAATTTGTCTTGTAAAGTATTTTAGGGTTCCAAACCCTATCTTACATCAAGATAAGTGTTTTACTTCATTAATTCAATTATGTCTTCAATTACTTGTGTGTATGCTTGCATGTTCTCCATGTCCAGCTAATTTACTTGTGTGTTTGCTTAGGAAATATGAAACTTAATTATTGAATATTGATTGGTTGTCTCTTATCTTAATTGTTAATGATCTAGTAATGCGATAGGTCATTCTTTGTGTAGTTAATGCTTGATTAATCTTTGTGAACCTTAGACTATAATACCTAGAGTAGTTGTAGGCTAAACCATCCTAAGAGTACCTTAGAGTTAGAGTTTATAATTCCTAAAGATTTTGTAGACGAGACCCTTTGGTAGTTTCAAAGATTTAGGGACAAACGCATACCCTGCGACTTTAGACACAACAACGCGATTAAGAATAAGGACGTGACAATTCAACTATCAATAGGAGATAATTAAGGAGTAATACAACCTAAGTAAACACATCTTTAAACTATCATACGAGCACACAATAATCGGACATAGACTACATACACCTTAGATTAGATAATTAGATAAGTAGAGTAATCGGTGAAATACCAACCCCAAATCCAAACCCCGAGATTCGTACATTTTCAATTTCTAAAAACATAAAAGATAAAAATAATCTTCCTCAACCCCAACCTTAGCGTAGTAACTTCTCACTCGCATTCCTATTCCCTGAGAACGATATCAATACCGTGGCTTACCCTAATACTACACTACAACGATTAGGTTCCTTGCCTAGGGTGTTATAAAACTTACTCAAAGAAAAGGAAGTTCCTTTGACCCCGAACGACGCGTGTAGCGTTATCATAGATTGATCAAGTGATCAGAGGTTAGAAGAATGAGATAATATATGAGAGAGTTGTAAGAAGAAGGTGAGTAACAATGAAGAAATGACTCACTCTTTATAGGCAAAAAGATTCATCAGAGCCGGCTCGGTGGATCCTCACTGGGATCCGTCCAGTGCAATCCTAGGTATCCAGCAAACTGGTTTGTACCAGTCCGGATTTTGGGTTGCAAACCGGGATATGGGTTATGGGTATGAGCCATGGGTACCCAACAAGATATAATGTATCTAGATAATGGGTCATGGGTATTGGGTCATGGGTTATGGACATTGGGTATGGGTCATGGATAATACCCAACATGTTTTCATGCATGATGTCATGCAATTGGTCATGTGTTATGGATTAGCTCCATGGGTATGGGTCATGGGTCTTGGATATTACCCATCCTATTACATAAACTATTACAACAAATGAATTATAACAACATTTTATGTGAATGACCAAATGTATATACTTTACAAAAATAGCAAGATTCTTATAATTTTACTTATGATAACTTTATATTTGTTATCAACAAAACACAACGAGATCGCTAAATATGAATAAACGTTTTTACGGTTTTTTATTTGTATTTACAATTTTCATGCTAGACTTGGGCATACTTCCATGTCTAAGCTTGTTCATATTCCTGTTTGTAAAACATTTTATATATCTACCTTTTTCTTGTGAAAGTTGTAGCTTGTCCAAACTTCATAGACTACCATTCCTTATTAGTCATTCTATTGCTAGCAATCTATTTGATTTATTCACATGGATTTATGGGGACCTTAGGAAACCAGCCTTGAATGGAGCTCATTTTTTCCTCACTATAGTGGATGAAAAAAGTAGGGCAACATGGACTTATCTGATACATTCAAAAGACCAAATACCTGCTTTGTTATCTAACTTTTTTGCTTATGTAGAGAATCATTTTCAAGGCAAGCCAAAGTTTATAAGGACTGATAATGGTACTGAGGTTGTAAATAGAACATGTTCAGAATTGTTTCAGACTAAAGGTATTGTTCACCAAAAGTCTATGGCATACACCCTACAACAAAATGGAATAGTGGAAAGGAAGCATAGAAATCTGTTAGAGACTGCCAGGTCAATTGGAGTTCATGCAGGGCTACCTATTAAGTTTTGGGGGGACTGTATCTTAGCTTCTACTTACTTGATTAACAAGATGCCAGTCAAGTTGTTTCAGTGGAAGTCACCATTTGAAGTTCTTCATGGTAACCCACCTAACTTTGATCAACTAAGGGTCATAGGGTGTTTGTGTTATGCTGCAGCCACAAAACCTCATAAAGACAAGTTTGAAAATAGAGGCATTAAGTGTGTTTTGTTGGGTTATCCTTTTGATCAAAAGGGGTACAAGCTGTATAATTTGGAAACTCGTCAAGTATTCTTAAGTAGAGATGTAATGTTTGAAGAAACCAAATTTCCTTTCAAGCAAACTGAGCCAATTGTTGTTTCTCATTCAGTCTATGAGTTCCCATGTTTTGATGATTCTATACTTGATGATAGCCCAATGGAAACTAACAGTCAAATATCCAATTCTGTACCTGAAACAGTTAACCTAAACACCCTTTTACAGGAAACTGTTAATCCATCCCAACCTGTACCAGACACTACTGTTGCTAATCCACCTACTCAACAGACTCAAAACCTCAAAAAATCAACTAGAAATGCTTCTAAACCTGCTTGGCTTAAGGATTTCATTACACCAAAAGGTTCCACAAGTAATGCAGTGCACATAAGTAATGAACCTCAATATCCTCTCTTCAAATCAACTGATTTTCAGCACCTCCCAACTCAATTTGTAGCATTTTTGGCAAATGTGTTTGCCACATCAGATCCTACTTCCTATAAAAAAGCAGTGCAACACCTAAGACGGGTTGATGCAATGGACAAGGAGCTTGGAGCTTTAGAGAAAAATGAAACATGGGAGGTGGCTACACTTCCAGCAGGTATCAAACCAGTTACTTCCAAATGGGTCTTCAAGACCAAGTATAAACCAGATGAAACTGTTGACAAACTTAAAGGTAGGGTGGTAGTAAGAGGTTTCAACCAAAAAGAAGGGCAAGACTATAAGCACACCTTTTCCCTTGTAGCAAAGTTGGCTACAGTCAGAGTTTTGATAGCCTTGGCAACAACAAAAGAGTTGCCTCTTCACTAATTAGATGTAAATATGCTTTTTTACATGGGTATATTGAGGAGGATATCTACATGGTACCACCTGAAGGCTAACAAAAGGCTGAGGAGGGACAAGTTTGTAAGCTTTCTAGGTCTCTTTATGGTTTGAAACAGGCTTCAAGGCAATGGAATCAAGAGTTGACCAAGTTTTTATTAAGCCTAGGCTATGTGCAATCCAAGCATGAATACTCTTTATTTGTTAAGGCAAAAAATGATCAATTTACTACAACATTGGTGTATGCGGATGATATTCTTATTGATGGGAACTGTGAGCCAGAAATTCTAACTTTGAAGAAATCATAGAACCAGAAATTTACCATGAAAGATCTTGGATTGGCTAAATATTTCATTGGGATTGAACTGTGCAGAACACAAGCATGCACTTGCCTAGGGGTGTTGATCGGTTCGGTCATCGGGTTGTTCGGTTAGTTCGGCTCGGTTAATTCGGTTAAATTTTTTAGGTCAACCAGAGAACCGAACCAAACCAAATTCAAATTCGGTTTTCGGTTTGGTTCGATTGAATTGAATTCGGTTCGGTTCTTGGGTTGACCCAAATAACCCAATTTCACTATTTAAAAAAATAATAATTACATAGATATTTAGCAAAAAATATATTTCAAGCATAAAAGTGTTTTATTATATTATGATAACCTTTTAATAGTATTTATTTATATATAAATATACATAAAAATATATAAATATAGATATAAATATAATATAATATATATATATATATATATATATATATATATATATATATATATATATATATATATAATATATAGGTTTGAGTTATTATGAAAGTTTAACATAATGAAAGAATGAGAAGGCATGTGGGTGACATGTGTCACCTTGCCACATCACCATACCACACCCCCCCCCCGAAAAAATTTTTCCCTTAAAAAATTTTTTTGGGCAAATTTTTTCCCGCCAAAATTTCCCCCTAAATTTTTTCTTGCATCACAATTATAAATTTAGTGCATCAAGGTTATAAATTATCGCATCACGCTTATAAAGTTCTTGCATCACAATCATAATTTTAGTGCATTAATGTTATAACCTTGATTTTAGTGCATCATAGTTGATGCACTATTAACTATGATGCGATAACTTATAATAAAGATACAAAAACTTATTAGTGCATTAAGGTTATAAGTTCTTGCATCACAATTATGATTTTAGTGCATTAAGGTTATAAATTCTTGCATTACATATTATAAAGTTCTTGCATCACAATCATGATTTTAGTGCATTTAAGGTTATAACCTTGATTTTAGTGCATCATGGTTGATGCACCGAACTATTAACTATGATGCGAGAACTTACCAATGGAGCATTAGTCCAATGGTTGAAAGCACTTGTGCTTGAGTCAATCGACCCAAGTTCAAGTCCCATCCTTGGCATTTGCTTCGTATAGGTAACCACTCCGCAAAACACTGTGGGCGCACTGGGGTGGGGTGACACATGGCATGGTGATGTGGCAAAGATGACACATGTCACCTCCATACGCCTCTCATTCTTTTCATTATAAACTTTTCATTTTAACCCTACCTTATATATATATATATATATATATATATATATATATATATATATATATATATATATATATATATATATATATATATATATATATATATATATATATATATATATATATATATATATATATATATATTTTTTATGACAACTTATGGGTCATTATACTATATACTAATAGCCATTTGGGGGAGTATAAGAATACAAGTTAAAATATTGTGTTGTCAACATGTGATTGGCTTTATACAAGTGATAGTACACAATTTTTTTTGTTGGCAGCACACCATTGGCTGTGGTGTGTTTGGGAAGTTACTGTTCACAGTGTTTCTACAGTTGATATACGGTATACTTTTGATCCACCGCCTTACATTTACCCTGTAATACATTTCCACTGACAACAACCATCTAGACACTTCGATATCTTTTCCTTCATCCTCTCCACACACTACATCTACTGCAGTTATTTACACACACCACACACGCGTCTCGAATCAAGAAAACGGATGAGCGTGGATTCGTTTTTCTTTCTTCGGAATATTAAACCTGGCCTGCGATTACACTTATTCAAAATAGAAGAGTTAGGTTTTCAGCTTTGGGTTTTTTTTGGACGACTGATTTTGGGCTTTATGGTCGATTCATGTTCAATTACATTTAACCTCGAGAATCAATAAGGTATGTAAATTTAATGTTGGCTTCCTTGATTATTATGTTTTGTAGCAGGCTGAAATTTTTTAATTCTGTTTTCTTATCAAGTATCAAGGCGGTATGAAATGGTGAAGGTGGATGCAAAAGGGATTAGGCACGGTTTGGGTTTGTGTAATTCCTTGAAAACCCTAAATTGTTGTTGGTCAACATTGAATCAATTTATGTTTGAAGCTAGATGCATAAGGGGTTAGGCGCGGTTTGATGTTCTCTTGGAATGAATATCTGCTTTTAAGCGCTGATTCAATCTCAGGTGTCCAATTTTTCTCTTTTTCACGGTAACTGAAATAGGTGGGGGTAAGTAGGGTAAATCTCAGAAGACAAGTTGTGCGTCGGCGTTGGATCTAGGCATGAAGCATGTCCTTGGCATTAGCGAGTTCACCTTTAAAACAACCTATAATGTAAGTAACACTTCCTTTCTTTTAATATACAACCGATTGTTGTTGAATGTTATTAGATAAATGTTTAATAATCGAAAGGAATCAAGTAAAGTAACTTACTGCTATTTTGAGTTTGCTGTTTTGTGACATATTTCATACTAAAATCTTCATTTTTGGGATTAGCGAATGATATAATAGAAACGCATTTTTTTTTGCATAAATAATATAGGTTCCGGCTGCGGAAAAGCAATGTGTATTAGTGCCTGCGTAGACAATCATTGGTGAGCATTCGTGTCCAATTAAGTAATATGTGGTATCATTTATGCAGTCTAGATATGGTTAACATGGTTGAAGGCACTTCCAATGGTCTAGGTGGAAATGCTGCATCTCGCCATCAAAGACGCCATGGTTAGCAACACATTTGCATATTACATTAGCTATCTATTATAGTCGCTTTTCAATGTTGGTCTGCTTATATAGTAAGTATCCATTCTAGGAGTCCGTAATGTAATATTTGTATGCTATGCAGGTCGAGACCTATTAGGAATGAAGTTGCCGGCATTGACTTTGGTACGACAAATTCACACGTTGAAGTTACCGAAGGAAAGCTAGCAAATGAGCTCTTGACACTGCAAACGAATGGTGCTCTCAATCAGGTACCTGTTCATTTTCAATAGAAACAATGAAACAAAAAAAAAAGTATGTGGTGTGGTAAGGTATCTGGGGTTGCTTATATTTAATCAGAACGAAAAACTAGCCACCGAGTCAAAATGCGCTTTTAGATATCGATTATATAATTTGTTTTAATAATTTGTTTGGACCAGTTTTCTATTTGAATGTCAACCTATTAGCAATCCTAAGTTATTAATCTTCAAAAGTAAGCGACCTCATGTTTTTTTTTCTTGTGATACATATTTAATGCACGATTCGCTATTTTTTTTATTATTTGATTATGTTATGTCAAACATAATGTGGCGATACTATCGACTTTGCTTTGCATAATTTATATTAAAAGGCGTATGCTTTATTTAGATAAGATAGTCCAAAACAACTTAAATAAGCTAATGAGTCTAACCTTCTTGGTCTATCGACCACTCAAAAGCTCTTATTGGCCAACATATTAAGGTTCGGCGTGTGTGGTTCAAGAGGTGTATTCAGTGTGTGTTCGGGGGTGTGGGGTGCAGTAGGGTGTGAGTTCGGTGAATAGATTGAGTGTTAAGGGGTATGTATTTACGAGGTGGGGTCATTTTGATTGACACGATCACTTTGTGGCATATGGATATAAAAGAACTCATATGTTCTTTTCAGTTATCATAATTGCGACTAATCATCTTTAGTAAATAGTTTGGACCGGTGATTCTTAAGGTTAAATAATGTATTCACGGTTGCCTCATTTCTGCCGCTTGGTTGTCGGGAACTCGGTTGTGGCACTCCTTGCTACATTTTCTCATTATACTCTATCGATAAAAAGCCAATTCTCTTTACATTCAACTTCATTTGTTTATTTCAATTGAAAGATTGTGTATGTAAAGTTGTGCATTACAATGTCTAGGCTAAAATCTTCCAATGATCTTATGAATATTGAAACTTTTCTATTGGTGTTTTGTGCAGGTGTGTATGTGGCGAGAAGGAAAGCACGGAATTGAGATTATGGAAACCAACGCCTTCCCAAACATTTGCAATTCGGGTGAAAGAATGTCTTGTTGAACATGAGATTCAAGAGGACTAGCATCGAGTATAACAACGGTGGGGCCTCTTTCATCTAAATTAAAACTTTAACTACTAATGACATAGAATGTCATCAATCATTAGTGATGAATGTATTTCAAATAAAATGGATTTTTATACAAGCAAACAATTCTTAAGTTGCAAGCTAAAATATGTGGTTACCCACTGTTTGGAATTGCTAATTAACTTATCGTGCTTTGCAAATAATCGATACACAACTTTGTACGACTATTAGGTTTTGGAAATCAAAAAAATATGGACATACGACTACTAGATTGCATTTGGGTGTGTCACTGCAACCTCTATGGATAGACTATAATAGTCGATGAACAAATATAGATAGTCCAAAAATTGTGTACCTATTTTTTTTTAACGCTGTTGGTGTTAAAACTTAAAAGCCAGAGCCGCAGAGCGTACATACCTGTTAAAGAATATATATTGGTAGGGAATTTCCTTACACTTTAGAGGTTGACATTGCAAGTTTGAACCTTTGATGTTAGGTAGGGATGAGTAGGCGGAGGGAATTTTGTTACAGGAATCAACAGACGAATCGACAAAGTTGTCTACAAAACTAAGGTAAAACGGCAACCAAACCAACTTACATGTGGTAAGTAACCTTTCTGACCATACTTGCATTTTTAATTTATGTATAGTAGTTATGAGCCGTACCTTATGTTATAGGGAATGAACATGCGAAACGACAACTGGCTTGCCATGGACTAAGGTTCCAACCACCACCCATCAGGACGAAACTGCAATCCATGCAAGTCGTGTAGTTATATCAAAGGCTCGGTAGTTCGTGTCAAAATTGGTCGCTTTATGGTAAATTGTGTCACGCTTGGCTGACGGTGTGTGCCATATTTATTTCTAATAGTATGACTTAGCTTAAAATGTGATTACAAGAGTTGCGATCAAATTGATGTACTAGCTTTTGTACCTTAAAAAAATTATAAGCCTAATCAACTCATTTTTAAACCATAGAGTGCGAGTTTTTTTTTTTTTTTTTTTTTTTTTTTTTTTTTTTTTTCACATTTCATTTATTATTGTAGATATTTTAAAGTGTATGTCCAGATTATGTAAAACCACGTAACCTTATTTTTTTTCCAAACAATCTGATGTAGGCGTTTCTTCGCTTACAAATTGATCAGGAATAAAGACATATTCAGAATGCATTCACATGGAGCAATAGAAGGAAAAAGTGAGAGGTACAACATGCATATTACAACTGATCTAAAGGATCTAAAGGTTATTGCTAGACGTTGGTGATGGAGCTACAAAAGAAGAGTTGAAGTAATATTAGCAAGAGAGTCTCATTTCAAAAGCTATTTCGGGCCAGAAAAGTGGATATCTACTCGGGAATCAAGGTTCGTGTTGCTGTTTCTCTTTGTATATGTGTTTGTATTGGTGGAGCTAGATGTAGTTGTTGTTTGTCTCATAATTATTTTTATAAAGAAAAGACTAAATTACTATGGATGAGATGAAAAATGATCCCCATACCCCGATTCGACGAGATTGGGTATGTTGTTGTTGTTGTGAGATGAAAAATGATATGCAAATAAGCAATCCCAAACACCGCCTTAATTCAACAGGATGAGTGACAACATAAGTAAAGTAAGTAGCAACATAATGATTTATGCAGATCAGTAGCTTATTTGTATTTTAGAATACATAGTAGCTGTAATCATAGTTGTGTGAATCTAAAACCACAAATCTTGGCTAAAAAGGGTATTTGGATGCGTGTCCACTATGATCATTATGAGCCTGCAGTTGTGGTAATGGATAAATTGGTGCTTAAAGTAGATAATATAACTTTAAACACTGGAGGTTGTTTATTTAAGTCACAAAAAATGTTTGTAGACTGTTTGGTAATATGGAAAAAAGTAGGCAAGCTTGACATATTGGCATCACTTTAAGGGTGAAATAATAGCTACTGTCATGAGATATAACTACCAATCAAGTTCAGCATATTCTAACACTAAGCATGCGTCATGTTTTAGTAATTGAAATATACTAAAGTAATTAAAAGACGGTGTTATTTCGTGTTTGGATTTTTTTTGTGCTGTATTTACAGGCATGGGTTCATTTGTTCACGGATACAAAGAAACTAAATGCAGATCAAAACTTTGGGACACGGTGGCTATATACGGTAAGACAAGTATGGTAAAACTACTTATTGAACGAGATACTCGCTGTACAGCAAGAATTAGATATAAAACCATGAACCATGAAATGTATTGTGTAACTTTGTATGTATTTTACTTACAAACAAGTGTTTCAATAATCCAATAATAATTGCTTGCATTTTTGCTTTTAAGATCTTCTATTAGAACTTCATTTATGATCTGTTTACAGCTTCTATGAAACAGAATGTATTGGGCAAAAAGTATCCTTAACTGGACGAGCTGACCCGACTGTTTAAACTACAAGCTGCAACTGTACTTATGTATTAAACTACACAATGCTCCCGCAGCAACGCGCGGGGCTAATCTACTAGTTTAACCCGTTTTATGTTTTACTTATGTTTAAAATCTCCTATAGCTTAATTGAACTTAAGTCAACACGTTTTTAACTATTCCATCTCATAAACATGTGACTCCAGATCTAACGAAAACTTACCTCATATGGGAAGACTTAAAAAGAGTCTACGGGGAAGACAAACCCATGACTTGTTTACTAATCGGTTTAACATATAAATTTGAATCCAAACTATTTGAGTTTTTTTTTTATCTATCCATGTGTCATTAACTTAGGGCCCGTTTGGTTTGTTGCTTGGAATAATGATGGGTATCGATTGGAATGATGTGGAATGATAATGGGTATAAAAAGTGTATCATTACGATTGTTTATGTTTGGTTGATAAAATATGGTATGAAAAAGTGTATAGATATTTGAATTTTGTAGTGAAAAAAGAGAGGCCATGGAATGGATTCATGACACCAATTGGTGTGTAATGAATCTATGATATCTGATTCGTTCTAGGAACTACAAAACAAAACAAGCCAAACACCGACTATGACTTTGAAAGTCATAGTCTCATTCCCATTATGAACCAAACGGGCCCTTAGATGTATGTGACTTATCCTGGCATTCATGAACGTTTAATTGTTTTTTGGTTCACAGTAAATGTATGCATACATAGAGCTTTGAGCGATAAATCTCCTATGATGACATTTTTTTTTTTGAAAGGCAACCTCGTATGATGACATAATGAACGTGTTTTACTATATGGTCAGATAAATTTGAATATGCTTTTTGAAAAAGAGATACATAAAGCATTAGTTTTGATAGAATTAAGCTTTTTTTTTTTTTTTTACAAAATCGCACCGTCAAAGAAAAAAGTTCATTGACTAAAGAAGGTCGACTTATAACAGTATAATATTTTAACGTTAACAAACGTTGACATGCGATCAAATAAAAATGCATATGGACATGTCAAATATCCGAATGAATTATATACAATTTTTAGACATATATTCAAGACGTTTTCATGTTTTCATATTTAACAAAACAAAACATCAAAATTACATATTTTTCCATCACATGATTTAAAGACATCGTGCTTGTGCAGAAAACTTGTGTTTTGTAAAAATATATAATTTTAATGTTTTATTTGAGTAAATATAAATTATCCTTATATATAAGTATCTTGGCGAAGACTGCAGCAATGGCAGCAATGATTCTTAGCGGCAGACAATTAACGATATGCGATATTGTGGTAAGTGTTTCGTATTATACATCGCTAAATAATTGGACTTATCTATTTCTAGTCGCTATCTAAGTCGCTAAGCACGTCGTTATTTTCAATAAAAGTCGCTAACTCAGTCGCTACTATCGTCGCAATTTAGGCTATTCTAGTTCATTAGCAATATTGCTACATGGTCATCATTCAAATATAAAAATTTTAATACAATCATAGTCGTAGCACTAACACCAGCTTGAACAACTTGAAATATGTAAATAACCATATTCTATATAGTATATAAACGAGCAGGTGAGCCGCGTGTTGCGTCGGGTCACCACGTGTTGATCGATGTAACAATAATGTTAATGTGTTTTCCTAGTACATAATGTTAAACGTTGTCAATAAAATTATGAAAATGTTTATTTAATCTCATCATTAACAGATTACAATTTAAGTCAACTATGGTCGAAAATATTCCCATATACATCATTCAAAGTACTTAAGCAACAACTTTTGCATTTAATTAACCAATAAATGTCACACCCAGATTGTAGTGGTAACATCAAAAGGTATGTTACTTACATTGTCATTCCAATTAGCACGATGAACGATACCAAAAGAAGCTTGGCACTCCTGCTAGTATGACTAAATGTTGATTACAGACCAACGAATCTCATAACTTGTAGGGTATTACAGGGCATCATAATAGCCAAAATCAGTACGAAAGAAAATTTAATTGTTCACTGTGCTTGAATTCCAAGTTTTCCTTTAGAACGAGCAGGTGAGCCCGCGCGTTACTGTCGGGATACTTTATCGATGCCTAGAACAATTGTGATAATGAATATTTAGGTGAAATTGTTAGTATATGAGTGTGTTTCCAACCAATATTTGAGAAATCATTGATTTCATTTGTTGTTTTTTGCAGACGCTCATCAGGTTGTATATTGACAAACAATTACCAAATTTGTTGGTTTGGCAGTCGTTTAGTGCGGCAACATCATGGGAAAGTTCACGGCCGTTTTGTAAACATGCAAATTCAGTTCACCAATACACATGTAAATAGTATAGGTAATGTCGATTATATACTAAAAAATTTCATTGATCGCCTTTCAAGTAAAACTAAAACTTTATAGTTTATACTTTATGTTGTTTATGTTCATATAGTTACCACTTAAGAACTATAACTGTGCATTGTACACAATGAAAACATCTATAGGTGTTGCTATTATACATAGGGCTAAAGCAATCAATAAAACTTCTTAGCTTCAACATCTACTTTTGTGACTATCGACTTCGAATTACATGACGATCAAGTTCAATTTCACCATCTGCTTCTGTGACTTTGAGCTTCAGCTTATGGCACATTCAATTTCATTTCGCTATATTTTGGCATCTAATTCGGTGACGGGGCAAATCGCACATTCAACTCCACCGTATGTGACATCTTCCTTCAGCTTCTATACCTGAATAAATTTGGTGGACATTGAAACAAACATTGTAGCTTTTTAGAGTAACAAATAAATCACAATGGTTATCTATGATTACTAAATAAAAAAGAAAAAAAAATCATGCCTTAGAGCAAAAAAAAAATATTAGTTACTTGATTATCAATTCTTAGGGACGACAATTTTCTTCCTCCTTTCAAGATAATATTTAATTGTGAAAATGGCCATGAAAAGAACTTCTGATGAAGATGCCCTACTCGTTTTTTATCGAAAGTTGGATCTTTTATGTGAAGGTGGCCATGAAAAGGAATACGGGCCAGTAATATTCTCAACATCTATAATGAGAAGTTGCCTAGTAGAAGTATCTAAACCTATATCAGATTCTAGCCTAAACCCATATTTGCTAACCAAAATTTTGTTCCTCTTTCGAGATTGTGCATGTGGTTGAACAAAAGTCTGTAGTCAAGGAAATAATTTCATAGCAGATGCAAAAAAGCATATATCTTTATATGCAAAGGCGAATAGCAACGTCGTATTTTAACAATAGAAGCACAATGAATAACACCCATTAGTAAGAGCAAAACGTATGAACAACATGAGTTGAGGCAAAGGACAAAGAGTACGTACCTCAGTCTAGGGAATTGCTACCCCTAAGCATCTAGCGGGAATTCTTCAGGACCATGAAACAGATATTGGTACTGACCCTATAACAGAGTCCTAAACAAATCGAAACATTAGACAAAAGAATGTTTCTACCTACTAAAGGCAAGCAACTACTTCACAGCACTTTAAAATTACTTATCTGATGTATTTAGACAGTTTAAGGTGATCTTTTGGGATTGTCTATTAGAACATTTGTGATTATTCTTATAATCGGAAGCATACAATCAGCTTATTTCAACCTAAGGCCCAACTATCAAATGAGTACTTTTGAATCCACCACGAATTGGTTCAATTCAAGTGATTATTTTTAATGAACTGATTAAAAACATATTGGTTGGTAGCTGCTTGTATCCTAATGCTTATTTCAAAGAAAAATAAGCACATAACCAGTTTTTCTTTTTTGGCCAAACATGTACTAATTGTCACCATTATTGCTGTTTTTTTTATTATGAATTAGTAGTATAATCTAAATATTATTAGCTTACCAATTTCACAATTTTGAATCTAGAGCATATTATTTAGTGACCATACCTGTGACGATCAGACCTTTCACACGTATATTGTGTCTCTTTTATAATCATAATCTTGGTCCCGCTCTCTTTTCCAACCCTTATCCTTGTCACGGCCTCTGCTTCGACACATGACATTTGCCTCGTTCAGCAGAAGACGGACATGGCTACGTGACAACATTACCCCTATCTCTTCTGGTACCTCCTTCATTCCGTAAACTTTAACATGAATTCAAATTCAATCAATAACAAAACCTAAACATACATGTATGTTAAAATCTTATTATTCAACACAAAAGACTAAATCCGTCGCCATACTCAGGTTCAAAGACATAAAACAGGCATGTTCTACACGATAGCAGAAAAATCCAACGCATAGAAAAAAATGAACTAACCTGAGAAAGAAAAGTACATATGCTTATTAAACCATATACGAAACAAATACTACGGTTTAACAAAATAAAGTACATGAGTATGCACCTTGTCAATTGTGACATCACTCGGGAGGCCGCTCGTACATCGCCTGAAAAGAAATATTATCACTTTCATTAATAAAAAAAAATGAATGGGCAACAACAGTACCGCTTCTTCCAGTTTTTCCTATTTGAATTTGGTTCCAACACAATTCAAAAGCAGTGTCATTTACTTTTTTTCTTTATACACCCGGGCACCTAATGTGATGATTCTTAAGTGGTTGATGACTATGCCCCTCTTTACAACCGTAGATACAATTTCTTCCCATTGTGGCATTTAATCGAACACTTTATGGGAATCCTCCAAATTGCCGCCACAAAACTTATAACAATCATAGTAACAACAAATAAACTGAGAGAAATTTTATATCAGAGATGTATAGAATAACATACCATAACAAAAAATTGTCTCAGCATCTCAATGAGAACAACCTCAATATCCTTGAAGGCAACCTCACCCACAGGTAAAATAGGGCACAATCATAAAAAAAATGCGGCCTGCAAAATTAGACATGTTGTGAATAACATAAATTATAAAAGAATCTCACTACACACACAAAAAAACGCACCTTGAATTATTAACCCCCGGCTCAAAAACTATCAAGCTGCAAAAAACAGTCACCGGAATTTAGTTTGTAGGTGTCGCTGATTTTGATTGCAGAGAGTGTGTGTGTGTGTTTTTTTTAGAAAGATCTTGGACCGCCGGCGGCGGCGGCTGCTGCAGGTTTAGTGAGAGAGATGAGAGAGATATGTGGTGTGTTTAGGTTAGAGAATATGCAGATATGTTTTATTCGTGTGTTTTTCTTTTCCTTTTTTCTCTCTCATTTGACCGATTGAATAATTCAACTTTTCCACTTTTCAACTTTTGACCATTTTTCCATTTTATATATTTAAGATAACTACTTTTTATCCTATTTTATTTCTCAAAATACGAATGATTTTTTGTATTTGTTTATTTTATTTTGTGTTAAAATATTATAAGTTCAATCTCCATATTTGGCATGCAATCTTCAATTGTCTCACCAAATCTTAAAGAAATCAGGTGGACAAATTTGCACGTTTTTCCCAATACAATGATATGATACGGCGCAAATTTAGCAATACCTCATAAAAATATGATATTCATATTTTTGCATATGATTACTGTTGTAAAGTTTTAAGAAGTTTTCTATATCGTATATATCTTTTTAGTTAAGTAACATAATTATACAAATAAGTGACCTGTAACCTTTCTATTAGTATACGTATTTTTGCCAAATATCAACGTGCAACATTTACTACTAAGATATACTCTCTTCGTTTCAAAATTATAGTTCTGAGATGATACAAGGTTCAAGGTTGTAACATAAACAAGTCACATATTGTACGTTGTAATCGTTGTGTTATCACAATTTGTCAATTTTGCAATTGGGATTTGAAGTCGCCATTGAACTTAACGAAACAAATTAATAAGAATATAAATACGAAAAAAAGGGAGAAATGAAGGAAACAGTTGAGGAATTGCATGTGCTCGTAGGACCATTATTTTGGTAGTTCAATTGGACCAACCGCATGTTCAACTTGGATTTCATATCTCTCATAAAAGTCTTAAAATATTAATTACACTAACCAATACAACCAGAATTAGGGCGGTGAACGAACCGGACGAACACAAACGAATCTTTGTTCATGTGCGTTTTTTAATTTTAGTCAGACAAATAAAAGGACATGATCGCTAAACGGATAAATTTTTTGGTTCATGTTTGTTAATTAAGAAATAAGGTTATTTATGTTCGTTCATTAAGCACTAAACGAATAATATATTAATATAGACTAATAAACCTAAAATTTAAAAAAATATACATAATATTGTGTTTTATAAGTGTTGTTTGGTTTAAGTAAAGTAATTGTTAAAGTACATTATAAAACGATACGATATATGAACGGAAACAAATAAATGAATGTTAACGAACGCATAATCGGACGTTTATGATCATAACTTTCTTTTTAGAAAAGCAACATATTATAAACGAGACCAAACCCGAGAAACAAGATACAAAAGAAATGATAACCCACCTTTTTAACAAGACAATTAAAAAGAGTGAGCCCCAAAAACAAAACATTAGACCATACACAAAAAGATTACAAGAAAAGAAACATGAAACCTAGCAACCTATGACCTGCTGCATACATAATTGAACGGACATGAATTTTGTTCATATTCGTTCATTTAACTAAACTAACATAAATCTTTGATAAATTAACGAACATAAACAGATAACGGTTTATAAAATGTTCGTTGAACATTCGGTTTCTTTACAGCCTAACCATTTAATAGTGGTTTAAAGCCTCATGAAATACCTTTATGATTGGTAAAATGATTTAAACGAAATTATAACTACTTTATTGTTCATGATAAATTTGGTATTGAAAGCAAAAAAGTTGTACATTTATTTTAAATTTTTGACCAACTCTACTTGTGGTTATGGATGCTTCAACATATGCTAAAATTGTCACTTTCTAGTGTGGCCAAATGGTTCCAAGCCTTTTCCAACTTCCCTATATAAGTTAGTTAAAATCCATTCTCTCCATATTGCAACATACAAACATTTTTCTTACAATGGCACCTTCACTTTCAACTCTCACCATTGTTTCTCTACTTTTGTGCTCCTTCAATCTTGTCTATGGAGGTTGGGAAAATGCCCATGCCACCTTCTATGGCGGCGGTGACGCTTCGGGAACAATGGGTATGCTAACACGACTCATTTAACGTAACATAATATCGTTCTATAAGTTTAAAACATGCATCATTATGACACCTTTTTTGGCTTATATTTTTTTTTAGGTGGTGCTTGTGGTTATGGAAATTTATATAGCCAAGGATATGGCACGAACACTGCGGCATTAAGTACTGCTCTTTTCAACAATGGCTTAAGCTGTGGGTCGTGCTACGAGATGAGATGCAATGATGACCCTAAATGGTGCCTGCCTGGTTCCATAGTTGTGACTGCAACCAATTTTTGCCCACCTAACCCTGCACAATCTAACGATAATGGCGGGTGGTGCAATCCTCCTCTCCAGCATTTTGATTTAGCTGAGCCTGCTTTTCTACAAATTGCGCAATATCGTGCTGGAATCGTGCCCGTCTCATTCCAAAGGTACTTTACGTACAACATTATGTTATTTGAACGTGACTAAAAATAGTATAATGGTACAAATTATTAATTGGTACTTTGATATTTTTCGTTATAGGGTACCTTGTGCTAAGAAAGGAGGAGTGAGGTTTACGATAAATGGTCATTCATACTTCAACTTGGTTTTGGTTACAAATGTGGGAGGTGCAGGAGATGTCCACTCGGTCTCAATCAAAGGATCGAGAACCGGGTGGCAACCCATGTCACGAAACTGGGGCCAAAACTGGCAAAGCAACTCGTACCTCAACGGCCAAAGCCTTTCGTTCCAAGTGACAACTAGTGATGGAAGAACCGTTACTAGCTACAATGTTGCACCATCTAATTGGCAATTTGGTCAGACATTTCAAGGAAGTCAATTTTAATTCTTCCTTTTTATGAACCATAAGAGAAAGGGTTAGCTGATTTTTACTAAAAACTTAAGATAAAAAAGTTAAAAATTTGAATGTAATTTGTATATGGTTTTTTATGGGCTAAGGCTTGGGTTGGGGTTAAGAGCCCTGTGGCTCTATGGCTGAGGTAGCTAGTTTGCACCCGCTTAGAATAGTATTTGAGAAAAGTTAATTTCTTATCATTTTGTCATCATTGTGAAAGGAAAATATGCCTAATTTGGATTCAAAGGCATCATATATGTACTTCTACTCATTATATTTGTAATTTCACATTATAATTATTGAATGCAGTTTGGGAATTCATTTGCTACATGTAACGTATATATAGCTTCCCCGTTCGTTTATCATATAACGGGTCTTTAGTCTTAACATATATCACATTCATCTTCGATTTTTCATATCAAATCCAATCATGATCAAAAAAGTATTCGTCGGTCTATATTGTATACCATTCAAAATAGTATCGGAGAAGCTAACTTATTACGTGTATAAAAAGGCCATAACATGAGAACCTACATGTTTAACACACCATGTATTAATTCAATTGGCCTATGTTTTTACACGAAGCCATGATCGGCATGTGAAGGAGTTTAAAAACCTACCATGTATTAATTCATAGGAGTGTACTATGTTATAACTAACCAGAAAGTTATTTCAACTAGATTGGTAGTTAGTACTTAGTAGGTTAGTTGTTGCAGCATAAATGGCAGGTAAAAGAAGTTACAACACCGAACATAACTCTCAATCAATAAGATTTTTAATAGACGTACCTAGTCAACGTCAACGTTAACCTAGTCCCGTCTTTCACAAGGTATGGAAGAAGTGAGATGTAGACAGACTTACCCTTATCCTAGGGTAGAGAGGCTCTGTGTCCAACGGAGAAGAGTTTTCCAACTGATTCAACCCAATTATTTAATCACCGATTTTCATTTTTCTCGTGTCAAATCTGTGGTTCATATATGAAAATGGAGACCAAATTTTGAAAAGCTTCACACCTTGTATTAAATGAAATGTACCAAAGCCATGTGCACATGGTTTTCTGTCTATAGGGTGTTGGTTATACCTAGAAATCAATCACTTTCATTTTCACATTCTTGTTTTCGTTTTTATTTTTTCTTCTTCTCAATATAACATGTAACGAAGGTTCAATATTTATAAAGTAGTGTAATCAAATACAATTCTAGAGGTTTATATCGAAAGAGAAATCGTGATCCAGTGCATTCGTGGGGTGCTAACTAACCCTTCCTCTAAGTTGGTGAGCAATTCACATACCATTAAACCAAAGGCCATGAGTGATCAGACGGCGTGCTCAATATGTCATGCTTTTTAATGTTAGCTAACTAGCAAGACAAAACATGTTAACATGATCAAATTTAATCAACAGATCTTACTTTTGGAGTTCTAAAGAATATAAAACATATGTATTGTCTTTTTTTCTCATTCAAAGCCATCGTATGAATTACGCAAACATAGACTTGATTTTGACTTTTTAACTTCCAATGATTTTCACCTAGTCAAAGTAAACACAAAATTTTCCCCTAATCCTAGCCATACTCTGCTCTCCAATCACTTATCGGGTTCTCAAATTTCTCTACAATCAATCGTCAATTCTAAAAGTGTCGTTAGATGCACACGCACCCTGAATAATAACATAATAACTTTTACCTTGGCTTTCAATACAACACTAAATAAATAATGTCCTTTGTTAGTTGATGTATACAAGACCATGGTTATTGGTTATGAGATTATGAGGCTTTAGCCCATTGTCATTGGGAAGTGGTTAGCACACTAATAATTTTTAGAGTAAATTACACCGTTCGTCCTTGTGGTTTGCGTTGACCGCAGGGTTTCGTCCTTTGACTAAAAAAGTTGCACCGTTCGTCATTAAGTGTGAAGCGTTATGCGCCATTAGTCCTTTGACCAAAAACGTTAAGTTTGACCGTTAAACTCCCCGTGTGACTTGCACATGAGGGTAAAATCATTTCATCTACCCTTATATACCATCACACTCGCATTTTACACCCTTTCACTCTCTCACTACAAAACACACACACCTCTCCCATCTCCTCAGACCTCGTCACGCGACTATTTATAATACCTAAGCCGCCAGCGTCACCCGAATTTACACCACCCACCCCATCGTGTAGATCGTGACCCGTGATTCTTTTAACGTGACATACGCGCCGTGGACCCCAACCATGTGCCCAAGAGGGGAGTTGCACATGAGGTCGAACTTAAATCACATATTCACAAATCACATTTGTGAATAGGTGATCTGTAAAAATGTGATTTGTGACAACGACATTATCATCACCAGCCATGATAGCCCAAGAGGGGACTTGCACATGAGGGTAAAAATGTGACAACGACATTATCATCACCAGCCGTGATTCTTTTGACGTGACATACGCGCCGTTCGTCCTTAAGTGTGGATTTGTGAATATGTGATTTTTGGTTTCGGTATTAGGATATGGCTTGATTTTGATGATTGTTGGTTTGAAGATCTGCTATTTGGTTTTGGGTTGATGATTTTGTTTTTGTATGAGTGGTTTTGATATGTGAATGAAAGAGTATTGACCACAAATTATATAAGGTAGATGAAATGACATTTTTACCCTCATGTGCAAGTCACATGTAGAGAGTTTAACGGTCAAACTTAACGTTTTTTGGTCAAGGGACTAATGGCGCATAACGTTTCACACTTAAGGACGAACGGTGCAACTTTTTTGGTCAAAGGACGAAACCCTGCGGTCAACGCAAACCACAAGGACGAACGGTGTAATTTACTCTAATTTTTATTGAGACATTCATCACTATGCATTAAACAGTTGTTCTTTTAAGATAAACTGCTTTAACAACTTGTATCGTGAGTGTCCTAATAAAAAATTGAAGTGTGTCAGTCACTCCCCATTGTGATTACTTCTAGATTCTTCGTATGTAAACTATGTAATGTAATTTTTTATGAAATAACGATAAAGGATTTTACTTATTCTAACATGGTATCAAGAGCCTAAAACTCGTTCATCTCCTATCGTTTCTCCTTATAACTCGTCTTCCTCTTATCGGCCCTTCTCCTTAACGTGTAAATCCTAACTATTCGACTATCATGGCTGGTGATGATAATGTCGTTGTCACAAATCCACCTACATCTATTAATAAACTTATACCGTTTATTATCTCTAATAATGTCCCTAGGATGAGCTCGATACCAGTCACGTATCAGACCGGTACCGAATTAGTGGTATCGTTTTTTTCCCGAGGATACAAGTGTGTTGCGGTACCGTACCACACGGGATTCGGGTACCGGTACCGTTACCCGTTACCAAAAAAGGTACATATTCGGTTTTCCCCGTTTCCCAGAACCAAAACAAACAATGATTCCCAAAACCAAAGCAAACAATAAACGAAGATATATATTGTTACTTATGTTTCATCTTGGACAACAAATTATTCAACAATAAGCATAACTCATTATATTATAGGTGAATAATGTCGAGTACATATTCACCTTCGTACTTAACAAAGATACAAATTATTAACAACAAACATAACTCATTAAAAATAAATCATTAATATTACTGAAATATGACTGACGATGATGATTGGGATATTTTATAAATGTAAACTTAATGATTTTGGTGATCGATAATGATGATGGTGATCGGGATATTTTATAATGTAAACTTAATGATTTTGGTGATTGATAATAAGTTACGATTTAAAATTTGAGAGGTTTGTATAACACAATTGATTTCTCCCGAACTACCTTCTTTTATTTCTCCGTCACACGAGCCAACCGCTTGAGAACAGTCAACCGTAACAGATGATAAAAGGGCGACAGCCCGGGAGAGAATGAAAGTTTACCAAGGATTAAATATATCCTTGGATCGTTTATGTCTGGCGGTGATATTCCAGTACAATGACATGATTTGTTGAAAATAATATTAGTATAGAAAAAGCGAATCGATTGACTAACACTAGGAATGTGAATAGTAATAGCTCGTCACGCCACGTCAATAAAAACGCATAATCGAAACCTAAAATATAAAAGATATATAAACGTCGTTTAACTTTAAATTAAACGTAAACGATATAAAAACAAAACGATTATAACTATAGTAGGATTTGCATGTCTTAGCGACTTAAATGCAAATTAAAAGAAATAAAAGATAAGATAAAATATATTAAATAAACGCTATCACTATTTTTAAAATGATGAGCGTTTAAAGCGCAAACGTCGTTTAAATAAAATTACGTAAGCGTCTGAAATAAAGCGTGAGTTTTAAAGAAATAAAAGGCCTACAAATATGAAATGACATTTTTACAATCCTAATAATAAAAGAAAATTATTAGAAAAGAAAATTATTTTACAACTATTTAATTAATTATTATTAATTAAAACTATTTATTAAGTATTTAAAATGCACTAAAATATAAGAAAATACAAAATTAACCAAGAAAAATGAAATTATAACTTAGAAAAATCTAAAATATTATAAAACTAATTTTAAAACTGAAAATATATTTTTTATGCTTTTTATTTATTTATTATTAATTATTTACTATTATTAATTACTAAAAATTATTATTGATTTATTAAAATAATAAATGATTAAAGAAAATCTGAAACTTTTACAAAATTCTAAAATAAATCTAGGAATCTAAGAAAATATAAAATGATAGCTTATGTGCAAAAATAAGCTAATGGGCAAAGCTCAAAATAGAAGCTATTACTTTAGCTTGAAAGGTGGATCTTTTTATTTTTCTTTTTACGGATTAACTAAGTCTTGATATTATACATGTTAAATGAAAACAAAATTGTACCAACTTAAGAAATAAGCTAATAAAAACATGAGTCCAATGATTAAGCTTTTGGCTTGATGTTGGAACTCAAGCCTAAAATAAGCTTGATATAAGATATACGGATGAAACAAAAGCTAAACTAAGATGTATACAAGTCCAATGAACAAGTATGAAACAGAAAATTGGACAGAATTGGTGTGAGCTTATGGTTTAGACAGTCAAGCTTTTGGCTTAACTTGGATGGAATGAAGGCTTGAATAAGCCTGGTATAAGCTCAACACTGATAAGTGAAAGAAACATAATATGTATACAATTTATATTAACACGTATGAACAAGCTCGTGCACTGGCAATCACCCATAAGCTTGAAATAAGCTCATAAGCTCTTCCAGTGCACAGAAGTACCAAACACCCCTTGCAGCTTTTAGAATTGGCAAATTAAGCTGAGTATATGAGCTTGATAGGCCAAAATGAAACTTGAGATAACAAGATGGGCTGGTTGTCTTTCCAAAAAGCCACAGCTCAACCTGTGGGAATCACAGATGAGCATATGAAAAGCTTATAAAGTTGCTAATATTTCACTGATTTCTCAGTGAACACTAAGAATTGGGACAAACAAAAAGCTCAATGCAGCCCTTATTAACAAGCTACAAAATGGAATTTAAGCACTGGAACCTATAGTCTAGTGGATTAGCTTCCAAAAGAAACTAATATCACAAACTCTAGATCACTAATGAGCCTTTTATTGGCTTATGAAGAGCTGTAGGTAATGGTTTAAGTTCAAAGATTGAACTGTTGTGAGTGAGCAAACAACAAGCTCTTAAAGACTTATCAATAAAGCTCATGAGAGCTCAACCAACACTAGGACATTGAATATGACTGAATAGCCTCACAAGAAGCCATAAATCATAAGCTCAAGCTTGGTGGGGAACTTTTCATTAGCTATTGAAACAACTCCACTTCCACTGTTTGCTTCAGTGGAAGGAGTGAGATGGGACAAAAAGGAAGGAATGATTAAGCTATGCAATTAAGCTAACAACTGAAAAATAATCATACATATAATAAAAAGGCCACAAAGGCTATACAAAGAAGCTAAATACACCAGCTAGGGACAAGTAATGAAGCTTATGCAAGCTCATTAACTTGACACCTAAAGTCAGTGCAGGCATGCTTACGCAGACGGGACTAAAAATAAGCTAGGAAATAAGCACTTTAAAAGCTAAGTTAATGTAAACTATTATTTTATAATTTAATTAAGCAACTAAACATTAATATCCCAAAAGGATTTAAGCTAAAACTTAGTATTATGCACACAATGAAATTATGAAGTTTATTTAAAAACTGGTAAAGGGAAAATTGACTTTTTATTAAAAACTGAAAAGGTTGACTAAAGTGAATTTAAATCTTAAACTACTGATTATATATGTTATATTATGCTATAAAAACATGAAATAAAGCTAGATAAACAACATATGCATCACTGTGATGAGATTTGTATTTCAAAATCCAAACAGTTATGAATTTAAGACAAATTAAAAGTGAATTTGACTATTTAACAAATAAGGACAGTATTTAATGACTAAATTGGGCTATTAGGTACTAGTATGATATAAAACAATTACAAATAACAACAAACCAACACATGACTGCTACTATATCAGCAAATTCAAACAGTCCTTAAATGAGATTGTTTTGAGTTTTACAAAGCATAAGATCGCATAAGCCAATTCCATCCAATCCGAGAAACCAAAGTGTCAAAGTGGATCTTTTTAACCTAAACCGGATGTCAAACCGATCTAGGTCCGAGGATTTTCAAGAATTGACATTTTAACAGTTAACATACCATATCAAACCACAATCCAACCCAAGGCAAGACAACTTATCAGAAAGCTATAATATTACTACATAACAACAAAGAAACACAGAATCATAAAAATCATAGCATAACAAGGATTAAAACAGTAAATGCAAAAATATGGTAAAAATGGAACTCACATGTGATCATACTTGAAACTGAGTACCAAGGCTAAGAGGCCACTCCTAGCTTATTGTCAGTAAGCTAGGAACCAGAAAATCCATCCAGCTTGACTCCTATCCCCAAAACTACTTATTTGGACCATAGTTGACTTCCATTGACTGATTTTGATTTTTTAGTATTTTTCTGAATTTAAAGACTATACTTGTTTAAATGAATCTAAAGGCCTTAAAACTTTTGTCAAGAGCTTAAGTGAGCTGTAGAATCCTTAAAACAACTTTATAACAAGAATTTGAAGAATACGAAATTTAAAAGAAATTAAGCAAACTTAGAAATTTAAAAGTAACTGGAATTTAAACTGGAAATAACATTACATTACACTAATTTAAGAAATATAACAGGTTTAAAACATTAAAAGACAAGAAATTTAAAGAAAGCTTGTAAAGATTATACTACGTGACTAATGGCTAATCCAAAAGTACTCTTCTCTCTTTCTCCTCTTTCTTTATAGCTTTTAGAGATTCTCCACATGCTTCTGAATAAATCCCACTTACAATCCTGGCCATTGATGCAGTCAAAGCAATCCTATCCGTTTAAATCAGTTTTGGCGCCAAAAGTCATAGAAGTGGATTAGATCAGTTCTGCTGCAATTAAAGAATTTTGGTTGATTGTGGAGGTGTAAGGGGACAATTTGGGAAGTAGGCATGGAGCTGGGTGTGATGTGGAAGAAAATCGAGCTTTGAAGGTGCTGATAGAAACCGAAATGGTGGGGAAGCATTAAATGGTTGTGGGCTGGTTTACAGGTGTAAAGGTGATGATGATGAGTGTTTTTGATAGCTGTGATGAGGTGGAGGTGAGATAGAAAACCAGATGGTTTTGGTTTTCAGTCGATGGTGAAGGAGATGTCTGATTATCCGGTATTTGGCGGGGTTTGAATTTTTGACCGGGTATTAATAAAACGGGGTTGGTTGGGCTTGTAGTTGGGCCAGGGTAAGGATTGGATTGTGGGTTATAATATATAAGGGTCCGGTTTGGTTTATGTAAATAAGAGCCCAAGGACCAAAGTTGTAGTTCCTGAAATCTTGAGGGACTGAGCCTGCAATATTTCCAAAGTATTCACAAGGACTAAAATTGTTAAGTTAGATAAACCAAAGGACTTATTTTGAATTTTTATTACAATTTAAAATACCCCGAGGACCATTTATGTAATTTTCCAAAGTTTAGGGGGTTAAATTGTAATTTCCTCAAAGTTATCAAAATAGTTCTAAATTGTAAATTCATGAATAGTACAAGGGTATATTTTGTAAAATTTCCATTTTGAATACCAGGGGACCATTTTGCCAATTTTGTAACTTGAAGGGTAAAGTTGCCATTTTGTATAAACTTTCATCCGTGGATCATTTGTGAATCTTTTGGTTTCCCAAGGACTTAAGTTAACTTTTCTTTCATTTTAAACATTTAGGGACTAGTTTTGACAATTTGTGTAACTCAGGGGATCGAAAACGACAATTGTGTGAACTTTAGCATTTTTCACTTGTTTTTCAATCTTTTGTACAGAATCACATAAAACACATTTTATAACATTTTGTGAGTCATTTGTGTGTTTTTGGTCGTTTTGTGGGTTTAAATTATATAAAAGATATGTGTAAAATGGCACATATCAACAATTAGTAGTTACAAACTTTGAATGTATATTGACTTAACTTTAAATGACTTATGATGAAACATATTTCCAAAATTAGCAATTTATGTAAACCTATTCTTTTAAGATTTCCAAAAATAATTGGAGATTATTGAGCATTATATTTTACATTTAACTTTCTAAAATGAAATGAGTAATGTTATAGCCTCTTAAAAATCTTTTTAATGCCATATGTTAGGAATTTACAGGATAAAAAGACTGACTCTCTTTATCATAATCCAATATGAAGTAGTAATTTATAACAAATAGCATTAGAAGAACAATTAAAAAGATAAGTTAGCAATGTATAACATTTTTTAACTGAAATTGTTGACCCAATTTTATACTTAATAATTTCACCTAATTATTTTATAGCTTTCTGTAACTGAATTAAATTGTTAACTTATTGATTAAAATCACCTCTAATTTAACTTTTATTACCTAATTAAAACGAACTATTATGTAATCGAGCTCTTCTATTTATCCAATTAGAGTTATCCCATGCATATTTGACACTTTTATGAATCTCTTATCAAAAGATGTTACACCTTGAACTTATTAACTTCGTAAAAGAAAATTTGGGTAAAATAGGGTACTACTCATTAACAACTGGGCTTAATAAGCTTATGGACTTATGGAATGGTTTTTTATGGGCTTAATAAACTTATTAGACTTATGGTATGGTTTTTCATGGGCTTAATCCACGTTGCTCCGGATAGTGTGGCATTATTGGGCTTAAATTGTTCATTTCGATTTTAGTTTTTCTTTTGATAAAATTAGTTCTCTCATCGAAAAAATATTAACCATCAACTATTTCACTTGAATAAATATATACAATGTAGAAAGAAAACATAACTTTTTAACCTTGTATCAAACGAAAAGAAGACATAATTTTTTAACCTTGTATCAAACGAAAAGAAGACATAATTTAATTCTATAATTTAAATCTAAATTTAACATCATAAAATAGCTAAATATTTTAAATAATTACTTTTTCGTGCAATAATAAGTGTCGCTAAAACTATTTTGAGTTGTCATAAAATAAATCTCCACTTCATATTTCAATCAATCAAAAGAGACTATAGTGAGTAGAAATGTTATGTTTTTGATGAATTGCGTAGCTAGTATGGGACAAAAATAATAATACTTCTTCTGTATCAAAATTATTGTCTATGGACAAGAACACAATTAAAAAGCTAAAAAGCCCAAAAATTCCTTTGAAAAAGTTGAGTTGGAGGGATGGTAATCTTTTTGATAAAGTTGCAATGTTAAAGAGAAAGCTAGAAAGGGATCAAGCTCTGGCAGATGATGATGTTCACAATCATGAATTAAGAATTGAGGCTGCTAAAACTTTGAAGGAGTATAATGAAGCTGTGATAGATGAGAATAAATTGTTGTATCAGTTAGCTAAAGTGGAAAGGTTAAAAACTCTGCATATTTCCATCAAGCCGTCAAAGGGAGGAAGCATAGAAGCCACATCAATAATGTATGTGGTGAGCAAGGTGTTAGATATACAGGAGAGGAGGTTCCTGGTGGATTCACAACTAAATTCTTTAAATCAACATGGCATATAGTGGGTGGTGATGTGTGCAGTGTAGTTAAGGAGTTTTTCCAAATAGGTAAAATCTTTAGTGCCTAAAGTCAAGACTCCCTAAAAGGTATCTGACTATAGACATGTTGCATGTTGCAATGTGGTCTATAAAATCATTAGTAAGATTCTAACCAATAGATTAAAGAATGTTCTATGCATAATTATATCTAAAAACCAAAGTGCTTTTATCCCTGGGAGAAATATTAATGATAACATTCTTCTTACTCAAGAGCTAGTCAAAGGTTATGGGTGCAAACAGGGTAAAGAAAGATGTGCTTTTAAAATTGATTTAAGCAAATCATATGACACAGTTAGTTGATCTTTCCTTGAAGAAGTTTTCAATGGGTTTCGGTTCCCTACCTAGTTCACTGGTTGGGTGATGACTTGTGTGAAGATTGCAACTTTTTCTATTTGTATCAATGGTGAAAGTTTTGGATACTGTAGGGGTTGAGACAAGGTGACCCAATCTCACCTTATCTTTTCACTATGGTCATGGAGGTTCTTACTTTGATACTAAGAAGGAAGATTCCTCAAACTGGTCATTTCAAATATCATTATGGATGTGCAGATCTTCAAATTGCCAATTTATGCTTTGCTGATGATTTGATGATATTGTGTAATGGTGATGTTGGTTCTGTTCAAATAATTTCGGAGCATGTGAATGACTGAGGTATTATGCAGAAGGCTAGTATCTTGGTTATGTATCTCTTTCTTGTTTGTAAATCCTACCTATGCAAGTGGTCTGTGTGACAGCATTGTGGGGATGAGTTTTACGAATAAGCTAAGTGTTTATATAACCACAAAGTAGTTGCCTGCAGAGTTATTGTTTGGTCCAAATAGCTTTAGTGTAGGTCAAGCATGTATAGCAGATCTTCTTTATTTGGATCAGGGGGTAAAGGTCAAGTGTTTTACTCCTATGTTAAAGCATGATGCAGCAGAATGTTGATTGTTTAAATATGCAAATAAAGTGTCGCTAAAGAAAAGGAAGACTACTTGAAAAGGTCTTATCCTTATCTTGGCGTTCATTTGCTACAAAAAATGAAACTTGAAGTCTTTAGTTCACTTTAGATGAGGGCTCTATATCTTGGGTATGTTAGACTATCGAGTTGTTTCTTCCCTCCCTACCCTTTAATAGGCCTTTGTTAGGTAATGTGGGGGTGTTTAGGATTAGTCAGTTTTGAGATTTTATCTACCCATAAAGTGAGTTTCCATCTGAGAAGGGTAGGTGAATGGGTGTGGCAGTGTATGTTACTAGGAATTGTGAGGTGTGAAAGGTAAACCTACATGTTCGTAGTAATACATTGCTAAGGAGGTAATGGATAGTCCCCCCAGGTGAGTGTTTCCTGTTAAGTGAAGTCATTGTAGTAGATAAAAATGTAGCTTAGCAGGAAGAGCCCTTGAACAGGAGGGGATATGGGTCCCTAGTGAAGCCATTCTCCTTTTCCATTTTGACTATTGTGGATGATGGTTGAATGGTCATAATGGAAAAGTGAAATGGAAATGTAGCTAGATGGTATTGGTGCTTAATAATGGTGATATCAGTTTCAATGGAAAGCTATTGTAGTGATTGAAGATGTGTTTTATGTTGTCTGTCAGAGTTTAGTTGTGTTCGAGATAGGATTTTAGTTTTGTCTGATATCAGATGATGTATATTGTTCAGTGTATATGGTTTGGGACATGTCCAAATCATTTGTATTTACTTTCCTTCATTGTATAGTTTGGAAGTTTAATATATTTCATCATTTTGCATTAAAAAAATAACACTTTTACCCTTTGATTAGTAACTAATGCGTGCATTTAGTTTTGTCAATAATAATTTTGATTAGGATTGATATAGTAAACTTAAACAATCTTTTAGATACTTTTAACTTTTATTTTTAGTAATAAACAATCTTTTAGATAGGGGTGAGCATCGGGACGAATCCCGACCCGTCCCGACTAATCCCGATATTGACAATGGGGAAAAACCCAAACCGACTCTCAACCCGATAATGGTCCCGACTCGTCCCGAATCCCAATAATGGTCCTGAATCTTGATTTTGGCTGCGTTTTCTCGGGACCGTCCCTACTCCCGACCCGTCCCAAATCCCGATTATCAGGAAAACCAAACCGACTACCGACCCTATTACAGTCGGATCGGTATCAGGAAGAGAGTCGGGTTTCGGGATCGAGACGGGAGTCGGGTGTCGGTCGGGATTGCTCACCCCTACTTTTAGATATTAAAAAAGAAGGGAAAAAAAAAAGACTCGTTACAAACAGGAACATTTTGTTAAAAGTTAACCCAAACACTCTTCAAAAATGCTATCTAACTTTTCCAACCTATTCATTCACAAAAAGTTTAATAATCCAAACGCTCCCCAAACATAACTTTTGTAAAAAGTTTGTGAGTTAGTTAGTACTCCGTAGTTATGCAGAATGAAAAAACATTTCGTCACCTATCTAAAACCCTTAAAACCCTTGTCGTCGAAAACCCGAAAACTGAGACAAAACATGGCTTCAGCTCGTTACCTCACGACATACTAAACAAAATAGGTTCACATTTCAGTTTACGTGACGTACAAAGAGCATGTTTGGTTTGTAAGTCTTGGAGAAATGGTCTCTGGCCATTATGGGAGGAGAAGACTTTCCTACAAGTTCGGCGCAGAGAATGGCGGTGGTTTTCCAACGATTTTGATGACTTTTTGTATAAGAAGGCGAGTTTGTACATGCTCGCTCTGGTGGATGCTGGTTTGGTGTTTTGGGAGATTGACAAGAACAACAAGGATGGTGATCATACTCTTCCTGTTCCTGGTATAGTACATTAGTACTAATCTAATATTATTGTTGTCGAATGAGTGTTTGCGTATGGGTTTATTATCTGTTTTCGGCTTGTATTTCATAAGGTTAGGCATGGGCATGTTTTCAAACTTGTGGACTTATATAGTTTCATAAGCCCATAAGTCCCAAAATAAGCCAAAAATATGAGGCTTATGACATATAAGGGGGTGTTTGTTTCGGCTTATATAGCCGGCTTATGGCTTATTTGGGTTTGGGCTTATGTTTCATAAGCTCACTTTTTGTGGCTTATTTTGAAACTTGTGAGATTATATAAACTTATCATGACATGATAAGCTTATATAAACCAAAAAGTTTCAAAATAAGCCACACATAGTGAGCTTATGAGACATAAGCCCAAAACTGTATAAGCCATAAGGTGGCTATATAAGCCGAAGCAAACACCTCCTAAATCGAAACAGATAAGCTCATAAGCCATAAATAAGTTGTGTGACCTTTAAAAGCTTTATTATTGGTTGAAATTTAATGTAGAACAATTATTTTGAGACATGAACAAATAGACAACAATTTTGGAATGGATTCGAGAGTATCTAGTAATGGGGTGTTTGATAGCTTATCATTGAAGAGTAAAAAAAGTGTTTATGGTAAAGCCACTTAAAAATGTCATAAGGTTTAACATTTTTATAACTTTTAGCCAAACACCCCCTTAGATAGACTTGGAAGTTTTGACTACTATGGCTATTTAGATTTTAGAGGGTTTGAAGTGACTACTATGACTACTATGGCTATTAATCATTGCGACATTGATGATTTATTTGGGTTCTCTAGTGGTTGAGCTTTTGGATATTAAGAAAAGGTTAATGATCATTTCAGGGTGTTTGGGACTACTTATATCTAAGTGCTTATTTTAGTGTAAAATAAGCAAATAAGAATTATAAGCTCTTTGGCCTCCTAATCCGGATGGTCTTGCAGTGCTTAGCCGTTTTCTTTTCAAGATTGGTGTATAAGCACTTAGATAAGCCCCTTGAAGTGTTCAATTATCCTAGCGCATTTCATTTCTTTGAGTAAACAAAATGGTTTGTTTGTGGTATTTATTTATGTTTATTGTATGCGGTACTTGAAGATTTTGTGTTTATGTTGATTGGTTATTGGTATGATTCTTATATCATAGGTGTTAGGATTAGGCTTGTTGCAATTTTAAAGTTAGGGGCCTTAAATCACAGGGGTTTTTCTTGCAATCTCGCAACTATTGCTTGAGTTCTGTAGTGGTATAGTTTGCGGATAATCAAGCTTGGGGATTGAAATTAACATATATTACGACATTACTATATGCGCCGGGTTTGTTGTTAATTGGGAATTTTACCAATTTCGGTACATTTTAATCAATGTATATGCTATTTCTTATTTTCCCCAAATAGTTTGCATCGAAATTCCGTCTGTTATATTGGTCTATATACTTGTCTCTTTTTTTCTTTTAAAAGGGTATTATAGATGTATAAGTTTATGAATGTTTTATTTAAACAAATGCAG
This sequence comes from Chrysanthemum lavandulifolium, assembly GCA_022545495.1. Taxonomy (NCBI): domain Eukaryota; kingdom Viridiplantae; phylum Streptophyta; class Magnoliopsida; order Asterales; family Asteraceae; genus Chrysanthemum; species Chrysanthemum lavandulifolium. The sequence continues at coordinate 18,810,971 of CM040245.1, forward strand.
CTGAACCGCCAAACATGAAGGAAGCTTTCACGTGGTTATATCAAGCTTCTAAATCTGAATATGTTCGTCAGCAATACGAGCTCGCCCTTTGTTTGCAGCGGGCTATTGGAACAAACCAGAATCTGAAAGAAGCGGTATGTTGTTAGATTGTCTATTTATTCGTATAAGATACTTTCATGCAACTATCAGTTAATAAGACCCTTTATAACATCTTAGTTTCTTCTCATATCATTCAAGTGGAACTCACAAATCCGGACAAAATAGTCAACGGTAGTTTGTTTAAGTTTATAGTGCAACTTATGGGCTTACTGAACTCTTGAAAACTTATCAAGCTCAATTTTTAGGAATAATGAGGTTATCAACTTGAGCATAGGACTTAAATATGCCATAAGCTCATAAGCCCTTAAAAGGAGCATATTAGCTTTATCAAAAGTTCAATAAGCCCATAAGCCGGACAAAATAAGCCAATACTAATATGTTGCAAAAGCATTAATCTTTTAATCAAATGGCAATCCTTTGTCAGATTTAGCAAGCGCAAGAATCAGAGCGGGGCAGGATCAAATTCTTAATTTTGTTATGTTTTTCAACAGGTGAGTTGGTATTTACGAGCTGCAGAAAGTGGGAATTTTCATGCTATGTATGAAGTAGCAATTTGTTACTCTTTGGGAAGGGGGATCACTAAAGACTGTCAAGAATCAAAAAAATGGATGAAGTGTGCTGCTGATCATGGGCATAGAAAAGCTCAGTTTGAGCATGGACGCACTTTACTTTCGGTAACTCCTACAAATAACACTTCAGTTATTCAATAGTATTCTCCCATTTCCTCTACAAAATTGAGTTTTAAGCATGAAACATATTTAATGATGTCAGTCAAAGCAGTATTTGTTTTTGGCAAACTTTTTGCCTTTAAATAGTTTACTTGTTTACAATTGCCAATTTTTTTTACTCTAATTCTTACCCACATACCCAAAAGTATACTGGAACTCATCTTGTATAATACTGCATCTGCACATTCCAACTCTCTGCAAATTTGAGCATTTGTGTATACCTTTTACTCTAATGCTCATAACTCAGTATAATATTATTAACAATGCTATCTATTAAGACTACCACAGGCTTCTGTACTTGTGTGAACAATCATGTGTTTCGTACGGTCTAGCTAGAGTCATTCTTCTAAGCAATGAACTGTTTGGCCATTGCCAACTGCCATTATCAATATGAGCCACTTTGATGTTATCTGATATTCTGGCCTCATGTCTGTTCCTGCAAGTGATTAGACTACTCAAATGCCAACATTTTATCATGGCCATTGCTAAGGGCCTGCCTTCACACCCATTTGACCCAGAGTCTTTCTTTTCTAGTCACAATGTTCCAACTTTGTTTACACAGTAAAGCTTCATTACAACGACCGAACTGCTTTAGACTAAGACCACCTTGATCCTTAGGTTTACATGAAGCTCTAAAAGTAGGACCCTAAATGAGAACTTAAAGTAGAAGTCTTCTTGTGAATGCAATTTGCCTGCTTTAAAACATAAAATTCTATTAACAGGAAGGGCCGAGACTTCATGTTAAATGCTTATACTCTAACTATTTTGAACTGAATGCTAATGAGACTTGTTGTGCTTCACTTGATTAACAGGAAGGGCTAAGACTGATGGGTGCAATGTACTTAGATATGGCAGAGCGTGGTGGTGTGAAGGCAGAGACTGATGTGAAGAATGCTATGCTTCTAACCCTCCCACCTTCTTCGAGAGAGTCGGTCCGCATTCTTGCTCGCAGTTGGCACCCTACTCGCGCAAGTCGTCTATGGTTGCATCCCCTCGGCTTTTTTTAAATATAGTGTGGGGCTCACAACTAAAAGGCTTTATGATAACAGTAACAATATATAGAACTAAGAAGAGATATATAAACTAGCACAATGCACACCTAGTCATATAGTCATCTATGTTTAGTGGCAGATTAATCAATATTTTGGCGTATCTTATTTTAGTTTTGTACATGCTAATGAGAACCGTTATTAGGCGAAGTTCATCTACTTGTTTCCCTTTCTATATCATCCGTTTCAAATGAAAACCGAAGACGTTTTCATGCCTGTTTATAGAACATATAAAGTACTTTCAAGTGTTGCGCTTCTATTTTAGGTACCGTTTTGTAGGATTCATATCGGAAAAACGGTTTGATCAGGTATTAAGTTTATACACTATGAGGTACCCGCATCCGCATAAGATAAGTGTTTCGCACATACATTTATATGATGTAAAAATGTGCAAGATGTCTTGGTATATAAGGAGCTCTTAACAAAGACATAGACCATATACATAACAATGTACAACAGATCTTACAAACTTAAATCGATATACTTATGACTTATCATTTTGATGGCTTCAATTGTACATAAAACTGACTCGTAAAAGATCAAGGTCGAAATCTATATAAAAATATGAAGAAATGAGTAACACCGTACCATCCGAAAACCACAAACAGAAAAACAAAGTTTCTTTCAAAATCAACCAGGGCTCCGCTGCTACGGTAGCGGAGTTTTGTGAAAAGAGTTTAAGTTATTTTAAGATTTCGAGTAAATTGCATTTTGGTCCCTAAGGTATGGCCAAATTGCGAGTTTGCCCTAACGTTTTGAAAGTCGTGATGAGTCCCATTTTAAAGTTTTGTTGCATGTTTGGTCCCTAAATTGCAGATTTGGTCCCTAAAAGTTTGAAGTTTCCGTTGCGTGTTTGGTCTTAAATTGCAGTTAGGGACCAAACATGCAAAGAAAACCTTCAAAATAGGACTATCATCTGACTTTCAAACGTTAGGGACGAAACACGCAATTTGGCCATACCTTAGGGACCAAAATGAAATTTACTCTAAGATTTCATTTAAATCGATTTTGGTTTACAAAATGTTTAAACAGATAAAAATAAATTATAAGTAATAATCTATATCAAATTGTTTGGCAAATACATTAAAAGAGACTTTAAAAACATAAAAAATGTCATCTCTTTAAAAGTTAAAACCAATTAGCTACTAATTATACGAAATTAAAAGTATTTATGTAAAACTAAAAACACGAGAAACAGCGTTATTAAATGTTGAAGTAAAGTACGATTTTCGTAAAATGAGGTGAATTTAACTGAGGGACTTTCTTTGTAACGACAAGGACGTTTTCAATTGACTGTTTGGCTGTTTGCGTAATGACCTATAAACCCACATTCACAAGGACTACTTCTATTATTTTCCACAAAGAGTTACTGTTTATTGAAATTAAAATTAAAACGCTGCCGTTAAAATTTTCTTATCTAACAATTAAACATTTAAAAGCACAAGAAGGAAAACATCATCTAAACACTTTTTATACAACGCGAAATCCTTTTAGCACCCCGAAACAAGTTTCATAACCCACTAAACATATCTCACTCCGTTGAAAGAGATCATGTTTCGAGTTTTCGTGTGGTGTTCAGATTTTTGTTGCCAACCCTACGCAAGGTATTTTTAACTTTTATGTACGTTTGACAAAACTAGTAGCTGAAACTGCTAAAGATTTTATTTTTAAATATGTTTAACAAAGATTGTAGCGAAACTTGGAGCATCCACTATGGAGATAGATCAAGGAGATGGACTACTCTACATGAACCTCACTATGGAGACTAAATAATCGGTTTAATTCTTTTTCCTGGTTTTTATTTTTGCAAAGTACAGAAAAGGTCCTACAAATTACATGGTCCATTAAGAAACAACAAGAATTTACGAATGAATGTACTACATAACATATTCAGTTACATTGGTTTGTCTTTGGGTACATTGCGTGGGAGTCTGTTCATAACATTCTCATCCACTATCTTGTAATGTCTCGAAAAGCTTCTGTGTATTGTACCAGCACAACGATCAACTTGTGCTTCATATTTATTGTACAATGCAGGTAGGGTTACCGACAAAATTGTTCCTGAAATCACAGTTAAATCCAAAAACATGTTAGTAATTACACAGTTGCTAAAACTTAAATATATGGTAGCTGGTTTAAAAAATACGATAACCACAAACATCAAGACGCTAATGTTATACCTTATTTTGTTTATAACGGTTTCCCTTCTTCTAAAGTTAAGGATATGATAGACAGAAAACAAGAAAAATACAGTGGGCGTCCAGATGCAAACAGAATACATATCTCTTAAGCTCTGTCAATTTTCAGGGACATGCGGTTTATGACTTTACCAAGAGGCCAACTTTTCTTATGTGAGTAGCCTACAGTGCTTGCTGCTTCTAAAAGTTTTTCAGAATCCGAGTACCACCATACGTATTTACAAAGATGCTAAAGTTTTCTACCAGTTCACTGACTGCAATTCTCATGCTAACATAACACCAGTTGCAAGGCCATTTATCTCAAGGTTCTCTACCTTAAATAGAATTATGAAAATGTGATGCAAATGGAAGTGACATGGTTCAAATGCACGATTGTAGCTCCATGTCCAATGACACTAATGCACAGAATCTCATGTGTTATATTTATTTATTTTATGGATGCAACTAACAATCTTCACAATATTAACAAATATCTCACAAAATTGCCCCAAATGGGACTAGTTCCCACAACCACTAGGTTGGGGAGCATCTCACACATATCACTAGACGGCAAGCCCTAGTTGCACAAAATCCTATGTATTTAGAGACTTTCCATTCACTTACAAGATTCATCATGCACCAAGACCCTTAAAAATTAGCACTAATTTCTAAATCATAACAGCTGGCTTATATCAAACTTGTATCTACACTCACCCTTCCAATGTACATTACTTGGCTTGCGTTAAACTGAGAATGCAACATATCTAGTGTCATTTCCAATTATTCTTAGGATTTGAGAAAGAGAATAGCAGAGTTGTGCAATTAATAGTCAAGATGCAATCCACTGATTTAAAGTCAAACGCTAGTAAGAGGTCAATGCTAGCATAAACAAGCACATAACACATACACACAGAGCTTATATAGAATAAAAATCTACAAGCGGAATATGTTTTGTGTATGTTATTAAAGGCATTCGATATAAGATGATGAGAAAGATGCATGTAATAGCTCAGCATACTGATAACGCTCCCAAATGTATGAACACCATTAGTACTACACTAACAAATTTACAAGACAATTTTATACAATGGAACTTAAATATTCTGGATTCATCAGCAAACTATCAGATGTGAGTAATGCTTACTAGAGGATTCACGCAACTAGTGGTTGGAAGCGATAAATCACATGGCCGGTTGTCTGAGATGGCTTATTCATGGGAATCAGTGTGGTGAGATCACAAGTGGTAGATAGAGACGCAGACAGGGGTGAGAAAGATGTGAATAAGAAGTGCCAGCATTTGGAGGAAACTGTTAGATATTTTGTCAAAATAATTGTGATCGTAGGAGTATGCTAAGTATACCAGATATCATATTCTAAGCATTATGTTTGGCTATTTAGCTTACTCCGCCTCTGATCAACACCTCTGACCAAATACCTAATACTGGATTCACCAGCCCACTTCTCCCCCACACCATTCTCGCCCTCCTGGTTCATCCCCGCCTAAAAACCACCACTTCTAATCACCACCACTCCCATTCCTCGTGAACTAGGCATGCCAGACCACCTAAGTGAATCCAATACCCGACATTCCGAGTATCAATATATGTAAATTTACAACCAGCCGTCTTGTGAATTCACCACTTCCAGTCTGCGGGTTCCGACCATCAGCCCCACCGAGATGTATCTAGTTTATTCTCAACTCGTAAATTCGCTTCCATAATCCATCAAAACAATTTGAGCATGTTGGTAGATTTGACACCAGAAGAAACCCAAAAGTTAATGGAGTTGACCTAAGAAAAACTTGATGGGTTGAAACGAGTCAACGACTATGAGAGAATAAACAGACTCCTCAAATGGTGATAGGGGGAACATGAGCACCGCTGCCACCGTCGATGACATGTCATATTTCAAGTTCTCTATGGATACAATGTGTATGTGATGCACTTCTTATATGTCTATAGCAACCTAAAAATTTCTAGTCTTCTCTTCTCTCAAATTTGTAAGTCTGCTCATAATAATATAATCTCGCATAATTAGAACTGAGCACACTACAATATCAGTATCATTTCCGACCATTCTTAGGGTTTATGAGAAGTACTACAATAGTTAAGCATTTAAACGTCAACGTGCAATGCACTTATTGTGTTCCAACACCTCTAAGAGATTAAAGCTATCAGAAACATGCAGACAACACATACAAAGATCTTACATATACTGTATTAAACATTAACAGCGTAAGAAATTTTAAGGGGTGTTTGTTTAAACTTATATGTGGGCTTATAAGCTTATTTGGTTTCAGCTAATATTTTATAAGCCCCAATTTTCCGGCTTATTTTGAGACTAGTGGCCTTTTATAAGCTTATTATGATATACCATGCTTATATAAGCCCCAAAGTCTCAAAATAAGTCAAAAAATCAGGCTTATGAATTATAAGCCGAAATCAAATAAGCTCATAAGGACGCATATAAGCTTAAACAAACACCCATCATGGAGACTAACACTCGTACCTATATACGCAAGCGTGAAGAAAGAGATTAAACTCCCAAGGACAGATAACAGCCACAGAAAGCCCACTACCTGCATCTTTTAACAAAACATGTTGTCACGTTCCCTTTACCATTACAAAACAAATGTTTCTTTATCAATTATCAGTAAACAAAATATTATACATAGACCCTAACAAGTCTGATATGAAGTTGTGATAACAAACCGTGAAAAAGAGCCTAAAGTCCTTGCCAAGGGTGATATCATGCGCCATAAGTAACATATAGTTCACTTTAATACGAAAAGACGCAGCAGCATAATTGACCATCTCCTCCGACAATACTAGTTCAGGCAACGTCTGAATCTGCCTGCAATTCCAAAACAACTAATATCAACCAACGCCCCAAACTTACCACTCAACCATCAATCACACTATCCAAAAGTAAAAAATCACACATACTTATCCCTCATCGACGCATAATTGGCATGTAGAAACCGCCACTATCAAAAACAGCAAAACATTGGAACAAATGGTCAAAAGCGATAATCTGATCGCTCAAATACTAGCCACGCGACAGTCGCAACAATAATAATCCCTAACGAAACACGCCTCTTCCACAACAAAACATCCGCCGCTAACAATCAAAACACAAAACATAAGTCAACATCCCCCAAAACATCACAAATTTGAACAAAACGCTGAAACTATCAATTATTTCGGCACGGTATAACAGTTGTAGATCTAAACTTAATGAGAAATGATACATGGGCTCAAACTTAGGCCAAAGTTAGACATAAAACCTCGTTGTAAAGAAGTGGGTCCCTGTCTGCATCATCAACACAGAGAATAGTTTCTAACTTGTATAAATTATGTAATAGTATTTTTATAACTAAACTTAAATTCTTTATAAAATAAGTAACAATTAAAGGTGAAAAATAAAATTAGGTTAAGAAGTACCTTTACCGCCGCCCATCAACTGATGAATAGTGGACTGGCGATCAAATAAGCGGTAACTAGTGGATGTTGAGCACGTGCTGTTATCTCTATCCACGTGATCGCAGGCATCGTGTGAATCATCCATTGAAATGGTGTGATTTCACTGAAAATTTTTATATAATCAGTTGAGAAGAAATTAAGTATATACAGTAATGAATTTTATAAAAATAATGGAGTAATTGTATATAAGGTGAAGACAAAAATGAGAACCTAAAAAGTGGGGGTGGTGGTTAGGTATTGGTATTGTTATCTAGGCGTTGAATTGATGATGCCGTCGGCATGTTTGTTTCTTCATCACCATTTTGGACGAACTGTTTCTTTTTATGTTTTGTTACATTAATGGACCTCAAGTTTTACTTTTAAGCTCTTTAGCGTTTATGGTCTTGGGACTCATCTTACATATCGTCGTTTTTAGTTTTTTTTTAGGGTGAGCAAGCGACCCGACGGACCGGACCGACCGACGAACCGACCGAGATCCGGACGGACCGGACCGAACCGACTACATTCGGTCCGGTCCCTGCCTGCTGAACTTTTGGCTAATCCGGTCCTCGCTCTTGGCTGTCCGGGCCGGTCCGGGACCGATTCTCACCCCTAGTTTTTTCTCTCATTTTAATTCTTCTCGCTTCCTCTCACCTTTCAACTATAGTGGTTATTTTTCCCACATTTTCATTACTTCACTTTATACAAATATACTCTACTAAAGACCTTACACACACTTACAAACCAAATGAAAAATATTAAAACAACAAGAGGGGCCCACTTTTTTCCTAAATCACCAAAGGTGAGTTGATCATCTTGCATGTTTTTTCTTTTTTTTTTTTTGTCTGACGCGTGAGGTAGTGTTTCTGTTGTGGGTGTTCAAGCGTGAGGTGTAGTTCACGAGTGAGAAGTAGCTACCACTACTTACGGTCTTAATTGTATGCTTATATGACAACATTCTATTACTGGTGATACTAGAGGGATTTATTTTTTCACAAACTAATCAATTAGTGCCACATATATTTAACAACAAATTTAGTCACGCATTTATGTCTCTAAATTACATTCCTTTATCTAATTATGTCTATCGTTCATCTTTGTGCTCGCCATCACACACATGACTCACACATAGTTGTCATATCATTTTGAAAGCATTCATTTTACCCTTTCAGTAAGGGTGTGACAATATATATCTTATTATATCTCGTTCCACCAAAAGTGTGTGTGTTTTTATTGTTGGAATTTAATATCTTATCAGACACAAAGAGTTCTAATGGGACATACATAGTTAATCGATCACGTATAGCCTCCCGGCACCCATACGGTCCGACGCGGCTAACCATGACATCGTGGACATCACACGGCGACAGCGGACGGGCGCGTGGCTGCCACGCCACTAAACATCTCCGGGACGGCATGTGCGTCCGAAGGGTGCAATGCGCCCACGTAAAGAAAGGAATCTTCCCTAGGTTAGATGTCTTTGCGACTGCAGACCCAAAAGGGGAAGCGGGACAACTCCGCCCAAAAACATTACCATCACAACCAGCGGATAAGCTCTGCGGTGACTTCGTCAAACCGTCAGCGGCTCTCGAGACCCGTGACCTTGAGAACAAGGCAGAAGGTCAACCATATAAATAGAGGTCTTACCTCTACTCAAACGCAGAACACATACACACTCTCTCTAAATTCACTTCATCTCTAAAACTATCACTTACTCTCACGCCGGAGGTTGACCGCGAACCCGTTCATGGTGAGACTAACGGTGTTGGTTTTCTTAGCGATTAGCAATCGAAGATTTCACTTAATACAAGATCTATTCTCCAGAGAGTTAGCTTACACTAATCCTCGGGAAGCGCCCAGTGTATCAACAAGTTGGCGCCATCCGTGGGACCGATAACATAACTCGTCTCTAAAAAAAACTTTGGTGAGCAATTTGGCGAAACCCTCCCTCTCCCCGAGCCGCCCACGGTCGGAAACACGGAGGAATGAAAAGTGCAAGCTACGAGAACAATACCACCCTAAAACCGACGGGTGCATCAATAAGGAGTTCTGCAAGCACTACCATCGATCTTGCCGCTTCATGCGGAGAAAGTCCATCAGGAAAAACTGGACCGGGTCAAAACCCGGTTGGATTTTGACGATGAGGACAGAAATGAGAGATCTCAAGAACACGCTCGGAATACTCGTCCAGCATCTGAAAGAAAAGAGGCACCAAAAAGGAGGCGAAGTCGATCCTAGCGCCAGTCGACCACGGAGTATTCCAAGTCTCAAGTGTCTTCTCAAGACTTAGCGAGAGAGCGAGGGAGGTTCTAGGGAGAAAAGCGGTGGGAGGCCAAAAGGTCGCAGACGGATGTATTCTCAGGACCGGAGAAGGAACGTCAAGATGTGTCCACAAGGCTTGGTGACCCAAAACCAACCGTATTCTCCAGATGTTTTGATAGGCGTGATGAGGTGGAGGTGAGATAGAAAACCGGATGGTTTTGGTTTTCGGTCGATGGTGAAGGAGATGTCTGATACATCTGGTATTTAGTGAGGTTTGAATTTTTGACCGGGTATTAATAAAGCAGGGTTGGTTGGGCTTGTAGTTGGGCGGGGTAAGGATTGGATTGTGGGTTATAATATATAAGGGTCCGGTTTGGTTTATGTAAATAAGAGCCCGAGGACCAAGTTGTAGTTCTGAAATCTTGAGGGCCGGGCACACAATATTTCAAAGTATTCACAAGGACTAAAATTGTTAAGTTAGATAAACCAAAGGACTTATTTTGAATTTTTATTACAATTTAAAATACCCAGAGGACCATTTATGTAATTTTCCAAAGTTTAGGGGTTAAATTGTAATTTCCTCAAAGTTATCAAAATAGTTCTAAATTGTAAATTCATGAATAGTACAAGGGTATATTTTGTAAAATTTCCATTTTGAATACCAGGACCATTTTGCCAATTTTGTAACTTGAAGGGTAAAGTTGCCATTTGTATAAACTTTCATCCGAGGATCATTTGTGAATCTTTTGGTTTCCCAGGACTTAAGTTAACTTTTCTTTCATTTTAAACATTTAGGGACTAGTTTTGACAATTTGTGTAACTCAGAGGACCGAAAAGCGACAATTGTGTGAACTTTAGCATTTTTCACTTGTTTTTCAATCTTTTGTACTGAATCACATAAAACACATTTTATAACGTTTGTGAGTCGTTTGTGTGTTTTGGTGTCGTTTTATGGGTTTAAATTATATAAAGATATGTGTAAATGGCACATATCAACAATTAGTAGTTACAAACTTTGAATGTATATTGACTTAACTTTAAATGACTTATGATGAAACATATTTCCAAAATTAGCAATTTATGTAAACCTATTCTTTTAAGATTTCCAAAATAATTGGAGATTATTGAGCATTATATTTTACATTTAACTTTCTAAAATGAAATGAGTAATGTTATAGCCTCTTAAAATCTTTTTAATGCCATATGTTAGGAATTCTGGGATAAAAAGTATTCTCTTTATCATGTCCGATATGAAGTAGTAATTTATAACAAATAGCATTAGAAGAACAATTAAAAAGATAAGTTAGCAATGTATAACATTTTTTAACTGAAATTGTTGACCCAATTTTATACTTAATAATTTCACCTAATTATTTTATAGCTTTCTGTAACTGAATTAAATTGTTAACTTATTGATTAAAATCACCTCTAATTTAACTTTTATTACCTAATTAAAACGAACTATTATGTAATCGAGCTCTTCTATTTATCCAATTAGAGTTATCCCATGCATATTTGACACTTTTATGAATCTCTTATCAAAAGATGTTACACCTTGAACTTATTAACTTCGTAAAAGAAAATTTGGGTAAAATAGGTACTACTCATTAACAACTGGGCTTAATAAACATGGACTTATGGAATGGTTTTTATGGGCTTAATAAACTTATTAGACTTATGGTATGGTTTTCATGGGCTTAATCCACGTTGCTCCGGATAGTGTGGCATTATTGGGCTTAAATTGTTCATTTCGATTTTAGTTTTTCTTTTGATAAAATTAGTTCTCTCATCGAAAAATATTAACCATCAACTATTTCACTTGAATAAATATATACAATGTGAAAGAAAACATAACTTTTTAACCTTGTATCAAACGAAAAGACATAATTTTTAACCTTGTATCAAACGAAAAGAAGACATAATTTAATTCTATAATTTAAATCTAAATTTAACATCATAAAATAGCTAAATATTTTAAATAATTACTTTTTCGTGCAATAATAAGTGTCGCTAAAACTATTTTGAGTTGTCATAAAATAAATCTCCACTTCATATTTCAATCAATCAAAAGAGACTATAGTGAGTAGAAATGTTATGTTTTTGATGAATTGCGTAGCTAGTATGGGACAAAAATAATAATACTTTTACGTATCAAAATTATTGTCTATGGACAAGAACACAATTAAAAAGCTAAAAGCCCAAAATTCCTTTGAAAAAGTTGAGTTGGAGGATGGTAATCTTTTGATAAAGTTGCAATGTTAAAGAAAGCTAGAAAGGGATCAAGCTACGGCGATGATGATGTTCACAATCATGAATTAAGAATTGAAATTGCTAAAACTTTGAAGGAGTATAATGAAAACGTGATAGATGAGAATAAATTGTTGTATCGAGTTAGCTAAAGTGGAAGGTTAAAACTCGCATATTTCCATCAGTCGTCAAAGGGAGAAGCATAGAGCCGCATCAATAATGTATGTGGTGAGCAAGGTGTTAGATATCACGAGAGGAGGTTCTGGTGGATTCACAACTAAATTCTTTAAATCAACATGGCATATAGTGGGTGGTGATGTGTGCGGTGTAGTTAAGGAGTTTTTCCAAATAGGTAAAATCTTTAGTGCCTAAAGTCAAGACTCCACTAAAAGGTGTCGACTATGACATGTTGCATGTTGCAATGTGGTCATAAAATCATTAGTAAGATTCTAACCAATAGATTAAAGAATGTTCTATGCATAATTATATCTAAAACCAAAGTGCTTTTATCCACAGGAGAAATATTAATGATAACATTCTTCTTTTCTCAAGAGCTAGTCAAAGGTTATGGGTGCAAACGAGGTAAAGAAAGATGTGCTTTTAAAATTGATTTAAGCAAATCATATGACACAGTTAGTTGATCTTTCCTGAAGAAGTTTTCAATGGGTTTCGGTTCCTACCTAGTTCCTTTGGTTGGGTGATGACTTGTGAAGATTGCAACTTTTCTATTTGTATCAATGGTGAAAGTTTTGGATCTTTGTAGGGGTTGAGACAAGGTGACCCGATCTACTTATCTTTTCACTATGGTCATGGAGGTTCTTACTTTGATACTAAGAGGAAGATTCCTCAAACTGGTCATTTCAAATATCATTATGGATGTGCGGATCTTCAAATTGCCAATTTATGCTTTCTTGATGATTTGATGATATTGTGTAATGGTGATGTTGGTTCTTTCAAATAATTTGAGACATGTGAATGAGCGAGGTATTATCGGAAGGCTAGTATCTTGGTTATGTATCTCTTTCTTGTTTGTAAATCCTACTGTATGAAGTAGTGCGTGTGTGACATTGTGGGGATGAGTTTCTGAATAAGCTAGTGTTTATATAACCACAAAGTAGTTACTGCGAGTTATTGTTTGGTCCAATAGCTTTAGTGTAGGTCGACATGTATAGCGATCTTCTTTATTTGGATCGGGGGTAAGGTCAGTGTTTTACTCTATGTTAAAGCATGATCGTGAGAATGTTGATTGTTTAAATATGCAAATAAAGTGTCGCTAAAGAAAAGGAAGACTACTTGAAAAGGTCTTATCCTTATCTTCACAGTTTCATTTGCTACAAAAAATGAAACTTGAAGTCTTTTAGTTCACTTTAGATGAGGGCTCTATATCTTGGGTATGTTAGACTATCAGAGTTGTTTCTTCCCTCCCTACCCTTTAATAGGCCTTTGTTAGGTAATGTGGGGGTGTTTAGGATTAGTCAGTTTTGAGATTTTATCTACCCATAAAGTGAGTTTCCATCTGAGAAGGGTAGGTGAATGGGTGTGGCAGTGTATGTTACTAGGAATTGTGAGGTGTGAAGGTAAACCTACATGTTCGTAGTAATACATTGCTAAGGAGGTAATGGATAGTCCCCAAGGTGAGTGTTTCTGTTAAGTGAAGTCATTGTAGTAGATAAAATGTAGCTTAGCGGGAAGAGCCCTTGAGCAGGAGGGATATGGGTCCTTAGTGAAGCCATTCTCCTTTTCCATTTTGACTATTGTGGATGATGGTTGAATGGTCATAATGGAAAAGTGAAATGGAAATGTAGCTAGATGGTATTGGTGCTTAATAATGGTGATATCAGTTTCAATGGAAAGCTATTGTAGTGATTGAAGATGTGTTTTATGTTGTCTGTCAGAGTTTAGTTGTGTTCGAGATAGGATTTTAGTTTTGTCGATATCGGATGATGTATATTGTTCGATGTATATGGTTTGGGACATGTCCAAATCATTTGTATTTACTTTCCTTCATTGTATAGTTTGGAAGTTTAATATATTTCATCATTTTGCATTAAAAAATAACACTTTTACCCTTTGATTAGTAACTAATGCGTGCATTTAGTTTTGTCAATAATAATTTTGATTAGGATTGATATAGTAAACTTAAACAATCTTTTAGATACTTTTAACTTTTATTTTAGTAATAAACAATCTTTTAGATAGGGGTGAGCATGGGACGAATCCGGCCCGTCCCGACTAATCCCGATATTGACAATGGGAAAAACCCAACCGACTCTCAACCCGATAATGGTCCCGACTCGTCCCGAATCCCAATAATGGTCCACGAATCTTGATTTTGGTGCGTTTTCGGGATGATCCTACTCCCGGCCCGTCCCAAATCCGATTATCGGAAAACCAAACCGACTACTGCGACCCTATTACGGTCGGATCGGTATCGGGAAGAGAGTCGGGTTCGGGATCGAGACGGAGTCGGGTGTCGGTCGGATTGCTCACCCTACTTTTAGATATTAAAAAGAAGGAAAAAAAAGACTCGTTACAAACAGGAACATTTTGTTAAAAGTTAACCCAAACACTCTTCAAAAATGCTATCTAACTTTTCCAACCTATTCATTCACAAAAAGTTTAATAATCCAAACGCTCCCCAAACATAACTTTTGTAAAAAGTTTGTGAGTTAGTTAGTACTCCGTAGTTATGCAGAATGAAAAAACATTTCGTCACCTATCTAAAACCCTTAAAACCCTTGTCGTCGAAAACCCGAAAACTGAGACAAAACATGGCTTCAGCTCGTTACCTCACGACATACTAAACAAAATAGGTTCACATTTCAGTTTACGTGGCGTACAAAAGAGCATGTTTGGTTTGTAAGTCTTGGAGAAATGGTCTCTGGCCATTATGGGAGAAGAAGACTTTCCTACAAGTTCGGCGCAGAGAATGGCGGTGGTTTTCCAACGATTTTGATGACTTTTTGTATAAGAAGGCGAGTTTGTACATGCTCGCTCTGGTGGATGCTGGTTTGGTGTTTTGGGAGATTGACAAGAACAACAAGGATGGTGATCATACTCTTCCTGTTCCTGGTATAGTACATTAGTACTAATCTAATATTATTGTTGTCGAATGAGTGTTTGCGTATGGGTTTATTATCTGTTTTCGGCTTGTATTTCATAAGGTTAGGCATGGGCATGTTTTCAAACTTGTGGACTTATATAGTTTCATAAGCCCATAAGTCCCAAAATAAGCCAAAAATATGAGGCTTATGACATATAAGGGGGTGTTTGTTTCGGCTTATATAGCGACTTATGGCTTATTTGGGTTTGGGCTTATGTTTCATAAGCTCACTTTTTGTGGCTTATTTTGAAACTTGTGAGATTATATAAACTTATCATGACATGATAAGCTTATATAAACCAAAAAGTTTCAAAATAAGCCACACATAGTGAGCTTATGAGACATAAGCCCAAACTGATAAGCCATAAGGTGGCTATATAAGCCGAAGCAAACACCTCTAAATCGAAACAGATAAGCTCATAAGCCATAAATAAGTTGTGTGACCTTTAAAAGCTTTATTATTGGTTGAAATTTAATGTAGAACAATTATTTTGAGACATGAACAAATAGACAACAATTTTGGAATGGATTCGAGAGTATCTAGTAATGGGGTGTTTGATAGCTTATCATTGAAGAGTAAAAAAAGTGTTTATGGTAAAGCCACTTAAAAATGTCATAAGGTTTAACATTTTTATAACTTTTAGCCAAACACCCCCTTAGATAGACTTGGAAGTTTTGACTACTATGGCTATTTAGATTTTAGAGGGTTTGAAGTGACTACTATGACTACTATGGCTATTAATCATTGCGACATTGATGATTTATTTGGGTTCTCTAGTGGTTGAGCTTTTGGATATTAAGAAAAAGGTTAATGATCATTTCAGGGGTGTTTGGGACTACTTATATCTAAGTGCTTATTTTAGTGTAAAATAAGCAAATAAGAAGTTATAAGCTCTTTGGCCTCCTAATCCGGATGGTCTTGCAGTGCTTAGCCGTTTTCTTTTCAAGATTGGTGTATAAGCACTTAGATAAGCCCCTTGAAGTGTTCAATTATCCTAGCGCATTTCATTTCTTTGAGTAAACAAAATGGTTTGTTTGTGGTATTTATTTATGTTTATTGTATGCGGTACTTGAAGATTTTGTGTTTATGTTGATTGGTTATTGGTATGATTCTTATATCATAGGTGTTAGGATTAGGCTTGTTGCAATTTTAAGAAGTTAGGGGCCTTAAATCACAGGGGTTTTTCTTGCAATCTCGCAACTATTGCTTGAGTTCTGTAGTGGTATAGTTTGCGGATAATCAAGCTTGGGGGATTGAAATTAACATATATTACGTATTACTATATGCGCCGGGTTTGTTGTTAATTGGGAATTTTACCAATTTCGGTACATTTTAATCAATGTATATGCTATTTCTTATTTTCCCCAAATAGTTTGCATCGAAATTCGTCTGTTATATTGGTCTATATACTTGTCTCTTTTTTTTCTTTTAAAAGGTATTATAGATGTATAAGTTTATGAATGTTTTATTTAAACAAATGCAGCTGAACCGCCAAACATGAAGGAAGCTTTCACGTGGTTATATCAAGCTTCTAAATCTGAATATGTTCGTCAGCAATACGAGCTCGCCCTTTGTTTGCAGCGGGCTATTGGAACAAACCAGAATCTGAAAGAAGCGGTATGTTGTTAGATTGTCTATTTATTCGTATAAGATACTTTCATGCAACTATCAGTTAATAAGACCCTTTATAACATCTTAGTTTCTTCTCATATCATTCAAGTGGAACTCACAAATCCGGACAAAATAGTCAACGGTAGTTTGTTTAGGTTTATAGTGCAGCTTATGGGCTTACTGAACTCTTGAAAACTTATTAAGCTCAATTTTAGGAATAATGAGGTTATCAACTTGAGCATAGGACTTAAATATGCCATAAGCTCATAAGCCCTTAAAAGGAGCATATTAGCTTTATCAAAATTTCAATAAGCCCATAAGCCGGACAAAATAAGCCAATACTAATATGTTGCAAAAGCATTAATCTTTTAATCAAATGGCAATCCTTTGTCAGATTTAGCAAGCGCAAGAATCAGAGCGGGGCAGGATCAAATTCTTAATTTTGTTATGTTTTCAACAGGTGAGTTGGTATTCTGAGCTGCAGAAAGTGGAATTTTCATGCTATGTATGAAGTAGCAATTTGTTACTCTTTGGGAAGGGGATCACTAAAGACTGTCAAGAATCAAAAAATGGATGAAGTGCTGCTGATCATGGGCATAGAAAAGCTCAGTTTGAGCATGGACGCACTTTACTTTCGGTAACTCCTACAAATAACACTTCAGTTATTCAATAGTATTCTCCCATTTCCTCTACAAAATTGAGTTTTAAGCATGAAACATATTTAATGATGTCAGTCAAAGCAGTATTTGTTTTTGGCAAACTTTTTGCCTTTAAATAGTTTACTTGTTTACAATTGCCAATTTTTTTTACTCTAATTCTTACCCACATACCCAAAAGTATACTGGAACTCATCTTGTATAATACTGCATCTGCACATTCCAACTCTCTGCAAATTTGAGCATTTGTGTATACCTTTTTACTCTAATGCTCATAACTTTCAGTATAATATTATTAACAATGCTATCTATTAAGACTACCACAGGCTTCTGTACTTGTGTGAACAATCATGTGTTTCGTACGGTCTAGCTAGAGTCATTCTTCTAAGCAATGAACTGTTTGGCCATTGCCAACTGCCATTATCAATATGAGCCACTTTGATGTTATCTGATATTCTGGCCTCATGTCTGTTCCTGCAAGTGATTAGACTACTCAAATGCCAACATTTTATCATGGCCATTGCTAAGGGCCTGCCTTCACACCCATTTGACCCAGAGTCTTTCTTTTCTAGTCACAATGTTCCAACTTTGTTTACACAGTAAAGCTTCATTACAACGACCGAACTGCTTTAGACTAAGACCACCTTGATCCTTAGGTTTACATGAAGCTCTAAAAGTAGGACCCTAAATGAGAACTTAAAGTAGAAGTCTTCTTGTGAATGCAATTTGCCTGCTTTAAAACATAAAATTCTATTAACAGGAAGGGCCGAGACTTCATGTTAAATGCTTATACTCTAACTATTTTGAACTGAATGCTAATGAGACTTGTTGTGCTTCACTTGATTAACAGGAAGGGCTAAGACTGATGGGTGCAATGTACTTAGATATGGCAGAGCGTGGTGGTGTGAAGGCAGAGACTGATGTGAAGAATGCTATGCTTCTAACCCTCCCACCTTCTTGAGAGAGTCGGTCCGCATTCTTGCTCGCAGTTGGCACCCTACTCGCGCAAGTCGTCTATGGTTGCATCCTCGGCTTTTTTAAATATAGTGTGGGGCTCACAACTAAAGGCTTTATGATAACAGTAACAATATATAGAACTAAGAAGAGATATATAAACTAGCACAATGCACACCTAGTCATATAGTCATCTATGTTTAGTGGCAGATTAATCAATATTTTGGCGTATCTTATTTTAGTTTTGTACATGCTAATGAGAACTGTTATTAGCGAAGTTCATCTACTTGTTTCCCTTTCTATATCATCCGTTTCAAATGAAAACGAAGGCGTTTTCATGCTGTTTATAGAACATATAAAGTACTTTCAAGTGTTGCGCTTCTATTTTAGGTACCGTTTTGTAGGATTCATATCGGAAAAACGGTTTGATCAGGTATTAAGTTTATACACTATGAGGTACCCGCGTACCGCATAAGATAAGTGTTTCGCACATACATTTATATGATGTAAAAAATGTGCAAGATGTCTTGGTATATAAGGAGCTCTTAACAAAGACATAGACCATATACATAACAATGTACAACAGATCTTACAAACTTAAATCGATATACTTATGACTTATCATTTTGATGGCTTCAATTGTACATAAAACTGACTCGTAAAAGATCAAGGTCGAAATCTATATAAAAATATGAAGAAATGAGTAACACCGTACCATCCGAAAACCACAAACAGAAAAACAAAGTTTCTTTCAAAATCAACCAGGGCTCCGCTGCTACGAGGCGCGGAGTTTTGCGTGAAAAGAGTTTAAGTTATTTTAAGATTTCGAGTAAATTGCATTTTTGGTCCCTAAGGTATGGCCAAATTGCAGGTTTCGTCCCTAACGTTTGAAAGTCGTGGTGAGTCCCATTTTAAAGTTTTGTTGCATGTTTGGTCCCTAAATTGCAGATTGGTCCCTAAAAGTTTGAAGTTTCCGTTGCGTGTTTGGTCTTAAATTGCAGTTAGGGACCAAACATGCAAAAAACCTCAAAATAGGGACTATCATCACTTTTCAAAGCGTTAGGACGAAACACCGCAATTTAGCCATACCTTAGGGACCAAAATGAAATTTACTCTAAGATTTCATTTAAATCGATTTTAGGTTTACAAAATGTTTAAACAGATAAAATAAATTATAAGTAATAATCTATATCAAATTGTTTGGCAAATACATTAAAAGAGACTTTAAAAACATAAAAAAATGTCATCTCTTTAAAAGTTAAAACCAATTAGCTACTAATTATACGAAATTAAAAGTATTTATGTAAAACTAAAAAACACGAGAAACAGCGTTATTAAATGTTGAAGTAAAGTACGATTTTCGTAAAATGAGGTGAATTTAACTGAGGGACTTTCTTTGTAACGACAAGGACGTTTTTCAATTGACTGTTTGGCTGTTTGCGTAATGACCTATAAACCCACATTCACAAGGACTACTTCTATTATTTTCCACAAAGAGTTACTGTTTATTGAAATTAAAATTAAAACGCTGCCGTTAAAAATTTTCTTATCTAACAATTAAACATTTAAAAGCACAAGAAGGAAAACATCATCTAAACACTTTTTATACAACGCGAAATCCTTTTAGCACCCCGAAACAAGTTTCATAACCCACTAAACATATCTCACTCCGTTGAAAGAGATCATGTTTCGAGTTTTCGTGTGGTGTTCAGATTTTTGTTGCCAACCCTACGCAAGGTATTTTTAACTTTTATGTACGTTTGACAAAACTAGTAGCTGAAACTGCTAAAGATTTTATTTTTAAATATGTTTAACAAAGATTGTAGCGAAACTTGGAGCATCCACTATGGAGATAGATCAAGGAGATGGACTACTCTACATGAACCTCACTATGGAGACTAAATAATCGGTTTAATTCTTTTTTCCTGGTTTTTATTTTTGCAAAGTACAGAAAAGGTCCTACAAATTACATGGTCCATTAAGAAACAACAAGAATTTACGAATGAATGTACTACATAACATATTCAGTTACATTGGTTTGTCTTTGGGTACATTGCGTGGGAGTCTGTTCATAACATTCTCATCCACTATCTTGTAATGTCTCGAAAAGCTTCTGTGTATTGTACCAGCACAACGATCAACTTGTGCTTCATATTTATTGTACAATGCAGGTAGGGTTACCGACAAAATTGTTCCTGAAATCACAGTTAAATCCAAAAACATGTTAGTAATTACACAGTTGCTAAAACTTAAATATATGGTAGCTGGTTTAAAAAATACGATAACCACAAACATCAAGACGCTAATGTTATACCTTATTTTGTTTATAACGGTTTCCCTTCTTCTAAAGTTAAGGATATGATAGACAGAAAACAAGAAAAATACAGTGGAGGCGTCCAGATGCAAACAGAATACATATCTCTTAAGCTCTGTCAATTTTCAGGGACATGCGGTTTATGACTTTTACCAAGAGGCCAACTTTTTCTTATGTGAGTAGCCTACAGTGCTTGCTGCTTCTAAAAGTTTTTCAGAATCCGAGTACCACCATACGTATTTACAAAGATGCTAAAGTTTTCTCTACCAGTTCACTGACTGCAATTCTCATGCTAACATAACACCAGTTGCAAGGCCATTTATCTCAAGGTTCTCTACCTTAAATAGAATTATGAAAATGTGATGCAAATGGAAGTGACATGGTTCAAATGCACGATTGTAGCTCCATGTCCAATGACACTAATGCACAGAATCTCATGTGTTATATTTATTTATTTTATGGATGCAACTAACAATCTTCACAATATTAACAAATATCTCACAAAATTGCCCCAAATGGGACTAGTTCCCACAACCACTAGGTTGGGGAGCATCTCACATATCACTAGGCGGCAAGCCCTAGTTGCACAAAATCCTATGTATTTAGAGACTTTCCATTCACTTACAAGATTCATCATGCACCAAGACCCTTAAAATTAGCACTAATTTCTAAATCATAACAGCTGGCTTATATCAAACTTGTATCTACACTCACCCTTCCAATGTACATTACTTGGCTTGCGTTAAACTGAGAATGCAACATATCTAGTGTCATTTCCAATTATTCTTAGGATTTGAGAAAGAGAATAGCAGAGTTGTGCAATTAATAGTCAAGATGCAATCCACTGATTTAAAGTCAAGCGCTAGTAAGAGGTCAATGCTAGCATAAACAAGCACATAACACATACACACAGAGCTTATATAGAATAAAAATCTACAAGCGGAATATGTTTTGTGTATGTTATTAAAGGCATTCGATATAAGATGATGAGAAAGATGCATGTAATAGCTCAGCATACTGATAAGCTCCCAAATGTATGAACACCATTAGTACTACACTAACAAATTTACAAGACAATTTTATACAATGGAACTTAAATATTCTGGATTCATCAGCAAACTATCAGATGTGAGTAATGCTTACTAGAGGATTCACGCAACTAGTGGTTGGGCGATAAATCACATGGCGGTTGTCTGAGATGGCTTATTCATGGGAATCAGTGTGGTGAGATCACAAGTGGTAGATAGAGGCGCAGACAGGGGTGAGAAAGATGTGAATAAGAAGTGCCAGCATTTGGAGGAAACTGTTAGATATTTTGTCAAAATAATTGTGATCGTAGGAGTATGCTAAGTATACCAGATATCATATTCTAAGCATTATGTTTGGCTATTTAGCTTACTCCGCCTCTGATCAACACCTCTGACCAAATACCTAATACTGGATTCACCAGCCCACTTCTCCCCCACACCATTCTCGCCCTCCTGGTTCATCCCCGCCTAAAAACCACCACTTCTAATCACCACCACTCCCATTCCTCGTGAACTAGGCATGCCAGACCACCTAAGTGAATCCAATACCCGACATTCCGAGTATCAATATATGTAAATTTACAACCAGCCGTCTTGTGAATTCACCACTTCCAGTCTGCGGGTTCGACCATCAGCCCCACCGAGATGTATCTAGTTTATTCTCAACTCGTAAATTCGCTTCCATAATCCATCAAAACAATTTGAGCATGTTGGTAGATTTGACACCAGAAGAAACCCAAAAGTTAATGGAGTTGACCTAAGAAAAACTTGATGGGTTGAAACGAGTCAGCGACTATGAGAGAATAAACAGACTCCTCAAATGGTGATAGGGGAACATGAGCACCGCTGCCACCGTCGATGACATGTCATATTTCAAGTTCTCTATGGATACAATGTGTATGTGATGCACTTCTTATATGTCTATAGCAACCTAAAAATTTCTAGTCTTCTCTTCTCCCAAATTTGTAAGTCTGCTCATAATAATATAATCTCGCATAATTAGAACTGAGCACACTACAATATCAGTATCATTTCCGACCATTCTTAGGGTTTATGAGAAGTACTACAATAGTTAAGCATTTAAACGTCAGCGTGCAATGCACTTATTGTGTTCCAACACCTCTAAGAGATTAAAGCTATCAGAAACATGCAGACAACACATACAAAGATCTTACATATACTGTATTAAACATTAACAGCGTAAGAAATTTTAAGGGGTGTTTGTTTAAACTTATATGTGGGCTTATAAGCTTATTTGGTTTCAGCTAATATTTTATAAGCCCCAATTTTCCGGCTTATTTTGAGACTAGTGGCCTTTTATAAGCTTATTATGATATACCATGCTTATATAAGCCCCAAAGTCTCAAAATAAGTCAAAAATCAGGCTTATGAATTATAAGCGAAATCAAATAAGCTCATAAGGACATATAAGCAAACAAACACCCATCATGGAGACTAACACTCGTACCTATATACATAGCGTGAAGAAAGAGATTAAACTCCCAAGGACAGATAACAGCCACAGAAAGCCCACTACCTGCATCTTTTAACAAAACATGTTGTCACGTTCCCTTTACCATTACAAAACAAATGTTTCTTTATCAATTATCAGTAAACAAAATATTATACATAGACCCTAACAAGTCTGATATGAAGTTGTGATAACAAACCGTGAAAAAGAGCCTAAAGTCCTTGCCAAGGGTGATATCATGCGCCATAAGTAACATATAGTTCACTTTAATACGAAAAGACGCAGCAGCATAATTGACCATCTCCTCCGACAATACTAGTTCAGGCAACGTCTGAATCTGCCTGCAATTCCAAAACAACTAATATCAACCAAACGCCCCAAACTTACCACTCAACCATCAATCACACTATCCAAAAGTAAAAAAAATCACACATACTTATCCCTCATCGACGCATAATTGGCATGTAGAAACCGCAACACTATCAAAAACAGCAAAACATTGGAACAAATGGTCAAAAACGATAATCCTGATCGCTCAAATACTAGCCACGCGACAGTCGCAACAATAATAATCCCTAACGAAACACGCCGCCTCTTCCACAACAAAACATCCGCCGCTAACAATCAAAACACAAAACATAAGTCAACATCCCCCCAAAACATCACAAATTTGAACAAAACGCTGAAACTATCAATTATTTCGGCACGGTATAACAGTTGTAGATCTAAACTTAATGAGAAATGATACATGGACCTAAACTTAGGCCTAAAGTTAGACATAAAACCTCGTTGTAAAAGAAGTGGGTCCCTGTCTGCAGTCATCAACACAGAGAATAGTTTCTAACTTGTATAAATTATGTAATAGTATTTTTATAACTAAACTTAAATTCTTTATAAAATAAGTAACAATTAAAGGTGAAAAATAAAATTAGGTTAAGAAGTACCTTTACCGCCGCCCATCAACTGATGAATAGTGGACTGGCGATCAAATAAGCGGTAACTAGTGGATGTTGAGCACGTGCTGTTATCTCTATCCACGTGATCGCAGGCATCGTGTGAATCATCC
This sequence comes from Chrysanthemum lavandulifolium, assembly GCA_022545495.1. Taxonomy (NCBI): domain Eukaryota; kingdom Viridiplantae; phylum Streptophyta; class Magnoliopsida; order Asterales; family Asteraceae; genus Chrysanthemum; species Chrysanthemum lavandulifolium. The sequence continues at coordinate 18,835,198 of CM040245.1, forward strand.
ATTGAAATGGTGTGATTTCACTGAAAATTTTATATAATCAGTTGAGAAGAAATTAAGTATATACAGTAATGAATTTTATAAAAATAATGGAGTAATTGTATATAAGGTGAAGACAAAAATGAGAACCTAAAAAAGTGGGGGTGGTGGTTAGGTATTGGTATTGTTATCTAGGCGTTGAATTGATGATGCCGTCGGCATGTTTGTTTCTTCATCACCATTTTGGACGAACTGTTTCTTTTTTATGTTTTGTTACATTAATGGACCTCAAGTTTTACTTTTAAGCTCTTTAGCGTTTATGGTGCCGGACTCTCATCTTACATATCAGCGTCATTTTAGTTTTTTTTAGAGGTGAGCAAACGACCCGAACGGACCGGACCGACCGACGAACCGACCGAGACCGGACCGGACCGGACCGAACCGACTACATTCGGTCCGGTCCCGATGCCTGAACTTTTAGCTAATCCGGTCCTGCTCTTGGTCTCGGTAGGTCCGGACCGATTCTCACCCCTAGTTTTTCTCTCATTTAATTCTTCTCGCTTCCTCTCACCTTTCAACTATAGTGGTTATTTTTCCCACATTTTCATTCTTGACTTTATCTGAATATCTTTCTCTTAAAGGCCTTCACAGCACTTACAAACCAAATGAAAATATTAAAACAACAAGAGGGCCCACTTTTCCTAAATCACCAAAGGTGAGTTGATCATCTTGCATGTTTTTCTTTTTTTTTTGTCCGCGCGTGAGGTAGTGTTTCATGTGGGTGTTGGCGTGAGGTGTAGTTCGCGGTGAAAGTAGCTACCACTACTACGGTCTTAATTGTATGCTTATATGACAACATTCTATTTGGTGATACTAGAGGTTTATTTTTCACAAACTAATCAATTAGTGCCACATATATTTAACAACAAATTTAGTCACGCATTTATGTCTCTAAATTACATTCCTTTATCTAATTATGTCTATCGTTCATCTTTGTGCTCGCCATCACACACATGACTCACACATAGTTGTCATATCATTTTGAAAGCATTCATTTTACCCTTTCAGTAAGGGTGTGACAATATATATCTTATTATATCTCGTTCCACCAAAAGTGTGTGTGTTTTTATTGTTGGAATTTAATATCTTATCAGACACAAAGAGTTCTAATGGGACATACACATAGTTAACTGATCACGTATAGCCTCCCCGGCACCCATACGGTCCGACGCGGGCTAACCATGACATCGTGGACATCACACAGGACAGTCGCGGACCGGGCGCGTAGCCCGGCTACGCCACTAAACATCTCCGCGGACAGCATGTACGTCCGAAGAAGGGTGCAATTGCGCCCCACGTAAAGGGAAAGGAATCTTCCCTAGGTTAGATGTCTTTGCGACTGCGGACCCAAAAGGGAAGCGGGACAACTCCGCCCAAAAACATTACCATCACAACAAGCGGACAAGCTCTGCTGGTGACTTCGTCATGGCGTCAGCTCTCGAGACCGTGACCTTGAGAACAAGGCGAAGGTCAACCATATAAATAGAGGTCTTACCTCTACTCAAACAGTAACATACACACTCTCTCTAGAATTCACTTCATCTCTAAAACTATCACTTACTCTCACGCATGGGAGGTTGACCGCGGAACCCGTTCGCGGTGAGACTAACAGTGTTGGTTTTCTTAGCGATTAGCAATCGAAGATTTCACTTAATACAAGATCTATTCTCCAGAAGAGTTAGCTTACTAATCCTCGTGGGAGAAGCGCCAGTGTATTAACAAAGTTGGCGCCATCCGTGGGACCGATAACATATCTGCGTCTCTAAAAAAAACTTTGGTGAGCAATTTGGCGAGAAAACCCTCCCTCTCCCAGGTAGTCCACGGTCGGAAACACGGGAGGAATGAAAAGTGCAAGCTACGAGAACAATACCACCCTAAAACGCGGCAGTGCATCAATAAGGAGTTAGCAGCACTACCATCGATCTTGCCGCTTCATGCGGAGAAAGTCCATCGGGAAAAAGCGGACCGGTCAAAACCGGTTTGTAACACCCCAAAATCACAAAGTGACAGGAAGACTAATTGGGGTATTACATGAGGATCATAGTCATAAGTTCTGACGACTCTAAAGAGGCGTTTTAATAAAGATTAGTTACCATTTCATAAACTCGGTGTTTGAGAACACCCAAAGGAGATACCACATGTTTCGATGTTACATAAAGATAGTTTAAATGTTTGAAATGATAACTTTAATTTAAAACAACACCACTTCTAGCGCCTCGTGGCGTCCACTCCACACCTTCATGATATTCTAATTTGTACACGAGATAAGCATGCTTAAAAGATCAACAAAATGTTGAGTGATATTCATAGGTTTAAATAATAAGTTGAACACAAGTAAGAGATGATAATTGCTTGAATACAATCACCATGGAAAACATAGATTATTATTATGCGCTAAGCTCATGACACCAAACTAACGCATACACCTAATTCTTGGTGTAAGTAATAATATTGCCCTCGAGATGGAATTGCCAATTCCATAGTTAACCAAATATAGTGCGCCCGGTTATTTCCGATAACAAGTCGGGTCGTTAATTCCCATAGTACTATCCACAATATTCGCGTTCACTAGCAAGTGATTAATGGTTCATGATGTAAGGGACTTATGGCGGGCAACTTAGGCTATAATAATAATGATCGGGCGACATCTGATTTAAGAAAAGACTTGTGTTCTAGTTTATAGCATGCATCTCCCTCGCGGGGTTTGAAATAAATAAGTAAAGGCGAGGCTATGAACTCACCTTCGCAAACAAAAGTCCGAGTAGTGTAAGGTCAAGTAGTGTGATCACGAAATACCGTCGCATGACCTATAATTAATATGGCAAGTCTTAGTTTATTATTTTCATTCATAATTTGGTGTATTGAAAGCGGTTGAGGCATTCTCAAGAGTTTGTGTTCATTATTGCTTGTGTGGCAATGGTTAAGTTAAAATAGGTTTCAAACGTTCGTAAGTTTTGGCTCTTGGAAAAGTGCTCACGTTTTTATAAATATGCGAAAATGGTCATGACGAATAAGTCCTCGGTTTGAAAGCAACCGAATGACTACGTCTGACAAAATATTCACAAATAAAGTGTTTGTGGTGTTTATCGTCGTCGGTAAATAATAAATATTCGTCAAGTATTTAAAATATAAGTGTTTATGTTCAACTATATTAAATTAGTGGGTGTTAAGTAAAAAAAGTTTATGTTATATTTAATAGCTAGTTTTGAAATTTAGTAACTTTTATGAAAATAAACTAAGTATATTATTTTTAACAAAATTTGGGCATGACCGTCCGTAATTATTAGTTTTCCATCTAAAATTTAGTGACCCAAAGTATTCTTTATCAAAATAGGATGGATAACAATATATAGTATAAGTAAGTAAAGAGTTTAGTATAACTCCTATTATAAAAACATGTTAGTAAATCCTTAAAAGTTCAAGTACCAAAATGAAAAGGTGTAAAAATAATTAAATGACAAAGGGTCGCAGCGGTGTCGAACTCGGACCACTCCTCACGGACCAACGATTTAACCAAGTGGACTAGCGCCTCTTTGGTGTTAGATCTCTCCCAGATGTGTTTATAATGTATATTTTTAGGCTGCGTTTTTAGTACCCATTTGAAATACCATGCATAAACTTGCAAGGCATGATTTGTTTCCGTTTACATTAAAACGAGATGAGCACACAATTTCAAAGTGAATTAAACATTATTCCAACAAATGAGTATAGCTCAAGTTAGCTTTAGTTTTCTATTTACTTGGTCATTTGTTTTAGTCCGAAGAAACCTCAAGTAAACCGCATATGAGTGTGTGTGTGGGTCGAGTTCTTTTAGACAATTATACACTAGCTTATTTTTTTAGATGTCTTCAAGTATTAACAAGTTCAAGATTACCACACAAGTTTTTAAACACAATCTTAGTATGCATGTAAATAAATCGTGTATATGTATGTCGAGCAAGAAAAGTTTTAAGGAACTCATTGTCTAGTTAAACATTAAGCATAACATGTTTGTACTTATAAGAAAACTCAAATGAAAGCACATGTTAAATGAGACCAACAAAATCCTTACGGTGGGGATGTGTTGTGTCGACCAAGAAAAACAAGGACCCAAGATTTTATAACCCAAACTCAAATGCTAGCTTGTTTACCCAAGATTACACCAAGACTTCTTGCTTATCAAGATAATGTGTGAAAGGTTTTAGTGAAGTTTGCATGTGTGGGTGAGTCTACTAATGGCTCATTGGGTTTTAAAATCCTCGAAGAATCTCAAGTGATGCTTGGGTTCAATGGATAATTGCATGCACAACACTTTCTATCCTAGGAACCATGCAATACTATGCGAGTAGTTGCTTTGGTAAATGTTGAAAAGTGGTGAGTGGTTCGATGGTATCGAGAAAGAAAGAAAAAGAAAGAATCTCCTTGGCCTATATTAACTAGTGGATAGAAGTAAGCATGGTCCTTTTCTTTTCTTCTTTTTTTGTATTATACATGTAATAGAATGTCAAAGAGATTTGTCCCATATACTTAAGTGATCATGTGACTTATCATCTACATAGGGCGACAAGGTTGCACTTTTTGAGGGAAGTTATTTTGAATTTTCGTTATGCATTTCGTGTCCGTTTGAGCTTAAGTGTGTGTCGTGGTGTTTCGGTTTGGCGTTTTTGGCGAAACGTGTAATATATAATTTAGAACACGTTTTATAAAGGTAAAATAAATAAATAAAAATATTAATTCTAATTTATAAAAATATTTATTCGACTTTAGCCATAACTAATTGAGTGTCGATGCAGCGTGCGGCTCGTTAAGACAAGAAAATTTCTTGTGAGGCGATTTAGCTATCGGTAAATATCGGCATGATTAAATAAGACTACTCGGAGTTGCGTAAATTTTTATGCAATAAAATGAAGCGTACATGCTAAAATGCTCAACTTGGCTCAAATAAATTTTGATGAATAATCTAGTTCATTAATATGAAAGTTGATGATAGTGAAATTTTACAGGTGGCTACAGTACCAACCCCTTAAGAGAATTCCGTCCATGAATTTTTAGTTCTGATGGTTGTCGGAGTTGAATTTGCAAATAGATGCGGGTACTTAACACGCATGGTGTCTTCAGCGTTCCAGTGTACTCGGTCCTCTCTTGAGTTCCATCTAACCTTGATGATAGGAATGCGACTTTGCTTAAGTCGTTTGACTTCCTATCCATGATCTCAATAGGTTCCTCGATAAAGTTGAGTTTGTCATCAAGTTTAATTTCTTTTAGCGAAACAACAAGAGATTCATCCGACGAGCATTTCTTGAGTTTGAGGCGTGAAAGGTAGGGTGCACTCTACTAAGTTCTTCCGGAGGTTAAGTTTGTAAGCAACCGGGCGATTCTTTCGAGAATCTTGAAAGGGCCAATGTATCGAGGATGTAACTTTCCTCGTTTCCCAAATCGAACCTTTCCTTTCCAAGGCGATACTTTCAACATAACTTCGATCACCAACTTGAAATTCCATGGGTTTCCTTCTAACATCGGCGTAACTCTTTTGCCGATCTCTAGCGACTTAAGTCGTTGTGGTTTGTACTATCTTCTCGGTTGTTTCTTGGACAAGCTCGGGTCGATGAGTTGGGCATCTCAACCTCGGCCCAACAAGCAGGCGATCGACACTTTCGACCATAGAGTGCCTCGAATGGGGCGCCTTGATGCTAGCGTGATAACTATTGTTGTAGGAGAATTCCGCCAAAGGTAAGTGTTTATCCCAACCTTTTCCAAAATCAATCACACATGCTCGGAGCATGTCTTCCAAGGTTTGGATAGTCCTTTCGCTTTGGCCATCGGTTTGAGGATGATATGCGGTACTCGTATCAAGCAGTGCCTAAAGCCTTTTGAAGAGACTTCGAGTGTGAAGTAAAGCAGTATCACGATCGAAATGATGGAAATCGGCACTCCATGCCGGGATACAATTTCCTTCGGTATAGTTGAGCAAGGGTTTCCATTTCGTCATTTTCCTTGATGGGTAAGAAATGGCGGTTTGGTAAGGCGATCGATGATAACCCAAATGGTATCGTAGCCTCTAGCGATCTTTGGCGGTTTGGTTATGAAATCCATAGTGATTCTTTCCCATTTCAAGCGGGGAGTTCGGGTTGAGTTAACAATCCGGAGGGCTTTGACATTCGACTTTGACTCGAGAACATGTAAGACATTTCCGACATACGTTGCAATCTCGGCCTTCATGTTTGGCCACCAATAAAGCTTCTTGAGATCTTGGTACATTTTGTCGGATCCGGGTGAATGGAATATTTAGACTTGTGAGACTCATGCATAATGAGTTCCGTATTCCTCCATAAAGTGGTATCCAACTTCTATTGCGAAACATAAGGTTCCATCCGATCTTTGGGCAAAACCATTCTCGTTTTCGGCATTCCAAAGATCCTTTCGTTGGGACGGTTTCGGGTTTGAGAGCTTCAACTTGAGCTTCGGGATTTTTGATGGAAGGGTGACTTAATTGTCATTCCCAAAGATCTTACTCGAAGAGGTTTAGGTCGATCCTTTCGACTAAGAGCATCGACCGCGACATTTGCTTTTCCGGGTGATAGCGGTTTCACGATCGTAATCACTAAGCAATTCTAGCCATCGGCGTTGTCGCATGTTTAGCTCCTTTTGATCGAGAATGTGTTGGAGACTTTTATGGTCGGTGAATACCGTACACTTGGTTCCATATAGGTAATGTCTCCATATTTTGAGGCGAAAACCACGGCTCTAATTCCAAGTCATGGGTAGTGTAGTTCTTTTCGTGAGTTTTGAGTTGTCATGAAGCATAGCGATCACCTTGTTTCTTTGCATCAATACCGCACCTAACCCTAGGTGTGATGCATCCTGATGAACCACAAAATCTTCTACTCCATCGGGTAAGGCTAAGATAGGAGCTTCACAAGCTTTTGCTTCAAGAGTTGAAAGGCTAACTCTTGTTCTTCTCCCAGTCAAAATTTTTCTTTTTACGGGTTAGCTCAGTTAGAGGTTTAGCGATTTTGAGAACCCTTCAATAAATCTTGATAATAACCAGTGAGACCTAAAATTGGCGTATTTCGGTTGGAGTAGTAGGGGATGACCAATCTTTATGACTTCAATTTTGCGGGATCAACGTGAAGACCATTACTATCTATCACATGACCAAGGAATTGTACTTTTGAAATCCGAGTCGCACTTGGAAAACTTAGCATCAGTTCTTCTTTCTTGAGTAGTTCGGATGGCTTTCAAGTGTTCGTATGCTCTTCCTTGTTGCGGGAGTAGATGAGAATGTCATCGATAAACACAATCACAAATTTGTCCAAGTAAGGTTTGCATACTCGGTTCATTAGGTCCATAAATACCGCGGTGCATTTGTCAAACCAAATGGCATTACTTGGAACTCATAGTGGCGTGTCGTGTTCGGCGTTTTGGAATATCTCCTTCTAAACTCTCGGTTGGTGATATCGGATCTCGGATCAATCTTGGAGTAGGCGCTTGACCCTTGCGGTTGGTCGAACAAATCATCAATTCTAGGCAATGGATATCGGTTCTTCACCGTTAGTTTGTTCACTCACGGTAATCGATACACATCGAAAAGATCCGTCCTTCTTCTTGACAAATAAGACCGGAGCTCCCAAGGCGAAGAACTCGGTCGAATGAATCCTTTTCGGACGGTTCTTGCGATTGATCGAGACAATTCTTGTAGTTCGGAGGGTGCCAATCTATAAGGTGCTCGTGCCACGGTGCCGCTCCGGCACTAACTCAATTTGAAATTCTACTTGCGAATCGGAGGAAGGCGAGCAAGTCTTGAGAAATACTTGGGAAAGTCCCTAGCCACGGGGACATCTTTTAGTTGTTTCTCATCCGCTTTCTTCTTCTCCGTTACTTGTGCTAGAAAAATGTGGCATCCTTTTCTATGTACTTTGCGATCTTAACGAGATGATATTCAATCGGGTTTACTACGATCACCCGAATGATTAGAGTTTCGCCATCGAGAGGAAGGTGAGCGACTTTCTCGTCACGAGATGATTCTTGCGATTCTTGGATAGCCAATCCATGCCAATACTCTGACATCGAAGCTACCAAGTTGAATAGGCATAAGGTCTATATTGAGCGGGTGATTTGATAAGGATAGGTTGCAACCTCGAAGGGCGATGTTAGTTCTACTATTTTTCCATCGGCTAGCTCTACTTCATAAGTGGTATCTAGGGTAGTTGGGGTGACTCTTAACAAAGGTGCAAACTTAGAGGACACAAAGCTTTTGTCGGCTCGAGAATCAAATAACACTTTAGCTAAATGATGGTTGAGTAAAAGCGTGCCGTAACAACGTCCGGGTTTTCTTGTGCATCTCCATCTCCTAGCACATAAGCTCTTGCTCTAGCGGGTTGTTGTTGTTGTTGTTCCCATCTGAGCTTTGGGCATCTACTCTTGACATGCCCGACTTCTCCACATCAAGCAAGTTATTCCCATGGGTTGAAGGTTACTTCGATGGCGAGGGCTTGGCAATCCTTGTGGGTATGACCCACCTTGTTACACTTTCCACACTTAATAGTACAACGTCCCACATGATGTAGGTTGCATCGAGTGCACAAAGGGTGTGGGCGGCATAGCCTCTTCCGATGGCGGGGTAGCGGCATAAGCCCGCGCAACTTCTTGCCTACGGTTTTGTTGATTGTGGTGGTTGTTTCGGTTTTGGTGGTATGGGTTGGGATTGATGTTGCGGTGTTGATTGTGATTATTGCGGCCTTGGTTGTTATTGTTGCGGTTTTGGAAAGAGTTGTTGTGATGGTAGTTGTTGGAAATGTTGCCTCGACGGTCATCAATTTCCTTTTGTTGTCGGTATTGCCTTGCGGATCCATATTTGGGACTTGATCCATGAGTTGGTAGGATATTGTGATCACTTCTTCCACGGTCTTGGGCTTTGATGCGATAACATTGCCCTCGATGCTTGGGTAATCCCCAATGAGGTTTTCGGTAACTTGACATCATCGAAACCATGGAGGGCATAGAGCTTTCAATTCTTGGGCGCTTGAAGTAGGTTTTGAGATCATTGCCCTTAGCGACGGATGGTAGAACTCATCTTCCGGTTTCTTGATCTCGGTCCTTGGGCGGTGTTGCTTCATCATCAATTGCTTGATTCGGTCAAGTGGTTTTGTAAGCTTCTTCCATGCCAATAGGTTGGGCATGGGCTTTCCACCAAGACAATGCATCTTCTAGTAAGGTACCGATAGCAAATTTCACCTTGCAATCTTAGAGCAATCGCTTAGAAGAAACACGATTCGAGATCTTTCGAACCAATGAATAAGGCCAGGCGCCTTGAGTTCCTTTGAAGAAAGTAGGTTTGCAATTCATGAACTCTTTGTATCCACATTTACGATTCACCACGTTTCATTACGGTTAGCTTGATTTGGAGCTTCATTTGCTCGAGCTGCCCAGTGGTCTTGCGACAAAAGCGACACCGATTTCATTAGTAACCGACCTCCGAATTGCTTGGGGTCATCTCGGGAGTTCCAGTGAGGTAGGGGTAGTTCTTGTTCTTGCCATTTTCTAAAGACATACACTCGGTTGAGAATCATTCAACATAATTGTGAATTATTATAAAAAATATAATTTCATAATAGTCAAGATCATCACATTATATCAATAGAGTATAATCATCATAAGAAGAATCGTAACATGTTAGAACCACACAAGAGAATATATATAAATGATCACTTGATTCACACAAACCGATAAATAAGAAAGATCACCATACATAAGAACATAAGAAACAACAACCATAGTGCCATATGTCTATCATCCATACATAGTGATACAAAACCATACAATGTCGCATAAATAGCTTGTTCGATAGTTTACAAAACATGCGAATACAAGGCCTTTATTAGTGCCACATGCGGCGAGCTAAGGTACTAAGAAAACTAAATAGATGAATCACCACTCTAGAGGCATCGGTGTGCTCCTCAAGCGGCGTCGTGGGTCATGGACTAGCTCGCCACTCATCCGCCTCTCATCTCGTGCCTCCATCTACGCTCCAAAGCGTGTGCACGAGTCTCCATGATAGTCATCCTCTCATTTGTCCGTCGCACAACCCTCCAACATCTCGGCTCTGTCCAGAAGTCCTAATCTATCGGACTCCATCCTCCTCTCTAACACTGTAACTGATCCACTAGCTCTATCACTCTGGGAACCAATCCTCTCAAGCTCTCTCTCCATCGTACTCCTCCCTTTAAGGAGCTCTCCAACCTCATCTTCGATGTTCTCGATGCGTACTAACGGAACCTCATCAACAAATGCCACAACATCCTCGGGCTGATCCTCAAATCGCAGAACTCGGGCAGCTATCAATGGGATGGTATGATGAAGTGGTTCTCCCGTAACCGGAAGAGTCTCAGCAGCAGCAAACCGATGCTCCCCAAGCTCCACGGCGCTAGGTGCGCCTCCTCAGACCTCCATCGACTAATGGCGGCATCATGTAAGACCAGCGTCTAGCATCGACCCTCTTACGGGCTCTCGGCTCGGTACCAAACATAGCTGGTAGTATGGGTCGAATATGCGGGTGAGAGGCGGGCTCTCTTCCCGAGAGATGACAGGCTCGGTGTGCGTCACCAAGGGTGATGGTGCAGGATGAGGATGAAACCGATGCAGTGGTGGTGCGATAAATGAATGTGGTAGGTGGTGGTAGTGGTGAAACAGTATGAGTGGTGGTGCGGTGTGGTGATGGTGGAAGCGAGAGGATGATGGTATGTCGGATGGTGGAACAAAGGTGGTGGGTGCCTCACTCGTTTCCGGCGGTATGAGCGAAGGTAGCACCCTTCTTTCGATATGAAATGGTGACCAAAGGCGCGGGCTCGTGGGGTTTGAGAACCTAGCTCGCTTCGCCTTGGCGAATAAGCGATGATGATGACAAGAGGCGGAAGATCTGGAATCGGTGGATGAGTGTGTGCGGGACATAACATCGGGGTGATAGCCATTGTTGTGACTCAAATATTTGTCATAAGTGGGGACCAAAGGCGAGTGGCGCTCGGTATGGTCAAAGCAAGTGGGGTGGCGTGACTTCACCCTCCTCGAAGGGCTCGATCTCGGAGGACATGGGTGCAGCGAGGCGGAGTAGAGTCGAAGACATAGCATCCTCCATCTCGGTGTCGGATGTCGGTCGATAGGGTGAGTAGCGGACGACATAGTCTTGTAACAACCCAAAGAAAATATGTATTCATAAGTAAATAAAGTCATGCGATAAATAAGATTTAGTTAGTCGCGCATAATCGCCACGCAAATCTAAATGCCTAACCAAATGAAAGCTATCATCATAAGTTTATCATGCAAAGTTTTACTAGTCATGTAGTATCCGCTAAGTGAATCTCATACGTGCAATCGGTGCAAGTAGGCGCGGAGGGCGTGAAGTGGTGGTGTAAAGCGGTCCATTTGAAAGCGTGGTTATAGTCAAATTGTTTTAAAAATACAAGTTGGTTCTCTATAACCTAGGCTCGATACCAATCTGTAACACCCCAAAATCACAAAGTGACGGAAAGACTAATTGGGGTATTACATAGAGGATCATAGTCATAAGTTCTGACGACTCTAAAGAGGCGTTTTAATAAAGTTAGTTACCATTTCATAAACTCGGTGTTTGAGAACACCCAAAGGAGATACCACATGTTTCGATGTTACATAAAGATAGTTTAAATGTTTGAAATGATAACTTTAATTTAAAACAACACCACTTCTAGCGCCTCGTGGCGTCCATCCACACCTTCATGATATTCTAATTTGTACACGAGATAAGCATGCTTAAAAGATCAACAAAATGTTGAGTGATATTCATAGGTTTAAATAATAAGTTGAACACAAGTAAGAGATGATAATTGCTTGAATACAATCACCATGGAAAACATAGATTATTATTATCGCTAAGCTCATGACACCAAACTAACGCATACACCTAATTCTTGGTGTAAGTAATAATATTGCCCTCGAGATGGAATTGCCAATTCCATAGTTAACCAAATATAGTGCGCCCGGTTATTTCCGATAACCGAGTCGGGTCGTTAATTCCCATAGTACTATCCACAATATTCGCGTTCACTAGCAAGTGATTAATGGTTCATGATGTAAGGGACTTATGGCGGGCAACTTAGGCTATAATAATAATGATCGAGTGACATCTGGTTTAAGAAAAGACTTGTGTTCTAGTTTATAGCATGCATCTCCTCGCGGGGTTTGAAATAAATAAGTAAAGGCGAGGCTATGAACTCACCTCGGCAAACAAAAGTCCGAGTAGTGTAAGGTCAGTAGTGTGATCACGAAGTACCGTCACGCAACCTATAATTAATATGGCAAGTCTTAGTTTATTATTTTCATTCATAATTTGGTGTATTGAAAGCGGTTGAGGCATTCTCAAGAGTTTGTGTTCATTATTGCTTGTGTGGCAATGGTTAAGTTAAATAGGTTTGAAACGTTCGTAAGTTTTGGCTCTTGGAAAAGTGCTCACGTTTTTATAAATATCGAAAAATGGTCATGACGAATAAGTCCTCGGTTTGAAAGCAACCGAATGACTACGTCTGACAAAATATTCACAAATAAAGTGTTTGTGGTGTTTATCGTCGTCGGTAAATAATAAATATTCGTCAAGTATTTAAAATATAAGTGTTTATGTTCAACTATATTAAATTAGTGGGTGTTAAGTAAAAAAAATGTTTATGTTATATTTAATAGCTAGTTTTGAAATTTAGTAACTTTTATGAAAATAAACTAAGTATATTATTTTTAACAAAATTTGGGCATGACCCGTCCGTAATTATTAGTTTTCCATCTAAAATAGTTAGCATCACGCTCAACCCACCCATGACTTCAAACCGATGTTTTTAAGTAAAATTGTGCTAACTTTTGGGGCTTGTGGGCTATGAAGATATCAAGCGAGTCATTTGTTTGACCATTCCAAACAAAGTATGAACATCAACATCAATATGAATCAAATGCAAACCATTTTCTAGGGATTGTTTAGGATCACGAGAAAACAACGCCCATTTTGTTCATTAATCTATGATAACACATTATCAAGGCTTGAACTAAATATATCCCTATCATTGGTAAAGGCACACAGTTAATTAATGAACCTCGTTCATACACGAGTGAGCTATAATCAAAACCCCATTATAGTGGATTACGAGCAGGACCTCGCGCCTTCTTCTTCCTTGACATCCTTAAGCGTGGAGGCGAATATGCTACATCCTTCATTCTTAGTTCTTGGTTTTTTAAGAATGGGTTTGACTAGATGTGTGTTTGATGCGTGAGTGTGGATGTATGTTAGGTTCGTTTTGATTGGGTTTTGTTAAATGGGTGGGTTATATGATAGTGTTTATGGTTTGGATCTTGTTAGTTGGGTTCTTTTGGTGATTCCAACCACACTAATTGTGTATATGCGTATCAAGGAAGGCAAAGGCCAAGTTGCGGTGTCGGGTTTAAAATGTCACAATTGGTCCTCGATTTGGCGGTCGGCCGTTTTGCACTTAAAATTCCCGCGTATTTTTGTCACACAAACTTGACTTTTCTCTGTTTACTAACTTCACAATTAGTCCCTCAATTTGGAGCGTCCGGTTGTTTTCGGTATTTATTGGTTAATACACTATATCATTTGCATACCAACAATCACAAGAAACAACCTCGATGGTGACTTCCACTACTTGAAGAACTCGCCAAATCTTGAACTCCGACTACATGTTTGACTCGATTTATCTCTTTTATCGGAGAAAGCGTTAAGGACATCAAAATTGCTAAAGGACTCCAAAACACTTTAAGCGACTTGATTCGGGTATGAAGGAAACCCAACAATACATCTACGAGATCGAAGGCTTTGAACTACGGTGATGAACTACAAGGTTATCGAGGATCTTATAGCAGCAAAAGGCTAATATCTTGAAGGCGTTGGAGATAAGGAGGATGATCATCGGACACACTCGCGGTGTGTGACATGAACAACTTCCTTGATCATCTTAGGAAGTGTTGAGAAGGAAATCTTGTGGTTATGTTTTCCCCTTTTTTGGAAAAATATGTCTTGAATATTTTTGTTCTAGTGTTTTAATATGAAGTTAATGAATCATATGTTATGTTCTAGTGTTTTAATTGTTAATTATGTTGTTAATTTTGTATTAAATCTAGAGAGTTGTTATATGGTTTTGATTGTATTGGGTGTTGGTGGAACTATGGTCCTTGGTCAAGCAGATTTAGAGTGTAGGGGACATAGGTTTTAGTCCCTATCACATCTTGCATTAACTTATACCAAGCACTTTATTCTCACATTTTACCACAAATTTGAATTCAAATACATAAACCCACCCTTTCGGAGAAATTGAGTCAAAATGGGTAAATCTAGAGCTTGTAAGCAGTTAAATGCTCCATTGTCAAGCTATTGGACATAATAAGTCTAGTCATCAAGGATCGGTAGCAAAACCAACAAAGGAAAGTAAGGTTCGAGGTAGAAAAAGGCATTGTGATAGCGAAGGCAACATGTATTCATTTAATTGTCATTTGTATAATGATTGTTCTAGTGTGTTTACATTCTAGTTGATGTGCAAATGTATTACTTTTGAAGTGGATGGATGAAGAGGATATAAGGAAGACTATGGAACAAGAGGTTTATGATGCTCTTTACAAGCGAAGAAGAACACACAAATTTGGAGGAAAATGAAGAAGCGATCCGGGTTGGATGAAGAAGCATTCCGGAGTTTTGGAAGAGAGAGAATGTACAAAAGAATTGAAGAGAATGGGAGAGGAAAAATTGGCTTGAAGATGCAGTATGAGGCGACTTACTATGGAGTGTCGTGGAAGAGTTATATCCAAGACATCCATATGTCTTGGATAAAATTCACGCTCGAAAGTCACAAATTCAGCGATTTCTAAGGTTGTGAAGCCTACTCTTATAGCCATTTTGTAATATCGACAATATTATGTTCGAACATGTTTTTGTTTTTGTTGACTTTATAAGTTGACTAGCTTGTAAGAATTTATGTTGTCTTTACTCCTTATCTACTTGTTCAACAACCACAACTCCGTCTACTTATATAATACATCTTAAGTCAACAATTGTTTATCATACCACCATATTATCACCATGGATGTAGAAAATGGTTGTCAAATGGTATGCATTATTGTTGGCTTCAAAGGGAAAAGCAATTTGGATTGACCTTTTTGCAAGCGTCCACCTTATAGAGCTTTCATGTGGTATGTTTGTCCGGTGTGCTTGAGATAAGGGGAAACACATCTTATCTTGGTAGAGATGGTGATACAAGGAAAACACAACCACATGAGATAGTGGTGGATATGTGATGGGTCTACATATTTCGCACCTACTAGTGTTGGTGCATCCTTGGGCGGTGATGAAGAACAAAGGAACAACCTACAACCGAAATAGCAAGTGGAGTTACGCGAGCCAAACACCACGTGAAGCACCACTGGCCGAAAGAGCAAATAGATACGCCGAGACAAACACAGTTGAACCAAGCAAGCAAGCAGACCAAATGGATCACCTACTAGTCATTTATCACGGTGAATTCCTAGCAAGAAATGTTATGTTGTCTTTCGGTCTAAATGTAGCTTTAAGCGATATGTGTGCTTCTTTTGTTATAATAATTGAATTTTGGTTACAATTTGAATCATTGACTTTATAAGTCAAACAATGAGATTTTAAAACAAACAATTCGGTTTCGTATCCTCTAATAATTTGGTTTATGTTGACCTTATAAGTCAAAATGGGTTTTCCCAAGCCCACTAAGCTGGATATGCAAGTGCAAACTACAAAATGAAAACAACATTTCCAAAATATACCTACACCACCACTAATTACACCATATGAAGCAAAACATACATGTTAACAAGTATCGTTTCGATAACCATCATCGACCAAAAACTATACATCTTCATTACATCAACAACTAAAATAACGGTGAACTTAACATGGGAGCTTGTTATTCATGGGAGACTTGAGGTCCTTAGGGAGGCATACAGTCATTCCTATTTGTCTGGAGCATCCCACGTACCCTTCTAAGACCAAGTACAACTTTGGGAGCGAAGCCTTGGGCCTTGGAAGCTTGGGAAGTGGAACATTTCGAATTAGTGGTCTTAGAAGACATGTTCCCACTCGTCATCGATTTATGCGAAATAATGATGACATCAACTTCGTTTCCCTTCACGTTAGTATCCGGAAGATAGACAAAGCGAAATAAATAGAGTTGACCCATTACAACTTTCTTAGCTTGTAAACACTCACTCTAAAGTCTAACCTTTACGAGACTCCTTATTCCTATTTTTCCCACAAGTCTTCAAGTATCACATCGATGATGTCATCTCCTATATCCCACTTGTTCCGTAAGTAGTCATGGCATAGTCAACCATATCGTCGGATACCTTTAGCTTGCTATAATCCTCTTTTGATGATTCGACAGCTCGGTTTCATCAAATAAATAGGAGTTATTTATGCTCCTCCATAAAATGGCAATAACACAAATACAAAATAACCCGACTAACCTTTCATCACTTGAGCTTCTTTCGCATATCTGCATAAATCATCAAACATTTCATCGGACATTTCATCTTCTTTTAACCAAGTATCCCGTATTTTGCCTTCATATTTTACTATCTCATCGATTCACATACGTACAAGTAAGCTCCTTGTCTGCTGTATTGTTAAAGTGTGTGTGGGGTTGTGTGAAGAAGGCGGAAGCGATCAAGATGGTATCTGATGGCCGTTGGGTTAGAATTAAGTGGGTTGAGTTATAAATGTGATTGGACTATATTACCTCTCGTAACTAACGAAAAGAGCGTTGACATAGGTGTTAGTGGTCGAGGACCGTCTGGCGTTTAATAAATTTCTTGTTTGGACCGTGGCGATGAAAAGGCGAGGTTAAATCATCGCGATCCTCAAAGACGAGTTTAGGGACCAAGCGGTGTATTTTAGTCTAATCTAATAAAAATACATTTAAAACTTAATTTATAATATATTTTGCATATTATGTAATAAAAACAAAAATATTAAATTTAATAACTTTTAAAAGCTATCTTGTCGAGAATAGCGATTCTGCGTAGTGAACTAAAAATAAACATTAAAGTTGGCGTTTTATCTTTCTTTAAGTATTATGGCCAGTATTATGGTAATTTCTGCTTGAAAAATATTTAAAAAAATTGAATTTTTCTTGAAATCTCAAAAAGTATTTGAAAAAAAATTTGGAAAAAATTTCGAAAAAAAAAATTTGAAAAAATTTAGAAAGGTAAAATGGTGTATCTTAAAGAAGGCAAAATATCAACTTTAATTTTAAAAAGTTATTTTTTTATTTATGCGAGCTGTGATGCTAACAAATATAATGCTTTAAAAGGTTATTAACCCAAATATTAATGATCAAAGTTAAATTGAAAGTTAAATTTATTTTTTAGACCGAGAGAGTAGGAAGGTTAAAGTTTCCATCTGGTTTAATCCTAATCATTATTAGATTCATCTGGACGGTAAATAATAATCGGTTTCTAATTAAACTTTTTAACCCGTGATCGACATAACCGATCAAAATATATAACAAAGTCGTGGTACACACACAGATTCCATTTGTAAAACCATTTCATCAAACACCAAACATAAAAACAACACCGCATCTGTCAAATTATTCTCACAAAAAAAAATGGCTCTTAGAACCCTAAGCAATGGCAAAACCCTAGGCCTATTCTCCAAATTCCATCAACAAATTCGTGGGTTGCAAACATTTACACTCCCAGATCTTTCTTACGACTACGGGGCACTTGAACCTGCTATCAGCGGTGAGATTATGCAGATTCATCATCAGAAGCATCATCAAACTTATATTACTAATTATAACAAGGCTCTTGAGCAGCTTGATGATGCTATTGCTAAGGGTGATGCTTCAACTGCTGTTAAGTTGCAGAGTGCTATTAAGTTTAATGGTGGAGGTAATTTTTTTTTTTATTTTTTTTTTGTGAGTTTTGGTTGGATATGTGATATGGGTTTGTGTTAGATGTGCTTATTTAATTTGTTTAACTGCTTTTGGGGTAAAATAAGCAGTGTGGGAGATGCTTATTTCAAATTGCTTATTTGAGATGAAACTAAAAGTACCTTTTTTTTTTTACCTGAAACCTTTTAAATGGATTAGATTGGGAATTTGTAGAAAATTATTTATGTTTCGGGTCTTATTGTATTTTTTTTACAAAATAATCTAATCCAAACACTACTTTACCAAGTGACGACAACAACGATATGCAATCCCGGCGGAGCGGGTTATGGGGACTATTTTACCTAGTGCTTATAGATAATCAGAAACATTATGCATACAAAACAGCTTCTAAACTGCACCATCACTTTATAACAAGCAATGGCATAAATGAAACTTTGTTGTTAACTCATTTTCGGATGAAGTGTGCTTAGTTTTGACATAAAAACACGGATTCTGATCGTGGAAAGCACTGAGTTTGATCTGAATTATGTCTTTTAGAATCATGTATGAAAGTTGAGATTTTTATGTACTCGAACTAGCTATGTGTATACATAACAGAGGATGTTTTGCAATTCGACTAACACACAATGATCTTTGGGGAATAGTTAATTGTTATGAATATCGGTGAAAAACCATAAAGATCTTGTAGTTATGGAGAAGTTCATAAATACATGTATGATGTATCAATCATATATCTGAAGGAAGCGCGTGGTAGTTTGAGTGTTGTTATATTTATGGTCTTGTGCCGTGGAAGACTTTGACTTGATTCTTGCAAAAGTATAGAATTCTTAGGTGTGATAAAAGCTTTTGTTTGTGGAGCATTCTTGAATTTTAAATCAGTGGTAGTAGCTTGGGGTGGCTTCCCTTGGTGGGCTCGATGTGCTTTTTCTTTTGGACATCACAGAACTCCTCATTTCTGCATTTTATGGATATTGTTGTGAGCAATTGATGGTTGGTTTCCTGGGCCTACTTCTGCTTCTTCAAGGAAGCATATTGTATTGTTGTAGCGCCATTGTTGATATGGCAAGCAGCTATGCTTGCTAACATATCTCTTTTCTTTTCTTTTTGGAAATCACAGAATTCCTTGATTAATATGCTTGCTAACATATTTCTCCCTTGCCACTTTTTGGCTATACTTTAGCTTGTTTGTTTTTGTGGCGATAAGCCAATAATTGTGATTATTAACGGTTATCTGTTACAGTAGTTATTTAGTACCACATGTAACTCACCTTTGTGTGAATGAATGTGTAGTAAACAATTATTGAGGTATGTTTGACTATGATTGTGATATGCTATCATTCCTTTCTACGTAGTATTGTTCTTGCTGCATCTCATAGTTTATGCATATAGTTATTGTGGTGACGGTGCATCACCTTTTCTGTCTGTGGGTGTCCCAAGTTCTATCTAAACATGTATTTCCTTTATTCTTTTCTTGTCAGGTCATGTGAATCACTCAATTTTCTGGAAGAATCTTGCCCCTATTAGTGTAAGTCTTTTTCCTGATAATCAAGTGTTGATTCCGAGCATACTACTTGACTGAAAGCAAAAACATTCTTTTTTGTTTTTGCAGGCAGGGGGTGGTGAGCCACCACATGGTTCTTTGGGGTGGGCCATTGACCAGCACTTTGGTTCTATGGAGAAACTGATTGCAAAAATGAGTGCCGAAGGTGCTGCTGTTCAGGGCTCTGGATGGGTGGTATGTTATACAATCCTCGTCTACTATATAATTTTTGTCATCGGCTTCTTGGACTGTCATCTTTTAGTGTTTTTTTTCCTTCATATTTTTGGATCATTGTTTACCTAAAATCACAATGTATTGGCAGTGGCTTGCAGTGGACAAAGAGTTGAAAAGGCTAGTGGTTGAAACAACTGCAAACCAGGTATAGAGTTAATAGTTTTTGTCAGTCGTGTAATCACATACCCTTGTCCCCATACTTACATCTTTTAGATTTCCACAGTTTTTATACTTGATTTGGTTTGCTTTCAGGACCTGGTGTTCTTTTTTAAACTACAGATTCTTTTTTAAACTATCAAGATTTTTCAGCATTTACAAGAATCAATATGTAACTGAATATGTACTTCTACTGTACTACTGTAGGACCCACTCGTTACGAAAGGGGCAAGTTTGGTTCCTCTGCTTGGCATAGATGTTTGGGAGCATGCATACTATTTGCAGGTGATTATTTAAACTTTCATGGTCTGTCATATAGTGTGTGTTCATATATGTAGCCACTTTGATGATAATGTATTTATCTTTTCATGTTCTTCTGTTAATGATGCAGTACAAGAATGTGAGACCAGATTATCTGAAGAACATATGGAAAGTCATCAACTGGAAGTATGCTAATGAAGTCTATGAGAAAGAATGCCCGTAAAAGGAAGAATCTTGACTTTAAATCCACAAAAGTTTGTTTTGTGGACTTTGCTTCTACCGGAGTTTGGACATGTAACAAGGAGAAGCCCCATTTTGCCCTGGGACTAAGCCCTTGTTGTGTATGCAAAACATGAATAAAACCGTGTCCTTTGTTTTTGCCTTTTTGCTGCGTGTAATCTTAGCTTACTATAATACTATGTGCCCCGACTACTCCTGCTGATACTTGATAATGAGATTTGCAACAGTTGTATTTTTTGTTGTTTGTAGGTCTGTCATTTAAGAACCAGCCTATTGATTCCTTTTGGGTCTCTCAGTCCATGTGGTTCCTGCGAAATTCTCCAAGTAGTAATGTGATTGGCAATGTCAACTGATGCAATAACTATTAGGCTTCTTTTACAATAGTTTAGAATGAACACTAGGGGGACAAAGATGTATTTGTTGGATGAGAGTAGTGTTTGATTGTTTGGTAAGTAGGAGGTTGGGAAATATGTTTAATCTACTCGTATTTTCGGCCTTCCTGTCATATTATAACATCAAGTCGTGCAAAGGTCAATTACATTGTTTGAAATGTGCAATCTACTAGCTAATCCCGCCTACATGATAAATCACTAACAATATGAAAACATGACGTATAACAATGACTATATTAAGATTTTGGTAAGACAGGAAGCACGGTGGAGAGAGACCCAAAGACAAGAAATGAATCAGGTGCCTGTAAATTTAAATACATCTAAGACTAGTTCCAATAGGGGATTTTTGTAGGTTGGTGTCGGTCTCTATTGGAGGTGGTCGGTCGATTGGGTAAATTTGGGATGAATGGGTCGCTCGGCCGACCTATTCAAATACCCTTTCTTTTCTTTTTTTCTTGTTATTTGTTTTTCCAAATATATATATATATAGGGAATATATTATTCTGATTTATTGTGGTAATTAAATCTGATTTGTGTTATATAATGTGGGTCGCGATTAACTTTTGTGGGTCGATTAACTACGTAGATGCCGGTTTGATCTTTAGTGTATTTTTATGAAGGATTGTGGCCGATTAATTACAAAAATTATAATAAAGTTATCACGTTTATATATCTTACTATTATATAAAAAGCATATATGCCTTCAAAACTTGCCAAGTCAGCATTATACAGTCCGTAACTATTCTCCCTAGAGGTCCAAAAACACTGTAAAGGTAAAGGCTCAAAAAAGCGCAACTTCAGCACCAAATAGTGCTAAGCTGTTTGAGGCTTTGAGCTACCAAAAACTAAAGTGGTCTCTTCTTCCACTACATGTCATTTTAGCAACAACTATCCTCTCCCACCATTTCTCTCAACCATCTACCATTCCTTATTTACTCACCATTTTCCGGCGATATCATTTTCCAACAACGGTAACACAACCTTTATTTTTCTTACTTATATTTTTTTATTCAATATTTGATACATTTTAAAACTTAGATATATATGATTTCTGTAGATTTGGTTTCTTTGGTCTTCTATGTAGATGATTATGGTCCACATTCCGTCCTCTTTTCTCATCCTTTGATCCGACTGAAGGTTTATCTTACACAGCTATAATTTCATTCATTAATGATCTTCTTATTATGTTTTTCTTGTTAAAGATTTTTTCTTTTTACCATAAAATGAAGGGACTCCACTCTTTACTGGAGTATATGTGACAAGATTCTACGGGCACTTTAGTCCCGAGGTTTTAATTATTTATTTTTAGTACTATTTGTTTATAACTAACACTATTGTTGTTTAGTTGTTATTAGATTTAGAAACATATATATCTTAAGTTTGTTTCCTCACAAAATAAAGGTTTGTATGATTTTTTTTTTTTTTTTTTTACACTTTACTATAAAGGGAAAAAAATCATGTTCTAATGTTTCGTCGGTGTATTCTCAACGATTTCTAATGAACACAGATATTGCGAATGCCATGGTACTAGAGATCAACTAAAGCATGGGGTGAGTCATGTTGCTTGATGCTTCTTCATTGGCTATTTAATTATAAAAATTATATATAAAAATGTATTAATCATTAAATTACACGATACATATTATACCATTTATTTTTGTTTTAGACATTTGTAAACTTTTACACATAGCATTTTACTATAGATCATACTATTCACGAGTGATAATTATTTTGTTTAATGATAGGATTTTGTTAGTGGAAAGATTTTCATGGTATGTCATGACTTGGATTTGGGGTCTTGCAATACAGTATGAAATGATGCAAACTTTTCCACCACATCAAAGTAAGTAAAAACTTTTTACAAACCATGGAAGAGTCAACAAGATGTGATGTGAATATGAGCCCACACATGAGGACCATCTTCTCATACGACTCATTGCGTTCTTTTTTCACTTTTAATTAAACAAGGAAGAATAGTAGTATAGTAATATAGTATTGGATGTGATGGGATAGGCAAAGAAGAAATTATAATGCTGAGTACGGGGTATGGAACAAAATAAAGAGTCTTTTTAAGTGACAGCGAGCATTGTTGATCTACTAGACGAATACTCGCGTAGAGCGACGGTTAATAGCGGTAAATAATTCTATTTGCGAACTTTTGATTATGGTATAACCTTTGATACAACCTTTTTTTTTTCTTTTCTTTTTTTTTCTTTTTTTTTTTCATTAGGTTAACCATCGTTATTTATTTATGATAATAGGTAGTGTTTAACTACGAAACGTCTCTAGTATATATATAAAAGACTTCTTGATAGGAAGGCAGGGTCCGAGCCCATAATTCCACATCTGAGCCCGACTCAAAGATGGATTACCACGGTCCAACTAGACTATCCAAATACTTGACTGCATGAAGTTGGGCCTTGCGTTTTAATTCACAGCATGTTCTTTTGTTTGAAGTTTAGTAATTTCTGTTTTAGTTTATTTGTTTGAATTTGTCAAAGTAGTTATTTGGATTTCCACAAGTGTAGGAAGCGTGGGTTAGAAGTGCTCTTTGTTGGTTTCTTTCTTTTCAGCGATATGTTGAAAAATAGGAATGAAAAACGGACTTGATTTTCCTAAAATTTATTCTACGTACTTGGAGGATATCCTTGTTCCTTGCTATTCTAATTTTGGGTAGATAATTAGAAGGTGATCTTGGACAACTAATCCAAATTCTCGTGGTGTGTCTGTATCGACAATTTGGCTTAGAGATTCTGCCCAACAAAGCTATTGACTCAGTATCACGAACCAATCAAGAGGCTCGCTGCTATCATTTGGTTATCAGAGCCATGGAAACCCGATATGCTGCCGATTTGAAGAAGATTTTGGAGACGATAGAAGCCGATAAAAAGGAGATGGCACAGAAGATGCAAGCTATGCAAGAACAGATTCAAGAATTGCTTATCTCCCAGAACCATGGAGAAGATTCCGCGTCTAGCGGATCAGTCAACAGAAGGGGTGCGGGCAGTTGGCATCCAAACGATATCAAAGTTGATATCCCGGAGTATGATGGAAAGTTGGATCCCGATGAATTCGTGGAGTGGTTACGAACAGTGGAACGGGTCTTTGATTACAAGCGAACGGTGAGGATAACAAAGTTAAAATTGTTGCCCTCAAACTCCGAAAATACGCATCAACATGGTGGTCGAACACTTGTTTGAAACGAGAACGTGCAGGGAAGGAGAAAATCCAGACTTGGCCAAAGATGAAGGCAAAGATGAAGCAAAAATTCTTACCCACCTATTATGTTCGAATAGTTTTCACAATTGCATTCGTTAAGGCAAGGCAAGGCACGGCGAGGAATATTCTCGTGAATCGAATATATCTTGATGAAGTGTGATGTACGGAGGATGATCCATGGACTCTTGTTAGTTACTGGGGGGCTGGAACCTCGAGTTGCTAATGTTGTTGGTGCATTCTTATCAAACCTAGCGGGGCGACTTTGTTATCTCACAAAGTGGACTCTCAACAACGATCCAAGGAAAGTTTGAGCCTACCTTGATCCTTTAAACCGCGCATATTCCAAACCCACTTTCGACCCGTAAAACCGCCACCCCACTGATTCGCGACCATCCATGATATCGACCCAAGTCAAGAACCCCAAAGCCCTCGGCGATGTTTCGATGTCAAGGTTTAGGGCGCATCGCCTCTGAATGCCCAAATAAGCGCATGATTTCGTTGGGCGATTTCGAAGTGGCGGGAGGTTTCGAGTTTGAATCGATCTTGTTACTAGCCAGAGTCGCGCATGATGGCGAGGTCGAGTGGCCGGCCACGATGAAGGCCGGTGTGCGGTTGTTCGCCGAACCCTCGGTGCCGCTCCAGTTCGAGCGGATCTTGACGAGAATCAATTTTCCATACCGTTGTACAATCGCACAAAAGGTATGCTTTGTGATAATAGGCGGGGTAGTTGCACCAATGTTGCTTCACAAACTTTGGTCATGAAGTTAAACCTTCGACTCGACCACATCCTTCCCTTATGTAATTCGGTGACTTAACGGGGCAAAGGTATCGCGTCTCCCGTCGAGTGTTATTATCTTTCGGTATTGGTAAATCATACAGCGATGAGCGTGGTGTGATGTTATTCCGATGGATCGTGTCGCGTGTTGCTTGGGCGTCCTTGGCGGTTTGATAGGCGAGCAATTCATGGCGGCTACCGCGATCGTATTCCTTCACTCATAACAACCGCAAGATCGTTCTTACCCACCCCCCGACATCCCTCCAACACCCACTACTTCTTTAAGCGCTACTGAATCGAACACCATGAATATCGGTCCTTGAAAATTTGTTTTGTTGGGACTCGATGAAGGCGAGAACCATTGACCGATTATGTCCCCCATGTGCATGCCTTACTAAAATCCTATTCCCAAGTCTTCCCCACGAAATTCCCCACGGATTACCACTAAGCGATCCATTCAACACAAAATTGATCTCATGCAGGTCTTTGCCTTACCTAATAAACCCGCTATCGAACCAACCCCGAGACCATCGAAATCGAAACATGTTGACAAACTTACGGAAGCTGGACTTATTAAGTGAGTCGCTTAGCCACTGTCTGATCCCTTTACTTGTCTAGAAGAAGAATGGGGAATGGCGGATGTGTATGGATACCGGTCAATTAACATGATTACTATAAAGTATCGTTTTCCCATACCGAGATTAAATGACCTGTTGGATGAGCTTCACGGTTCCACTGTTTTTTCTAAGGTTGATTTGCGAAGTGGTTACCATCAAATTCGAATTTATGAAGGAGACGAATGGAAAACAGCTTTCAAGACTAAGGAGGGGTTATATGAGTGGCTCGTTATGCCTTTCGGGTTGTCGAACGCACCAAGCACTTTCATGAGGCTGATGAATCATGTATTGAAGCCATTCTTGGGGAGCTTTATTGTTGTTTACTTTGATGACATTCTAGTGTATAGTCGGACCATGGATGAGCACCAATCTACTTTCACGAGTTGTTCAAAGTTCTCGATCAAGAAAGGCTCGTGAGAATTTGGACAAATGTGAATTTTTTACTAACCAAGTAACTTTTCTTGGTTATCTTGTTTCTGAACAGGGTATAAAAGTGGATGAAAAGAAGGTTCAAGAAATTCATGTTGGCGGTACCCAATCCATTCAACAAGTTAGAAGTTTTCACGGCCTCGCCTCTTTTTCTGCGCTTTATAAAAATTTGATACCATCGTTTCTCGATGACCGGTGACGGTTCAAAACTTTCACTTGGACACCACAAGCTCAAAGAGCTTTTGTGAGATCAAGCAACAATTATCTTCCACCGGTCTTAGCGCTACCTTGTTTTCAAGAGGTGTTTGAGGTTGATTGTGATGCGTCCGGGGTAGGGATTGGGCTGATACGTCTCAGTGAACCGTCCATTGCCTATTTTAGTGAAAAACTTAACGACGTAAGCGACGATGTCGACTATGACAAGGAGTTTTATGCTATCATTCGGACTTTGGAGCATTGGCGGCGTGCTCGATTTCTAAGGAGTTCATTCTACATTCGGATCATGAGGCGTTGAAGTACATTCAAGGCCAACATAAGTTCGACCTCGTCATGCTAAATGGGTGGAGTTCATGAGCATTGACTTCACTATTAAACCTGTGTGGAAAGCTCAACAAAGGAGCCGACGCTCATCTCGCGGTACTCTTACTTACTTCACTTCAATAGAAGGTTCTTGGGTTTGAGCTCTTACATAATGAATACCCGTGGATCACGATTTTGGGGAGATATACACCGTTGTCAAAGTCGTACTAAGGGTGAATTTCATATTTGTAATGGGTTTACATTCAAAACACGGCAACTTTGTGTTCCACGCATGACATTAGGTTGATTATTATACAAAGCTCGCGAAGGAGGTTTAGCGAGCCATCACGGTATTGATAAAATAACTCATATATTGCTTGATCATTTTTTGGCCCATATGAGTAGTGATGTTGAACATTACATTCGGCGTTACTGCGGTGTCATAAAGCCAAAGGTCATTCTTACTCCCATGGGTTATATATGCCACTTCGATCTGCGGTTGCCCGCAGGAGGATGTTAGCCTCGATTTTATCACGGATTACCCGTACCCAGCGCCAAAAGGATTCCGTTATGGTTGTGGTCGATCGTTTCTCTAAGATGGCTCACTTTGTTGCATGTCGCACGACTTATGATGTTGTCGGATCGCCACTTTATACTTCAAAGAAATAGTCCGTCTCCATGGGGTTCCAAAGACTATAGTTAGTGATCGGGACGTTAAATTTCTAAGCCACTTTTGGTTGACCTTGTGGCGGAAGTTAGCCTGAAACTCAAGTTTGCACGTCGAGCCACCCTCAAACTGACGGACATACCGAAGTCACTAACCGAACCCTTGGGTCATTACTACGAGCTCTCATCACAGCTAACTTGAAGCAATGGGAGGAATTATTGCCTCGGGCTGAATTCGCCTAGAACCGGGCTCCTAGTAAGACAACGAGAATCGGCCCTTTCATGGTACATTTATGGTGTTAACCCAATCACTCCACTTGATCTTCTTGTCCTTGACACCTCCACAAAATTGATGGGAAGCCGGTGATGTGGCGGTGATATCAAGTCAATACATCGGTATTCATGACAAAATTGCAAAGACTAAGGAGCTCATTAAGTCTGCCGTGATAAGGGGAGGAAGCATGTTCTTTTAAACCGGTGACCTCGTTTGGTGCATTTTGAAGGAAAGATTTCCATCTAGCGTTGTTCTAAGTTGAGTCCTCGATCGATGGTCGTTTAAAATTATTGCTAAGGTGAATGACAATGCTTATAAAATTGATCTCTGGGAAGTTCGTCGCTTGACCACCATTAATGTTCTTGATCTTGACCGTATTATGACCACAGCGAACCCTTCCAAGTTGAGGTCAAACTTTTTCGACGACGGAGGATGATAGGAAGGCAGGTCCGGGCCCATAATTCCACATCTGAGGCCCGACTCAAAGATGGATTACCTGGTCCAACTATAGTATCCAAATACTTGACGCATGAAGTTGGGCCCCATGCGTTTTAATTCACAAGCATGTTCTTTTGTTTGAAGTTTAGTAATTTACATTTTAGTTTATTTGTTTGAAGTTGTCAAAGTAGTTATTTGGATTTCCACAAGTGTAGGAAGCGTGGGTTAGAAGTGCTCTTGTTAGTTTCTTTCTTTTCAGCGATATGTCTTGAAAAATAGGAATGAAAAAGTGATGAGTGTGTAAATACTCATCGTTTTAGTCAATCTGACTATGAAAACATTTAAAAGCATTTAAATGCATCAAAATCTTGAAAATATCTCAAAATTGCATTTATATGTTTTAGAGGCAAAATGTTTAAAATTAGATGAAAAATGAGCTAAGTTTGCATAATTGGCGGTTTAGGTCCCCAAGTTTCAAAGTTGTCGAGAAATAGTCCACAGTACACTTATTTCAAATGAAAAATCACCAAAGGTCCTTTTAAAATCATAAGTTGTCAAAATTAGTCCTTTGGTGAAAAAAAATGTCAAAAGTTTTGAGAAATTACAAGTTTGGTCCTTGAGTTTCAAATTTGGCAAAAATAGTCCTTGGAAGTTTGAAAATGTCTATTATGGTCCTTGTACTATGGAAACTTGTCATTTTGGTCCTTGAAACAACTTTGGAAATTTGGCGACTTTGGTCCCTTGTTTTTGAAATTACAAAACAAGTCCTTGTATTACAAGCCTTGACCCTTTGTATCTTTTGGACCCTGTCGAGCCCCTTGCCCCTGCCAAAACCTTTTGACCCTCACTTTTGACCCTTCCACAATAATACACCCAGTCGACCCAGGTCGAACCACCCTTTTTCCTCCATCTTCTTCCTCCCACCGCTTCTGCAAACCCGGACCTGACCATCCTCCAATGACTCTCACTCACCATGTTCCCCACCTCCACCAAACAACAAAAGCATTTAATGCTTCCTTCCCCACCACTCGACCCCAAATTTGTATAAACCAATTTGGCGCCAAATGCATCAAGCGGCAATAATGGCTCAACTCGTCAATGGTCCGAATTCAAGTGGGAAATGCTCGGATAGGAGAGAAGACCTTTTGGTGTATAAAAGAAGAAAGTCTTGTAGCCATGAAGGAGTTAGTTCGTTTTTAGTTTTTCTTAGATTTTTTTAGTTTTAGTTCGGTTCTCATGTATTTGGAATCTGTAACCATTTAATTTCATCATTTTTATTGTTTTCTAAAAGCTTTATTAGTGTTAAAATACTTTGGTAATTTCGGTTCTTAAACATTGTACTCTTGGTTTACTTAATGCAAATTCGGATCATTAATTATTCTTAGCATTGCTCTAATTTGGTTGTTAGTTTCATTTTCGATCTCGCAATCTCATAAGCTCGTAATAGCTTATTTTGAGTTTGTCTTTGCCTATTTTGTCTCGATTTGATTTCTCCCAAAAGTCAAAGATAGTCAACTTTCAAAAGTCAAGGAAGATTTTAGCTTAAGTCATTTTAAAAGCTGCTTATTTAAGTGATTTCAGGTCAAGTTTCATTTACTTCTTTTGGTAAAATGCACTTTAGTAACTTGAGGCGTTTGGTATTAAGGGTAATCCATGGTCAAAGTGGTTTTACCCACTTTGACTGATTAATCAAACACATCCTAGTGTCTCCAGTCGATTTAGACATATTTGAGGTGAATGCAAAGGTGTTGAAAAGGTTTGGGTGTCAAAAGTACCATGTCGATTTTTCTTTTAACTTCGAATTTGTCATATCTTTCATAAGCAATTTAGTGAAGTTTTGTTGTGATAAAAATTCTAAAAATAAAAATCACAAGTTCACCGACTTGTAGCTTGGGTAAAAAAAAAATTCAAAAACAAAATGTTTTACTAAGTGCGTAAGTGGGTTAAAATGGGTCGATAGTGTAACTAACTATCACATGCAGTTTTCTCTACTCTTATCTGACTTATTTATAAAATTGAGTCGGCTATTCGGAGATATACTTGGGGCAAAGTGACCCGGCTAGGTGAACTCAAGTTCCCGAAGTTCAACCGCCAATTCCTCATAGCCCGCAGATAAGCTCCAAAGAAGCCCTCAAAGCGTCTTGAGGCGCTAACGATTACCCTTTGCTGCAGAGGCAGTTCACACTTCATATTTTTTTGCTTATCGGTGATTTTCTTAGCTTATTTAGTTTTGCTTAATGCTCATTAGCAAATGTAGAGTATATTAGAACTTTATTAGCCTTAGTAGTGTTAACTATCATTTTAGAGCTTAATCTCTTATTAGTTTTAGTTTTAGGACCCCATAGTGTAGAATTTGTCCCAACGCTTATCCTGTTCATCTAGCTTATTTTATTTGTACCTAGCTTATTTTCATTTTGGTGTTGCTTGTTTAGTTGCCCATTGCTTATTTCCACCTTGTTTGCTTATTTGAGTCCTTAATACCAACACGATGGTGAATGCTTGTTTTATGTTGTCGAGACAACAATCAATAAAACATGTATATGACTTATTGAGAAGCTTTATATAAAAGTTTTCTGAAGTTTTCCTTAATGAATCATCCTTAAGTTCAATAAGCGAAATCAAGAAAAAAAAAAAAGAAGCAAAAAGGGAGGGCGGTCGAACTGAGACCTCTCCCTTAGAAGAGACATAGTGAGTACACGGATGCGATGCCTTGGGTCTTGTCTTGGTTAAATCTTGCAAAATCTAGTACTTAAGGCAGCATTCTAGTTAAAGCTTATTAGTCTTAGCTTATTTTTATGACTTATTTGTATAATTTGTGGCTCTCATTATTTTTCATTGGTCCTTAGATCCTCAGTAGTTTTACAAAAGTTTGAATTTTCTAAAATGTTTTAGTATTTTTATTAATTAATTAGATTAATTTAGTTTTTAATTAAGTAATAAATAATTTATAAATCGAAAAAATACCGACTTTTTCTAAAATTATTTTTAGTCATTAAGAATGTAGGAAAATTAGTTTTGCACCGTGGTAGTAAATTTCATCTTTTTCACTTTCGAGGCTCGGGATTAGCTCGGGTTTTGCGTTTTTACATCTTAACACTCTAGGACTTAGTTTAGCTTCGTTTTATCATTCCTTAGGATTAGTAATAGTTCGAGTTGTAGGAGTTAGATTAGAAGTATTTGCATTTAATTGGCGTTTTGTTAAATTCGTTTTAGTTTCCTTCTGAAATCAAAAACATCGATTTTAAAAATAGTGATAGCGTTTATTTAATATAATTTATCTTTTAATTTTCTTTAATTTGCATTTAAGCCCACAGTAATTTATAAACTTTTTCTTTAGGTATAATCAACCATACCCTTTTCCGTTCAAATTCTCCCGATCACTATTCGTTTGATTATTCATCGCATTTCGTTGGGACTTAACGACACAGGAAACACTATATACTCCTCTAGATCTTCATTGCATTGGTGTATCGAAATTGTTTGAAGTTTATTACGGTTAGCCATTCACAAGTGGCTAGCTTGTGTGATAAAACTTGATTCGAACATCGATCAAAAAGAGACTTGATTTTCCTAAAATTTATTCTACGTACTTGGAGGATATCCTTGTTCCTTGCTATTCTAATTTTGGGTAGATAATTAGAAGGTGATCTTGGACAACTAATCCAAATTCTCGTGGTGTGTTGTATCGACAATTTGGCTTAGAATTCCTTGACAAAGCTATTGACTCAAGTATCACGAACCAATCAAGAGGCTCATTGCTATCACTTACATATGTGTGGGTGTTGCGGACTTGCAATACACGAAGGAAGGTTGAAGAAGTTTTGTTATTTATTCATTTTATAATGATGATTTACTTAATAGGTTTTTGGCGTATGTTTCTTTTGTCACTATTGTTTATAAATGGATTTTTAACTTGTACTTTATGGGCGCCTATTAAAGAGGTCACATACTACGGGTGTCGCCCTCACAAATTAGGGGTGAGCATCGGGTCAAAACCAACCCGAACCGACAAAACCGAAACCCAAAACTTAGAAAAAACCGAAACCGAAATTACTCGGTTTGGTTCGTTTCGGTTCGGTTTGATTCGGTTTTGTCGGTTGTCGGGTTTTCTCATTTTTGCTCGAACCGAACCGAACCGGCCCGAATCGAAACTCGGTAAAACCTAAACCGAGTTAGAACCGAGTGTTGTCGGTTCGGTTCGGTCGACTTCGATTTTGTCGGGTTTCTCGGTTCGATTCGGGTTTAATCGGTTTTGCTCACCCCTACTCTAAATGGCCATAAGTAGTTGTGAGGCGATGTTGGAGGATGATAGAGACCAATCAATGGTTCTTTGGCCATTCAAATGGTGTCACCCATGCTATAGGTTCCTCTTTAATGTAATATATATATTTTTATTATTATTAATGAAGTTTTATTTTATTGTTAAAAAGTTGAAAAGGAAAAATGGAAAAACAAAATAGATATATATATATATATATATATATATATATATATATATATATATATATATATATATATATATATATATATATATATATATATATATATATATATATATATATTTTTTTTATTACGACAAATAGATATTTGAAGTAGTGTAAGAGTGAGAAAACTAACTAGTCTAACACATCTTGCGGTAGATGACAAATCATTTGACCAACTTTATCTCACCAAAATAGCTTTAGAGTGATCATATGATTCACAATAGCCGACAAACTATACAACATGTTACAAAAACACCTCAAAAGCTTTCTAGTTGTACATGCCATGGGGTGGCTTTCCCTGGTTAAGACGTAGCAACACGCTAAAAGACATGCCGATGGTACGGAAATTACAAAAAAAGAGAGAAAAAAAAACTCTGAACATAGAAAGATATCTTATCTACTATCTTAAACTGAACTAACAAACTTAATTACGTGGCAGTCCTTTAACTTTTTGGTTATTATAGTCTGATCCCTAACCTTCTGAGTTTTTGGTATTTACAGTTTGGTCCATGTACTTTTGATGAAGAGAAGCTGTGTAATTACAATTAGCGTCTTATGTCTCCACCATTATATCTCTAATGTAAAGAGCAACGACGGTGGAATTTTATAAGAATTTCGGTGACGTCGGTTAATACTTGGGCCATTGACGTCGGTGCATACTTGGGCCGTTTGGTTTTTACTGTACGGGAGAGGTCCGTTTCTTATTTCTATCGCCTCACATCATGTTAACACGTGTTTTGATGACTCATCTTTTTTCTACCGCGTTATGTTAACACGTGTTGTGATAAGTTGATGTAATCATCTCTTTGCACCGAATCTTGGGGTAAATATTTCTTTTGATCCGATGCGTTTAGATCAGTTTTTTGGGTGCTATTGATTTTGATTTGCTTTATTTGGGTAAGCGAATTTGGCTTGCCCAGACCCGTATCTTGGCGGGGTAGCCATTTGGTTGCAGCCATGATGGGTTTCGGGTACAATGTTGCTGCATTTGTACATAAGAGGCGATGATGGATTTGCATTGGTTTTATCAAAGACGTGAACCTCTGCACCTTGGCGGGGCAAACAATCACGTTTGCAGCCATGACGGATGGGTTCGGTTTTTGAGATTACTAATCAATCTGAGCCTCTACAACGTGACAGCCGACGACGGTGGCCATTTAGTATTTGCTTTGCATGTTCTGGGCCTTTTGCGTGTATTTGTACCTATACGTTTTAAGTGGGACATTTCAGTTTCGTTATAGAACAGTTTGTGCTACGTTTCTTCACACGGGGGAAAGTTGGTAGGTGGTGTGTTGCTTTTGATTAGGGTTTTTTTTAGGATTCTGTTGCAATACTTAGCTTTCAGTCTCGTACAACTGATGTGGTTGTTGTTGTGTATGACTCAAATGTTTATGTTGCCTTTGTTTAGGTTGCATGGTGGAATCTAGAGACCATCGACGGTGGCATTTTAAAAAAAGAAGTAACACTTTGGTTGTTCAGTTGGTCTATGTTGTTGTTTTATTTCTGGGCAGCCTTATTTGTTGTATAATAGTATTGATTGTCCTAGGTTTCGACAATAGATGCCATCGGTAAAAATATGTGGTGTACTAAGTGGCAGTGATGATGACATGTTTTCTGAAAAAAATGAAATTGGTCATTACAGGCTCGGCCCGTAATGTAAAGACCAACGACGGTTGAATTTTATAGAAAAATCTGAGACGTTGGTGCATAATATGTCCGTTTTGTTTTTTTCACCTGTTTGGGCCTTCTGGTTTTTATTGTACGTGAGAGGTCCGTTTCTTATTTCTATCGCCTCACCTCACGTTAACACGTGTACTAAGTGGCAGCGACGATACTTGGGTAACCGAATTTTACTTGCCCAGGACCGTATCTTGGCGGGGTAGCCATTTGGTTGCAGCCATGATGGGTGTCGGGCAAATTCTTGCTGTCTTTGGAAATAAGAGGCGACGATGGATTTTCGTTGGTTTTATCGAAGACGGGAACTTCTGCACCTTGGCGGGGCAAACAATAGCGTTTGCTGCCATGGCGGATGTGTTTGGTCTTCGAGATTACTAATCAATCTGAGCCAACCTTTTAGTTCCAGCGATGACGGAATTTGAAATTCTTTGGCTCTTTCGCGTTTAAGAATCTGAGCCTAATTACTTAGTTAATTCGAATTTGGTAACTCTAATGTAAAGGTCAACGACGGAAGCCATTTTATATTTACTAACCTAATGGTCGGTGAGTGAGGCAAGCTCCCTTACGTCATGCTCGGCTTTTGGCCTGTGTTTTGCATTTCTTGGGTCTTTGGCCCGTTGCCAAAGTATATGACTGGCCTGGTGTTTCTACCTATAAATTTTTAGCGGGACGGTTGATTTTCGTTCTTGAATAAGTTGTCCTACGTTTCTTTACACGCGAGGAAACTAGGTAGGTAGAGTAGATCTTAGATTCTTTTAGCTTTTCGCTATATTCTTGTGCCGCGGTTACTTTTGTAGTAGGTTTTATGTATAGTTTCCTTGGCATAAGTAGGTTTTAATGTCGTAGGATTGCTGTTGGTGTTGTTACGTGTGCTGCAAATGTTTATGTTGTCTTATTTAGGTTGCATGTGTTTTTTTCAACGCTAGACTGTCTTGATAGTTAGATTATGGGTTTATGGTTTGTTATATTGTTTTTCGTGTGCTTGCATGTGTTATGTGGCTCTTTTAGATATGTTCGATGCATGTTCCAGTCTTTTGACTCAAATGTTAGGAACTGTAGGTTCGTTTATGATGTCTAGCCATTACTTATGTTGGTGGGTTTAGGTTGTGGTGGTGGTTTGTTGCTTTTCTTTCATGCCTTCTTTCTATGTGATGACGGAGATTGTTAGACATGTTTTGCGTCCCTTTTGTTATTGGCCATGGTTTGGGTACGCTAGAGGAAACCGCGGCAAAAGTATATCGTTGTTAGCTTATCTCAGTGCTGCACTTCTTTCGCACCTGCTATTTCTGATAAGTGTTCGTAAGATGGATGTTGCGACCCGTATTCGGCCACGAAAAACGAATCCTACTACTGGTGTACTGGGATTGCTTTTTCTTGGTTGAATACTCATCACCGCTAATGATTTTCATAATGCATCCATTATAAGGCCTGGTATTTAATAGGTTTGGTTTGGAGCCTACCTGGGCCGTTCGGTTTTAAACTTATGAATGATCGGTTTCGTAGTCATGTTGAGTGTATGGTGCCGCTATGTTGAATGCCTGGCATCGCTGTTGTATACGCATATATGTTCTTCATTTGGTGTGAACATGTACGCGTTTTTTGTGACCTACTAGGCGTTAGTGAAAGTGTGCATCCCTTACTTGGGACGTTTGGTCTTGAATGTATAATGGTAGCAGCGCATTTATTTTTTATTAAACTGCCACCGTCTTTGCTCTTTACATTAGAGATATAATCCCTTTATGTGTACTTGGCTTCAGTGATTTGCTCAAGTGATTTGTATAATTGTATTGCGTGTAATAGTTTTTGATAAAAAATTAACTCGATAACATGTTGGCTAAGCAACTAGCTTAGTGTGCAACCACTGTTATGTGACGACTTGGCAAACATGTGGTATACTAAGGGGCAGTGATGATTTCATGTTTTCTGGAAAAAAATAAGATCGTGTCGGAGGTTTGATCAAGTAACTTGGCATGGCGTTGGTGGGTAGCATGTAGTTCTCATTATGCAACCCTATTATTTGCAGCCATGGCGGAATCCATATTTCTGTTACCCATTTGCATACAAGAATCTGAGCCTGATTAGTTATTTTATTCAATTTTTTTTAAAGTTATCCATTTATGCATTTTTAATATGTGCGGGTGAACATGTATATATAGCGTGGTGACCTTTGATGGTCACTATCGGTTTTTCTTATGCAGCCTAAACGTTCCGTTTTCATACACTCTCTGGTAACTTTTAATGTGTTTCCTGTAGATATTGGCCGTGATAAAAAATTGAGCAGCCTCTGTGGTAGCTTCTTTTTGTAAACATTCTTTAATTCATTTTTCCGTTATCGGTTTTTCAAAATATCATTACGAAAAAGAATTGTTTTTGATGAAGATTGGGTTTTTTTATGGTTTGTATATGTTAAAACAGACTGCTGCAAAAGTGTTGACCTGCGATCTCATCTCAGTCCATGCATCTCTTTAGGGTCTACCATTTCTGAGAAGTATCTGGTGCATGGATGTTATGACCAGTATTCAGCCACGAAAAACTAATGCTGTTACTCATGTATTAGCATTGTTTTTTCTTGGTTGAATACTGATCACCGTTTATGATGTCCATAATGCATCCACCAAAAGGTTTGATATTTCATAGAAGGTTTTGTCTTTTACGGATACAGGTAGTTATTTTCTATTTCGGTTTCGTTGTTCTTCTTAGGATTTTCAGTAGCTTAGTCGGTGACATGTTTCCTCCAATTTTTGCTACATCCTGGACCATAGCTAATGCATATAAAAAGTTTCCCGGAAACTAATGTGGGATAAGAACTACTGTTTATGTATCGCTACCGATATTCTCATATTGTCTATATGCTTATGTGACCTTTCAGGATCATAGGTTCTTGCATTCTTTGCCAACGAGGATTGGTTGCGGTTGCCATCGTTTATGTCGATTCGAGTGGAGTCTTATCTAACCGAGTTGTCGTGTCACTGATTGGGATCTTTCCACCTGGTAGAATATTTCAAGCGTCATTTGATAATATTGGTATGGGATGTTTATGATATTCCCCTATCCTCATTCACTCCTTGAGTCCCATTCGTCCTTATAACGGTCTAGCAAAACGCCTGGTGCAGGCCTTTGCATAGCGGTCGTTGAAATGGCAAACGGTATTCAATGGGCCAGTTAGACGGGTATCAGTATCCTGATCATCATGTTTCAACATTAGTGACAGACGTTTGATATGCACTCCCAAGTGGAAAGAGCCCAGTCGATGACGCAACAATATTCCGGTATGAAAACGTAGAAACCTCTTGGCATTACAAGTAGTCCAGCAGTAGGAGTAATATGTTATGCAGCCAAATTGCTGTGTCATCGATTGGAATCTTTCCACCCGGTGGAATATTGCAGACGTCATTTGCTTGTGCTGAAATGAGATGTTTAAGATACCGTACCGCTCTGATTTTCCGCTCGAACTCCTTTCGTTCTTACAGCGGTCTAGCAATACGTCTGGTGCAGACGGGTGCACAAAGATTGGTGAAATAGCAAAAGGGATTCGAGGGGTCAATTATACGGGGCTCGCTATCCTGAACATCGCGTCTCAACATTAGTGACCGTCGTTTGAAATGTACTTCCGCGTGGAAATAGTCCACTCGATGACGCGCTAATACTCACGTATACACGCAAAGAAAGTTTTTGGAAACACAGTCTGTGCATGCTGAGCTTTCAATAACTGTTTACGCAAGTAAATAGTCGTGTCATCGATTTGAATCCTTTGCCTCGATAAAATAGTGCAGTTGTTGATATTGATACGGGTTGTTCAGGATATTGGCTTGTTGATACAAAAGTTGGACGTTCCTGATTTGGAGCTCCGGTTCTCGTACCAATTGAGAATTGCTGCTTGAGACCTGCGCACTAAGAGACAAGAAACACCGTTAGGCTTACAGTGGGATTGTCTCCCACGATTATCCTCCGGCGTGAGTGAGTAATCGGTTTAGGGTTTAAGGAGTTTTAGGGTTACGAGATCGTACCTTAAACAAGGGATATAATTCCCTTTATATCGCATACGGAATCCTTGTTGGTTCCGTGTTCCCAACCTTCGGTATCCCGCCTAAGTCGGTTGGGAATGATTATCTTCTTAGTTTAGAAGATATCGAGATATCTATTAGTAAATAGATATGGGCTTGGGCTTCGTGAGCCCAAACGCGTATTGATATTGGTCCAGTTCGTACCAGGCTTGCAAGTAGTGGGCTATGGTCGGGTTCATGACCCAACTCCAGACTATACGTCATCATGTCCCCCCAGTCTAGTATGCGCAGTGCGTAACTGCGGATGCTAGACTAATGACCGTAGTCCTACATAAAATAAATAACTTACGAAACGTATGGAAGAGACCAGACACCAACCCGTAGGTGCAGTGTATCTAGTCATCAAAGTGAATTGCAAATGCCTCGTTATTCGGGGGAAAGTTAGTGCCCTCTGTCCCATCAAGCAATCTTAACCACACAGTGAGGACTAGTGGGATCCACGTGTCGCCAATCGTGTGGAAGAGAAAGGGTATATAACATGTCGTTTCATTTTCACGGATTCCTCACGATAAAAAACTCCATCCACTATTTCAAGCGTTCTAAAGTTGTAATCCGAAATTAACC
>CM040245.1:18873806-18967107 GCA_022545495.1 Chrysanthemum lavandulifolium
CGACTTACGTCAATCTATTTGGTTGTGTGTGTTGGATGTTGATAAACAAGCATATAAAGATATATAATGAAAAGATAAGAGTAAGAAGCACAAAACCACAAGCGAGTATTTATAGTGGTTCGGCTACAAGGACACCTTCCTTGCCCTACTTCACTCCCGAGTCACCTACTCGAGAGTTTGTAAAAACTACACCAATATCCTTATGGCGGAGAAGCCTTCACAACGTCGCTTAACCTTTTTCCGGTACAAAGCTAAATACCGGTTCTTTCACACCAAGGCGAACCACACCTAACACAACGTCGCTTACCCTTTATACGGTGCTAGGCTAACCACCGAGTTCTTTCACACCTTAGGTGAACTACACCTTCACAACGTCGCTTACCCTTTATTAGGTACTAGGCTAAGCACCTAGTTCCATTGTAATGGAGGAACTACTACCACACACACCAACGACTAATCCCAAAGGAGATCTACTCCTTTACAACATCATCAAGCACATCAATATCCTTGGATCTAATGCTAGTCTATCTAGTACATCTAAAACACACCATATCGAATGTACATCTAAGGCACTTTTCACTAATGCCTTTGACTAGATCTATAAGACACCTTTCACTAATGTCTTGTGTCTTTACTTGAAGCACCTTTCACTAATGCTTCAAGTCTTGACTTCTAAGCACCTTTCACTAATGCTTCTTGTCTTGACTTCTAAGCACCTTTTACAAGTGTTTATCCTATAGACGATAGATACTCTTCACTAATATCTTCGTCTTGACACTTGAGACATCTTTCACTAATGTCTTCAACACTACACTTCTTTGAAGAAAGAAAGAGATCATCAACAAGAGGACTTCAATAGCCTTGATGATGAGGAAGCATGGCAACTCATGGACTTGAGCTTGCTTAACTTCAAAGGTGGTGATCTTGCCTTTAAGAGGAACCTAGAAGATTACACAAAAACAAAACTACAAACATAGATCTCTTGGATCTAAGGTTAGTGAGATTTAACTCAGGGGGAGAAAGTGTATTGGAAAGGGTTGAGAAATAATGAAGAAATGGCTCACTATTTATAGAGGAAAAATCCTCTGTTTCCGGATCCCACGGATCCTTCCACTGGGATCCGGCTAGCACAAAGCCAGGGATCCGTGGAACGCTCCTCTTGCCCATGGGTATTTTTGGTTATGGGTCATGGGTCATGGGTTATGGATTGATCCATGGTTTTCTTTCTAGATACAATGTATCTTAAGGATACAATGAACTTGGTTAAGTGGTATAAATAAAACCATGGGTTATGGGTCAAAACCATTTTCTAGTTTTTACCTATTTAGTATATACTTGTTTTTACCCATTTTAGTATATACTTGTTTTTACCCATTTTAGTGTATACTTAGTTAAGTATATGTTAACCCAATATGTAAACACTAGTTGTTATACATATGTATATCTAAAGCATAAAATCACTTGTACTTATTTTAGTGTTTTATGTGAAAGCGTAAGTGTTTTAGAAAACTATTAGTTCAAACCATTTACGTATTTTATTTGTTTCGTTAATATGATTTTACGTTTGTTATCGACAAAACATTAGAAGATCGTAAAATATAAATAAACATTTTTACGGCTTATTTGTATTAACACTTTCATCTTCAAAACTTGGTAAATGTCTTACAAAAGGAAAATGAGAGTTTTCTAGAAGAAAATGAAAAGGTGAAACAACATTTTAAAGAGTTATATGATTCAATCAAAGTCACTCGTGACAAGAACAACGAGATAATAACCTCTTTACAAAAGAAAATTGAGAATCTGAGGAGTCAGGTAAAAGGGAAAATGCCACTTGTCTTTAATGAGAATGTTGCATCAAAGTCATCTGCATCGCAAATATACTATGATTATTAAATACATTCCTCCTCATCTTAGAAATAACGAACTTGCGTTTCATAACTATCTCGCTCACCTTAAGGATAGTCTAGAATGTCTCTGTTAGATTGTAGAAGAGGATTTCATAAATAAGCCACTTGATAGGGAAATTAGGTTTGCTTGCATTCAGGCCAAACGATCTCAGGAGCTGTTAGAATGTTTAAGAGCAACTTGTCCTAAATCCTTAGGTGCGAAAGATAAAGCTGTGATGCCTTGTTATATGCCTAGTGCCAAGTTTGCAACCCATTATATGCTAGCATTAAGAATGTGAATTTTAATATGCCGTCTAGTTGTTCAGATCCCAGCACTTCTATGCCTAGTATTAAGAAAGTGAATTTTAATGTGCCTTCAACTAGCTCGGATCCGGCACTTCTAAACCTGTAATGCACAAGGTATCCCAACCAACTAATGTTCCCAAAATTCCTCTCAGAGTAATCGGTGACACAAAGGCAAGCGGGTCAAAGCCTTCGAGCAATACAAAGCAAGATAGGACCTCGCAAGCTAAGAATGTGCAATGGAAGAAAGTAGAAGACCACCCTAGGAACATTAAGTTTGAGTTGAATAAAACAAATCGTGTTGATTCTAGTATTAGCTATAAGCGTCTCGTAATTAATTCAAATTCGCTACTTTTGGCAAAACATGTAATGATGATTGTTTGGTTTACATTACTAATCATGAATGTGGTGTGAATGAGTTGATTAATCTTGCTAAATGCCACATAGGTAGTGGATACAAAAATCAAGCTAAGAAGGCTAGAAAGCAATGGCGAAGAAGGTTAGAAAACATTGGAAACCCACAGAAGGAAATTTAGTAACATAGGTTATCGTTGGATACCCTCGGCCGCAAATTCACTCTTAATGAGATGTGCCCTAAATTATCTAGATCAATGCCTATTAGGAAATGGATGCCTATTGGTAGAACTATTCCTTTAAGAAGTGAACATACTTTGAGTAGGACAAACACGGACGCTAGCATTGCATCTATCACGATGATTCCATTGTTTCTACTCGATGTGGGTGTTCAATCTCATTACTAACCAAATGGAACCCATTCATGCATGGGATCCCAATTATCCAATTATCCATTCTTGTGCGTGTTCAATTCGGATCGTTCAAATCATTTTGTGGTACCGGACTCAATTTGTTCCAAGCATATATTTGGAGACGGTCACGGCTCATGAACTTTTGTGAGTAAATTTATCGGAATGTTAGATTCGGAATGATCATTTTGGTGCAATTATGGGTTATGGAGACTATGTTGTCCGTGATAGTGTTATCTCCAGGGTATATTACGTTGAAGGTATTGGTCATAACTTATTCTCTGTCGGTCAATTCTGTGATTCTGATCTAGAAGTGGTCTTCAGAAAATATACTTGTTTTGTTAGAGAACTTGACGGTAAAGAACTTTTAAGAGGAACACGTGGTTCTAATCTATACACCATCTCTATCGAAGATATGATGAAGTCTTCTCCAATTTGCTTGTTGTCAAAGGCTTCAAAAACAAAGTCATGGTTATGGCATCGTCGTCTCAATCACTTGAACTTCGGCACCATAAATGATCTCTCTAGAAAGGACTTAGTTGTAGGCTTACCTAGACTAAAGTATGAAAAGGATCATCTTTGTTCGACATGCCAATTGGGAAAAAGCAAGAAGTATGCCCACAAACCCAAACCTACAAACTCGATTCTGAAGTTCTTCATACCATTCATATGGATATATGTGGACCCATGAGAGTGCATAATATCTTTGGGAAGAAATATGTGTTAGTTGTGGTTGATGATTTCTCTCGATTTACTTGGGTTAAGTTCTTAGGACAAAGGATGAAACTCCGGATATCATCATTAAACTTATCAAACAGTGCGAGGTTCGACTTAATAAAGCCGCCGAATCATCCGAACAGACAATGGAACTAAGTTTGTCAATAAAGAACTTAGTGAGTTTTATGAAAGTGTTGAATCGGTCATCAAAGAAGTGTTCCACGAACTCCTCAACATGTAGCGGTGTAGTTGAAAGACTAAATCGAGCTCTTGTGGAAGCTGCAAGAACAATCTTGATTTACTCAAAGGTTCCAATGTTTCCTAGGCGAAGCCATTGCCTTTGCATGCTACACTCAAAATCGATCCCTAATTCACTTGCTCATGGAAAACTCCATATGAACTTGTCCACAATCGAAAATCTAATCTCTCATTCCTTCGTGTGTTTGGTGCATTGTGTTATCCAACTAATGAGGCCAAGACTTAGGCAAACTTAAAGCTAAAGCGGACATTGGAGTATTTGTAGGATATGCACCGAGTAGAAAAGGATCTTGAATCTACAACAAAAGAACCCGAAATATCATGGAAACAATTCACGTTACCTTCGATGGTGACCGGTCAAATGGCTCGAGACAACCCGTTCGGACCCGCATCATCAAGTAGTCCCATCAGTTCTACTCTTGTATACGATTCTTCGCCATGACTCCTTATGTACCTCCTTCGAAGATGACTTGAAGAAACTGTTTGATCTAATGTTTGATGAACACTATGAGCCAGCTGCTAATGATCTATCAATTCCATCAACGAGAGGGTGCTCCTATCCACATCAATGAAGTTAATCCTTGGTTTCTATGTCTTTAAGTCAAGAAGCGCTGCTGCTGATTACTCTGTCTCATCAACAAATCATCAATCATCGAGTGTACATCATGGAATTGTTTACGCACCCTTGATGGAGAGAATCCCTTTGCTACTCTGAAGATGCCCTTTCGAAAACATATTTGCTCTGAATCATCATCGAACCATCTTCATCGAGAAATCGACTTTGCTACTTCGGTTCCTCAACAACAACCACACGAACACCTTAGAAAATGGACACATGATCA
The DNA here is from genome assembly GCA_022545495.1 of Chrysanthemum lavandulifolium. Classification (NCBI taxonomy): domain Eukaryota; kingdom Viridiplantae; phylum Streptophyta; class Magnoliopsida; order Asterales; family Asteraceae; genus Chrysanthemum; species Chrysanthemum lavandulifolium. The sequence goes on from CM040245.1 coordinate 18,878,577, forward strand.
TCCATTGGACAACATCATTGAAATCCTCTCGTCCTGTATCCACTGCAAACAACTTGCAAGCGATGCCTTATGGTGCTTCTTCAACTCTGTACTATCCAAGGTCGAACAAAAGACGTTAAAACTACAATGAATGAAGACAAGCGGTTCAATGCCATGCAAGAAGAAATTCATGAGTTTGATCGACTAGATGTATGGAATTAGTACATGATCATGATGTGCTATGATCATTGCTCTAAAGTGGATCTTCAAGGTAAAACTTGATGAGCATGGCGATGTATTAAAGAACAAGGCTCGATTGGTTGCAAAAGGATACCGTCGAGAGGACGGTATTGACTTTGAAGAATCATTTGCTCCAGTTGCTCGTGTCGAGGCAATCGAATCTTCTTGGCTAATCTTTGTAAGTAAGAACATGGTAGTCTATCGATGGATGTGAAGACGGCTTTTCTTAATGGAGATCTTAAAAAGTTGTATCGTCACCAACACGAAGGTTTTGTGAATCTGAGCATCCTACTCATGTCTATCGCTTGAAGAAGGCTCTTTATGGTTTGAAGCAAGCTCCAAGGGCATGGCATGATACGCTATCAAAGTTTCTTCTATCTCTTGGATTGACAAAGGAGCAGTTGATCCGACATTGTTCACCGAAAGTCGCAAACATTTAATTCACGTTCAAATCTATGTTGATGATATTATCTTTGCCTCGATCAACCCAATGAATGTGACCGTTTTCTAAGGAGATGGGTTCCAAATTTCAAATGTCTATGATGGGACAAATGTTATTTTTCTTGGGACTACAAATTTCACAAAGTCCCGGAGGCATTTTTATTAATCAATCTAAATATGCAAATGAAATTTTAAAGAAATTTGGATTTGACACTTGTGACACCGTTGACACTCCCATAGTGGAGTACTAAAGCGGATGAGGACCACTCGGGGATCATGGTAGATCAAACGAAATATCAAGTATGATTGGATCCACGATGTACCTCACACCGATGAGACTGATATTACATTCGTTGTATGCATGTGTGCTAGATACCGAGCTAAGCCTACCAAAAGCACCTTGAAGTGGTTAAGCGGGTCTTCGGTATCTCCAAGGAACCATCAACATGGGTCTTTGGTACCGAAGGACACCGGTATGTCACTAACAAACATATGCGAGATGCGAGACCATGCGGTGTCAAGATACACGTTGAAGTACATATGGAGGTGCTCGGTTTTTGGTGATAAGCTTGTGAGTGGTCGTCAAAGAAACAAATGAGTACTTCTATATCCTCTGAGAGGTGAATACATAGCCATGTCATCGTGTTGTGCTCAAATCCTATGGATGAGATCCCAATTATCGACTATGGTTTTGAATTCAACAAAATCCTCTCAGATTGTGATAACAAAAGTGCCATTGCTCTCTTGCAACAACCTTCAACATTCAAGAGCAAAGCACATCGACATTCAAATCATTTCATTCGGGACAAGTGGAAAAAGTGTGGTAGAACTCTATTTTGTGAGGTGCGAATACCGGTTAGCGAGACATATTCACCAAAGCTCTTCCTAGAGAACGTTTGAGTTTATCCTTCCACGACTTGGTCTAAAGAGTCTACAACCGAACACTCAAACGTCTTGAGAGGAAGGCGAGGAGTAATTTTCTTTCTTCATCTATCTCTTGTATATACTTATTCAAAAGCAAAATACAAAATTTCAAAACCCACAAAAGAAAATATAAAATATAAAATTTTCAAAATCCATAAAAATTAGAAAATCTTGAAAATTACCAAAAAATATTGTTATTTTGTCATATTTTTTTTATTTTTTATTATTCGATATCAACTACGGACTTTGTGTTGACATTCAAAGAATGTCACGGGTTTTAGATGTTCTTGAATATACATAAATCGCTTTAAAAAAATGAGGCGGAGAAAAATGGTGGTTTATTGTCATTTCAGCAAGAACTCGTTTTAAAAGGTAAAAACAGAGCCACGCTTAATCTTATTTTCAAATCTCATGCTCGATTCTTAAAACAAATGTTTGTCACAAAAGACAACGTTTTCTTTCAAATATTTTTCCGTCTAATGATTCTTCGAAAATATTTGCCATCTAATGAAAACAAAATTGCTTTGAAAATACCTCGTACTCTATTATTCTTGTAAATCATCATGCTTATCATCATCAAAATCTCTATCTCTCAATCAACAACTTGTGTCATTGATTGAGAGGAGAATGATTTCAATCGAATTAAAAGAGTATTTTTAAACAATTGGACGAAACGAGCAAGGTCTTCTTTTGGATAATCAAAATGAACAATGTTTTATACAAGTGGTTCAAGACCTTTGCTAATGTTATGTTTTCAAAAGATACTCATACATGTTTAAACAATGGAGTTTAAAGTCTCAGATTTGATCCTTATCGGTTAAATGTTTTAATCTGATAACCCGATAATTGGTTTTATAAGTGTTTAGCAAACTCTCCACCATTCATGTGCCAAACGATTCCAAATTTTTCATGCACATGTTAAAGGGGAGCATCTATTTTAAACCAAAAGGGATTGAAATGTGATTAATTTGTTTCAAAGTAGGGTTTTCCTAATATGTGCAAAAATCATTCAAATCTCTATGCACATATTGAGGGGAGCAATTTTTTATTGAAAACCACATTCTTTCCGAAAATATCTTTAGCGTATGTGAATCTCGATTTTGATCGGAAAGTAATATCGATATTTTTAGAAAATATTTATCAAAAGAAGTGAATTCTTCCTCTTGCCTCCATGTGCCAAAATGATTTTAAACATATGATGCATATGTTGAGGGGGGGCCGTTTTCTAAAATATCATAAACAATTCAGGTACAAAATGATTTGATAATATATCACATGTACTTGGATTGATTTTTAAATGGTTTTCAAATTGGTTCCAATGATTGATGAACAATACCAAAAGACCAAACAATTTATTTTATGCATGGTGTTATAAGGATGGTTAGATTAGGTATCCGTTTCACGATCCCCAGAGCCGGAGGGATCTACCGAGGGACAATCCACTAGATAGTGTAGAAGTCCTTAGGTATGATGAAAAAAGGAGAAAATGAGAATATGGGAAGAGTGATTGAGGACCGAGCTAGTCTTGGAATAAACCCAACAAGGTTCTAGTTATGAAGTCTCGGTAAAGCCTTGAAGGGTTGAAGAATGAAAAGATTTGAATGTGAAAAGGGTGAAAAGAAATAGCCTCCAATAATTCAACCATAGAGGCGAAACCGGGTTCAATACATATGCTACTGGTGTTTACTAAGGTAACACTAGTATTGAAGACAAGACGTCATGGACCCAATTGACGACCGCACTACATCTTCCCAAACTACTCAAGTTCCTCTTAAAAGGACTTGTTTCATTCTCACATGGAACCTACATTATCTATCGACTTTCTCTTAGAGATGTTTGATATTGAAGAAGGAGACCATCTCCCTAGCCTCCCAACATAGGAACCAAATGTGTACTATTGAGTCTAGAGCCATGAGATCATCAATAAATCTCATTAAGGACACAATCAATGAAGACTCTCTGCTTCACACAATGTGGAAGAGAGAATATACTTTAGAGTCCCACGATTATCCTTGTGGTATTGCGAACATCCGAGTGATGTGCAAACATATTCACAATGAAGATGGAAAGCCTTCTAGAGCCAACATCAAACAAGCTCTTGGTAGGTGGCATGTGAGATCTATCCATTAGATCAACCATGTGACAACCGAACGAAACAATGGGCGATTCAAATTTTTGAATCAATCACGGTTCGAGTTATGGATTGACGGATATCTTTGAAAAACCGGTCGTTGTGCCTAAAATCTTTTCTCTAGCATATCGACTGTGTATTAATATTTCAAAATTAAAAGGTATTTATGATTGATAATTGATTTTCGTTAAAACCTTCGTTGTATTGCAAAACACTTTATTTTGAGCGAGACACGATTGTTTTCAAATCTCTTTTCATCAATCATGAATCTCAAATTATTGGTTCACTCACTCCGTGTTGTCTTCTTTGAGACGTTCGGTTTGAGAACGACTAGATCATTCTGAAACCTGTCAAGGAAATTCTTGAATTTTACACGATCACGTGCGATGCTTGTCTTGATCAACGGGAACCGTCGCCGTGTACCTCAATTCAACGAAGTGATCAAAGACACTTTCGGCGCTTTATTGCTTCTTGTTGTATGCGGGTACACCCGACGTTTGCGGTGATCGGAATGGAGAGGTCAATCCATAGCCGCATGCTCACACAACACATTCATCTCAAAAGAAATCATGATTAGTGCATCAATGACTCGATATTCTCACTCCATGCTTTTGCTACCGCTGCAAATATCATGAATCAACTAAAGCTTCCACTACTCTAATGAGAAGAAATCATGATCCGAATGTGAGCATGTCGGTCCTTGTCACAACATCACACAAAGTCAACACCACAATGGAAGAGTCGAGATTTACACAAGCTAATGATCTCAAAGTCGACTCAAAACTCATCATCCGTGGATCGGTTAAAGACCTCCACTTGAATTATCCATATATGCAAAACATGAAGAATCAAAGACTACGAGCTACAGAGCAATAGGCGCATGGGATTCACAATGAAGACATATTTTTCATCTTTGAATCCCATGTGATTTATCTGTAATCCCATAAGATTGGGATGACTAAAACACTATGATTCACACTTTTGTCATAGCGTCACACAACTTAAAACCGAATGTCAAGTCATTTCAAAATCTCATGTGTTTTCATGCTAAATCCCATGGGATTCACAATGAAGACATATATTTTTAATCTTTGAATCCCATATGATTTAACACGAATCCCATGGGATTGAGATGATTAAACACTATGATTCACACTTTTGTTATAGCATCAAACAACTTAATCTTGAATGTCAAGTCATTTCAAAATCAATTGTGTTTTCATCTTGAATCCCATGGGATTCACTTGGAATCCATGAGATTCATAGCGAAGACAAATATTTTTAATCTTTGAATCCCATGTGATTTAACACATAATCCCATGGGATTGGGATGACTAAAACACTATGATTCACACTTTTGTTATAGCATCACACAACTTAAAACCGAATGTCAAGTCATTTCAAAATCTCATGTGTTTTCATCTTTGAATCCCATGGATTCACAACGCACGACATATATTTTTAATCTTTGAATCCCATGTGAGTAAACACGAATCCCATGGGATTGGGATAACTAAAACACTATGATTCACACTTTTTCATAGCATCACACAACTTAAAGCGAATGTCAAGTCATTTCAAAATCTCATGTGTTTTCATACTAAATCCATAGGATTCACTTGAAATCCATGGGATTTTCACTTTTACAACAAAATTAAATCTAAAGATTTTTACCACTTATTTCTTTCACGACTTCATGTTCATCTCAGTAACTTTGATTAAATCACTTTCATCTACCGGCGGCGGTGGCGGTGTTTTCCGTCAATCGAATAAGATGAACGTCCAGAAGACGATTTTATGTGATTCCACATACTCGGACCGTGGTTTGAAGGTGATTCAGCGGTTTTATCCGATTCGGCGACGGTTTCATTGTTTGATCGATTCGATCTTGACGAATGCGACGGTGGTTTAATTGACAAAGCAGCAGTTTGATGCGATGGTGATGAAGCCGACGGTGTTTTCATGGTGATACCGTGGTGTTTCCATGGATTCCGGTGGATGATGAGAGAGAAAGCCGATTAGGGTTTGATGAGAGAAAACTGGAATGGTAAATGACAGATTTGGGATTTTTTTCTTTTATTGTAACATGTGATTTTACTAATATGCCCTATTTGTTATTTTCGGATGAAATCTGGACCATTGGATGAAAGAAGGTTGGATGGTTGAGATGATGTCATTTGTTCTTTGGATAGGAGGTTTTTGCATAGATCTCACCTCTACTCGAAGCCCATTTGATCTAAAAAGTTATGTCATCTTTTTTTAGTGCAAAGGTGAAATATATTATTAACTCCAAATATTGTACAATGCTTGTATGCATACAAATCTGTTTTGGACATCACCCAAAAAAGAACAACAAACTAGGCTCATACATCGATATCGACAAACAAGGATATATGGTGACAAAACAAAACTCTATCTCATGGTAGTACAAGGCATCCTGTACACATTTCTTTATATCCTATATACAAGCACTCATTCAAACACCATTGGATTCACCTTATTAAGCACCATACCATCTTGCTACATTTCCAATTCTCCTTCCACCGGATCATTCAACGTGCCACCACAATGACTAAGGCGAAAGGAGATTGGCATCACTAGCACCCATAACCTCTCCACGTCAAGGGCTATACCAGTTGTGATACATTTCCATCTACTACAATTGCTTCACACGAGTGGGAACACACACACCTTGCGCTGAGTACCAACCATTACCTCCTTGGCGATGTATAGATAGGACCAAGTAGGTTCATGTTTCAATCCTCATGTTTCCTATCTTCATAAACCGCCCACCAAAGTTCACTTACCCTTCTCACATTGGAAACCTACTTTATGGATCTCAAACAAGCTGTTGTATAGAAAGCTTGTCAAGACTGTTCTCAATTACCAACAAGGCCTATTGATAAACAGTCATTGAGGCTTAAAAAGAGGCGACTGCGATATCCAAGTTACAAGGCCATCAATGTGTAGAGAACTTTAAAGCATAGATTTAAGATCCGAGAGAAGGATACGAAACTACATGGTAAAACCATATTTATGCGAGAATTAGAACTTTATCTGTCTTGATACAAACCAATTTACTTGTATCTTTGATGTAAGGGAATTACTTTATGGAAATTTAAATAAGAAATATTAATACAAATAAGCCGTAAAACGTTTATTTATATTTTATGATCTTTTAATGTTTTGTCGATAACAAACGTAAAATCATTTTAACGAAACAAATAAAATACGTAAATGGTTTGAGCCAATAATTTACTAACACACTTACATTTTCATATAAAACACTAAACAAGTAATATTATTTACATCTTATAGAATTGCATATGTATAACAACTAGTATTTACATAATATGCAAATATGCACATCTATAATGTAATGGGTAAAATCAAGTCCTTAACCCATTGACTAGATACATCGAATATTGTTGGGTAAAACCCAATGTGCATGACCCACACCCATGGAGTTTGATCCATAACCCATGACCCATTGCATGACATCATGCAAGAAGTCATGTTGGGTATTATCCATGATCCATGACCCAAGACCCAAGACCCATGACCCAATGTCTAGATACATTGCATCTTGTTGGGTATCCATAATTAATTACCCATAACCCATGGTTCATAACCCATAACCCGGTTTGCAACCCAAAATCCGGACTTATCTTGACCCAGTGCCGGATCCCTTGATTTACACTAGCGGATCTCTAGGGTGGGATCCGTGGGAACCGTGGAACAATAGAGAAATTTTCCTATAAATAGTGAGCCATTTCTCACTTCTACTCATCCCTTTTACACATACTCTCTTAGTATTGTAATATCTCTAACCTCGGATCCAAAGGATCTTTCTATGTAGTTTTGTATTTGTGTGATTCTCTAGGTTTCTCTTAAAGGCGAGATCACCACCTCTTGAAGACGCAAGCTCAAGGTCATGAGTTGCTAAGCTTCATCATCATCAAGACCAGCAAGTGTCTCTTGTTGATAGTTCTTTTCTTCCTCCATAGAAGTGTTGTGTCGAAGGCATTAGTGAAAGGTTCGAAGGGTCGTTTCAAGGCATCGGTGAAAGTCGCCGAAGGGTCTTGTCGAAGGCATTAGTGAAAGGTGTTGAAGGGTCGTGTCAAAGGCATTGGTGAAAGGTGCCAAGGGTGTACATTCGATATGGTGCATTGATGTACAAGATAGATAGTTTGGGTTAAAGGATATTGATATCCTTGATGATGTTGTAATAAGGAGTGTATCTCCTTTGGGGTTTTTGTGTATTGGTGTAGTGTTGGGTAGTAGTTCCTCCTTTGTAATGGAACTTGGTATCTAGCCTTGTACCAGATAAAGTTTAGGCGACGTTGTGATAGGTTTGGTTCTACCTCGTGGAAGAACCCGGTGTCTAGCCTTGTACCTGGATAAAGTGTGGCGACGTTGTGATAGTTGTGGTTCTACCCGTGGAAGAACTTGGTGTCTAGCCTAATCGGATAAAGAGTATGCGACGTTGTGAAGGCTTCTCGCCACATTAAGGAGGTTGTGTTGTGTAGTGCTTACGAACTCTCGAGTGGGGAACTCGAGGGTGGAGTAGGGCATGGAAAGTGTCCTTGTGGCGAACCACTATAAATACTCGTGTCTTGGTGTTGTGTTCCTTTACTCTTTATCTTTGCATTACTTATTTATATGCTTATCTATCATCATCCAACACAAATATCAAATAGATTGACATAAGTCGATCTAAATAGTTTAAAACAAAGTTTTAATAGGTAAAACTATTCAACCCCTTCTAGTTTTCCACAATTGGTATCGAGCTTCGTCACCAAGTTTCTTAGAGTATGTTGTACTTTAAAAACTTGATACGATCCGTGTATGATTGAAAACTACAAAGAAGGAAACCTCTTAAAACAAATTTATTTTATGTTGGATAGTGATATATTATTCTAACAAATTTTCTTTAAGAAATCTTCTTGCTAGGACTCTTCCAAAAAACTTCATTTCTATCCAAATAAAATGAAGCCAACACCAAGGAAGAACTCAAAAGTAATCACAACCTACTTCTACTTAGTACAATGGATTACTTTAAAAGCTCATGAAGTATTTGGGTCTATGGTTTCTAAAACCATAAAAGAGTTTGGAGGTATGTTCCTCACCCACAAACTAGTTGATCTTTACTTCTAGTACTCTTATATAATTATATTGATGATATGTGTTTTTTCATGATAAAAACCATGCATATAAAGGTAGTCTTATAAAACTATATGAACACATGAATTAGGACCTTAACTTCAAAAGTCGCAAGTCTCTAAAAGTCTCTCTTCACTACTTTCCACACTTACTCATCATCAAACATAGTATTTCTTTTTATTCTCTTAAAATATTAAATATTATCAAACCTAAGTCGTCATCGCAAAATAGACCCTTGATGGTTAACTTACCAAACAATCGATAAACAATTCTCCTTCCCGTCAAAACATCTTGGCTAAACGTCTATTTAAATAGGAAACTCATTCTACAAATTCTTTTCAAAATAAGTTATTGTATAACTCATTACGAGGTAAAAGAATAATTCCAAATACTTCATTTTTGTATGCATACCGGATCCCACAAGTTGTACTAGTTGGATCCCTAAAACAAGGGATCCGGGGAACCGTGTCACAGACATCGATTATCGCTTTTCAAAACCCAAAATAATCCATTTTCCTCTTCTACAAACACAAAATCGATCTAATCTACTTCAATCTCCATAGGGCTTCATACTCTCAAGCATCTCATTCTTGAACATCATTGTAAGTAATTACACTCATATGTTCTATCCATCATAATCTTCATCCTAGGGTTTATGGTTTTAGACTTTTAATTAAGATTGAATTTATCACCAATTGAAGAATTTAGGTATTTTAAAATTGGTTTCATTACAAAAGGTTCTATACAATCAAAGGGTTTTCAAAACAACATTGTTAATACAAATCAAAACCATAAACCCATCTTGGCAAATTTTACCTAATTAGAATATTTGTTTTCTAGGATCAATCATGCCTAAGGCTACCAAACAAGATCACCATGACACCGTTCACTACCTTTCTAGATACTATCGGAAAGAAGGGCTTTCAAAACCAATCGCAAAATCTTCAAAAAGCTAGGAAAAGCAGTAATATTATTTACATCTTATAGAATTGCATATGTATAACAACTAGTGTTTACATAATATGCAAATATGCACATCTATATTGTAATGGGTAATGTAATGGGTAAAATCTAAATCCTTAACCCATTGACTAGATACATTGAATATTGTTGGGTAAAACCCAAAGTCCATGACCCATACCCATGGAGATTGATCCATATGACCCATTGCATGACATCATGCATGAAGTCATGTTGGGTATTATCCATGATCCATGACCCAAGACCCATGACCCAATGTTTAGATACATTGCATCTTGTTTGGTATCCATAATTTATTACCCATAACCCATGGTTCATAACCCATAACCCATAACCCATTTTGCAACCCAAAATCGGATTTAAGTGACCCGCCTGCACGATCCCTTGAATTGCACTAGCGGATCCTACGGGAGGATCCGTGGAATAATAGAGAAATTTGCCTATAAATAGTGAGTCATTTCTCACTTGCTACTCATCCCTTTTACACATACTCTCTCTTAATATTGTAATATCTCTAACCTCATATCCAAAGGATCTTTCTATGTAGTTTTGTGTTTGTGTGATTCTCTAGGTTTCTCTTAAAGGCGAGATCACCACCTCTTGAAGATGTGCAAGCTCAAGGTCATGAGTTGCTAAGCTTCGTCATCATCAAGACTACTGAAGTGTCTCTTTTTTATAGTTCTTTTCTTCCTCTATACAAGTGTTGTGTCGAAGGCATTAGTGAAAGGTGCCGAAGGGTCATGCAAAGGCATTAGTGAAAGGTGCCGAAGGGTCGTGTCGAAGGAATTAGTGAAAGGTGTCTAAGGGTCGTATCAAAGGCATTAGTGAAAGGTGCCAAGGGTGTACATTCGATATGGTGCATCAATGTACAAGATAGATAGTTTGGGTTAAAGGATATTGATATCCTTGATGATGTTGTAATAAGGAGTGTATCTCCTTTGAGGTTGTTGTGTATTGGTGTAGTGTTGGGTACTAGTTCCTCCTTTGTAATGAAACTCGGTATCTAGCCTTGTACCAAATAAAGTGTAGGCGACGTTGTGATAGGTTTGGTTCTACCTTGTGGAAGAACCCGGTGTCTAGCCTTGTACCGGATAAAGTGTAGGCGACATTGTGATAGGTGTGGTTCTACCTCGTGGAAGAACTTGGTGTCTAGCCTAGTACCGGATAAAGAGTAGGCGACGTTGTGAAGGCTTCTCCGCCACATTAAGGAGGTTGTGTTGTGTAGTGCTTACGAACTCTCGAGTGGGAACTCGGGGGTGGAGTAGGGCAAGTAAGGTGTCCTTGTGGCGAACCATTATAAATACTCGTGTATTGGTTTTGTGTTCCTTTACTCTTTATCTTTGCATTACTTATTTATATGCTTATCTATCATCATCCAACACACATATCAAATAGATTGACATAAGTCGATCTAAATAATTTAAAACAAAGTTTTAATCGGTAAAATTATTCAACCCCCTTCTAGTTTTCCACGAAACCATGGATGAGTCTTGATGCGACCTGTCACATCCATCTTTCACATTGTAGAATCCGGAAAATCCATAGAAACCGCTCAAAATCTCAAGATATTAGCCATATGCCAATGCTCATACTAAACCAAACACCCCTTAATGCCATTCAAGCACAACCATAGCGCATAGGAATATTCCAATTGTTAAGTACCCTTCTAACATTTGATGAATTCTTAAGTTTGAGACTCATAATTTTCCATTTCACTTCCTTTTTTATATTGTTTAACACAACAAGTTCAGTTCTCTGGGCATTTTGAAATAGTCTTAAGTTTCTTTCTCTCCAAATGTTATAGACACTTGCAACAACTCCAATCTTCCCCAAGATACTAACAATGCTATTATTGTTCATTTTACTTATCATGAACTGAATCAAGCTTTGCCAATCATCGGTCTTGTTACCAAATCCAAATCACCTTTTAACTCCTTCCAAATTTTCGGGGCAAAATCACATTGAGAGAAGAGGTTATTAATGAATCACAACATCTTAAGCATAAAAGACAACCGAGATTAGAATTTGTGTTCCATTTACTTATCCTCTCCCGAGTTTGTTGTCTTTTATGCGCGGGCTAGCCACATGATAATAGTATGTTTAGGAGTGCATTGAGAGAACCATATTGTCTTGTACCAATCAACACCACGATAGTCAACTCTCATACATTTCCATACATCTTTGATTTTAAACCGATTACATTGCCTATTCATATCCATCCGAAAACTACATCAGTTTATTGCAAAGAATGGGAACTTGAATAATGTTTAAAATAGGAACTTATCACTCCAATCGGTGGCCAAATCCATTCCCCATCTTTTATCATATCGACAACATTAGCCTTGCTATTAAATCGGCATAAATGTCTCTTCTAGTGATATATTTGGAAAGGGGCTCATTATTACACCAGGATCATACCATATAGAAGTAGACCGCATCACCAATATCCACTTTAACATAAGGCTTGATCTTGTCTATGAGAACTAACATAATTTTCCAACACCAATTGTCACCTTTATCAAGATTCACATCCTAGAATTTTCTACCTTTAATTTGACTTTATTAACCTATTGACCCACAATGATTTTTCTTAGCAATAATATTCCGGACATGCTTCATCATAAGAACCTCATTTCATTCACCAAGAGGTTTAAAACTCACCCTTCACGATTTTTGGTGCATACAACCTTCCAAGACTGTTTAGACTTACCATTCTTTCTCATTTTGATTCCACAAGAACACTTTAAGAACCTTATCAATGTCCTTGATCACGATTTAGGGAGCATATAAATAGATGCCCAATAAATCTACATAGCGAGATAACACGATGCAATGAGTGAACTCTTCTTGTATAAGAAATGCTTCTATTCTTCCGACCATTCACTTTAACCTTAACCTTATCAATCGTGATTGACAATCGACAATGCTTAAACATTTAGGAAGAAGAGGACCTAATATATCTCATAGGCGACTTGCCTACTTTGAAAGGAATAATGTTCAAAATCTCGGGTTTATATTTATCTCCAATACTACCAAAGAAAATAGTGCTCTTTCCCATGTTAGTATGCAGGCACAGTATTTGCTAAATTCCTCAATGGTATCCTTAGGCCCGTTTGGTTCGTGAAATGTTTTTAATGAAATTGGAATCTATCTATGGAATTGGAATGTGAAGGAATTGGAATGTTAAAGAATTGGAATGTTAAGGATTTGGAATCTTAAGTAATTGGAACTTGCAAAACTAACGTGTTTGGTTGGAAGAAAATAAAATAAATTTTATTTAAATTAAAATTGATAAACTGAATGATGATAATAATAATAATAATAATAATAATAATAATAATAATAATAATAATAATAATAATAATAATAATAATAATAATAATAATATAACAACTTGCTTGAAATTTCTCTCTCTTGTGTGGGCGTTTCATGGAGATCATCGATCATCTCGATCTATCTTCATCATGGCTATCTTTCAACATTCTTGGTTGAATCGGGTTGAGTTTTATTTTTCGCTCTTATCATGATTTGTTGATAGGGTTTGTACATACATTTTCTAGGGTTTCTTTGGCCGTTAGGGTTTCTTTTTGAAACCTTGTTTTGGATCGTGGTATATTGTGTGGATTGGTGCTTTCTAATCCAAATCATTGGTTCGCAATTGGTCGATGTTGGTTGCTTTGTTGCGCATTGCTTGGGGTTGGTTCTATTGTCATCTCAAGGGTTTTGGTGCGTATAAACCTTGGTTTCGTGCACGATTATCTCTGTTGTTTTGGGGTAGTGCTTGGGATTTGGTCATCGTAAGGTTTTGGTACAAAAATCCTTGGTTTTCAGTCCTACTACTCTACGTTAGGCATTGATCTTGGGCAGTCTTCATTTGATCTTAGTGCGAGTGCCTTGGTTGTTTTGGTACGAGGTTTTGGTACGAGTGCCCTGGTTGGTTTCAATTGGGGTGTTTTTCGTGCTTTCGATTGCATGATTGCTACGTTTGGTATTTTTTGGTTTTCCTTTCTGTTGTTTATTTACTCGAGGTGTTGTTATAAGGGGTTGTGGTTTTGTTGCTAGTTTGCTATGCCGGTTGTGAGATTTCACTGTCCCTTTGTAGGTCTTGGTGGATGTCGAGATGGTGGTGGAAATGGGCTTACTAAAACATCTTTGATCACACATTTACGTGACCGGCATTTTAGCGTTGAGGAAGCGGTCTCTTGTCGGTTGGCTACTTTGAAAGGATCGAGGTTACTCTTAAGCGTATGGGGTTGTGGTTGTGTGGTGGTTGTTTCAAAATACTTTGGACTAAGTGTCGTCATCTATGGAGTCCGATTTTGTGTCTCCTCCGATTGTGGTGATGGTGTTGTTCGGTTCGTGTTATATGATCTCACCAAACCGCGAGTTCCCTCCGAGTAGCCATTGTTGAGGATTCGGTTTTGGGCGAGCTTGGTGGTTTGATTTACCTCTTCTTGATACCTTATTAAGGGATTGCGGATGTCAAATCTATCCTCCCAAATGTCCGTTGGAGGTACTTTGAAAAGAGCTCTAGATAAGGTGATCTGATGACATTTCTTGTTGGGTGGGTTTGTTGGTCCCGCCTCTTTGTCTACTTAAAACCTTTGCCCGAGGAGTAGTCAAGAGGGTAGGTCAATCACTAAGCGTGCGACAGGAAGAATATATTGTTAATGCTATTCATGCTTGGGGCCTACGGTGGCGGTTTGCGGGTTATGCGTGAGGTTTTAGTTGAACCTTCTCCATTATGGTCCAATATTGTTGATGATAAGCGTGATTTGGGTGACCGCAATGTCAAGCAATGTAAGAGGAAGATTTGTGATGGTCATTATCTTCTGCGCGGTCGAGTTCTTTCGTCTTACGGTATTGCACCTTATGATGTTTCTACTCTGAGGACTTAAAAGCTAAGCACCCCTTTCTGCTCCTCCTTTGCACGATACACCTATTGATCATCATCACCTTCGCATCCCTTACCGTTCTTGACATGATCAAGAGTTTCCCTCGTGGTATGGGCGAGATGCCCAACACCTTTTGATTTTATGGCAGTGCGGTTGTGGCTATTTCGATGATTTGATCATTTATATTACCCAGTGGTGAACCTTTTTCTTCTTTGGTAAAATACATTGCTAGTGCTCCTCTCACACCCTTAGTCAAACCAGAGGTGGTATCAGTCCCATTCTTGTTAATTGTTTGGAGGCGTTTAGTTTCAAGGTTTGTGCTTCCATGATTGGTCACTCTTGAGATAGTTATTTAGTTGATTTGCAATTTGGTGTTGGTGTGTGCGGTGGAAGGAAGCTATTCTCCACGCGTGAATCGTTTGGTTGAGGACCGTGGGGATGATCTATGTTGTTGGTTGACTTTAAAAACGCTTTCAACATGGTGGATCAGTTGTTATAATGAGAGGTTCGGCTTCATTTCCGACTATTTCGCGGTGGGTTGAGTTACATTATTCTAGTCCCGCTAGATTATATTATGGTGAGCATACTCTTTGGTCTCAAGGTGTGCAACAAGGTGATCCGCTTGGGCCTCTTCTTTTTGCTTTAGTGTTACATCCTCGGCATGTAGATTAATTCTATTGACCTTTCCTTTCAAGCTTGGTATCCGGATGATGGCACAATTATTGGTGATACCTTGGTTGTGGGTAAGGTTTTAGAGTTGATTATAGATGGACCTTGTCGAGGTTTACACCTCAATGTTGATAAGTTTTTGGCCACAGGAGGAAGCGGTATCTTGGTGTTTTCCCCAATATTTCGCCCCGCATGGCGTTAAATTATTAGGTGGACTGATGTGGATTTTGAGTTTGGTAGTAAGTTGGTCACAAGCGGGTTGCTAAAACTATTGAACTTATGGAGGCGGTTGCCAAACTCAATGACCCCAATGTGAGTTGTTGCTTCTCCGTACATGTCTTGGTATTTCTAAGTTATATTTTCTATCGCGCATGTTCTCCTCGGGTCTTTAGTGTGCTCGGGTTTCTTTTGAACGCCGTTCTTCCTTGGGCGTATTACGGGGCGGTTTGGGGATTGGCGGTGGAGACTCGCCACTTTACCTTTTGCTTTGGGGCTTGGTTTATATTACGCGGTGGCGTCTTGAATTATGCTTTCCTTGCTTCTAGACTTCAATGCTCCTAAGCTTCTCCTTAGTTACGAATTCTTCTGGTCCTCTTTTGATGATGCTCTACGACTTTTAATGTGAATATGGATATTGCCTTTTGAGTAACCTAGCAGGTCGCGCCCCAAACTTATGAAGAAATTGGCGATATATATTTCGATCGGGTTACCCCAGTCTACATTCCATCTTTCTCCTCACGGATGGCGTTATGGAGTTTATTAAAGGAGGATCATAGGATTGGCTTAGGGTGGATATTGGGACAATCTATGAATGCTAGGGCTTATCGTTGTGTGTTATGCTATCGGTGGGTGTTCCTCTTTTCAACGTTCGGTGCACCGTGTTGACTTGTTCTAAGGTATTTTCGGAGATATTTATGGGGATCATCTTTGTTTGGTAATGCGGATATTGTTGGCATTAAACATCGGCATAACCTTGTGGGATGTTCTTGTTGATATATGTCTAAATTTCGTAAGGAGGTGGATATTGGGCTTTACGGAGATGGGGCGGATCCTTGCGACCTACCGATATATTACTTTACTCGTGGGATAGTGGGCGTGATGTATGTGTTGATCTTACGGGATCGTCGCCGACGCATGTCTGGGATGACCGATTTTATGCCGGGCGTGCGGTCATTGATGTTGCACATCGTGGCGTGTCAATCTGACGAAATGTGGATATTGGATATGGTTTCTCCCTTTCTTTTCTTCTTTGGAGAACTTGAGAAGGACGCGATTTACGAGTTGGTTTCGAGCTCCCACTAATTTTTAGAATTCTATGAGTTTTTAATAAAAGTGGTTATTATAATAATAATAATAATAATAATAATAATAATAATAATAATAATAATAATAATAATAATAATAATAATAATAATAATAATAATGTAGTTAAGTTGCCACTTTTCCCATTGTATGTAACATTCTTTTTTTTCCTCATTAATAACCTCTATCGTTAGTCCTTTCTCGTATCCGTTATCAAAAAACGCATTGTTAGTCCTTTATGCTAACGACCGTTAATAAATAACTTAAAATTTGGTTATCTTACGCTAAACTTGCATCGTTGGTCCTTTATACTAACGATCGTTAAAAATAACTTAAAATTTGGGTTTCTTACGTTTCCGTCCGCTTTTTCACGTTTCGTCCGTTTTATACACGCTTTTGTCCGTTTTCATGTTTTCATACGTTTACACGCATTCATGATTTCATCCGTTTTCACGTTTTCATCTGCTTTTTACGTTTTCATCCGTTTTACATTTTCGTCCGTTTTGCACGTTTTCATTCGTTTTACGTTTCGTCCGCTTTAACATGTTTTCGTCCGCTTTCACGTTTTCATCCGTTTTACACATGTATTCGTCCGTTTTACGTTTTCATTCGTGTTTTTACGTTTCATCCGTTTTACGTTTTCATCCGTTTAACACAAAGTCCGTTTTTCACGTTTTCCGGGTAATTTTTAACGTTTTTACGTTTTCATCCGTTTCTACGTTTTCATCCGTTGTTTCACGTTTTCGTTCGTATTTGCATATTTTGTCTCCGTTTTTCGATTTCATCCGTTTTACATTTTATCCGTTTTACATGTTTTCGGCGTGTAAAAGCGGATGAAAACGTAGAAACGGATGAAACGTGTAGAAACGGACGAAAGCGTGTTTGAAAAATGGACGAAAACGTAAGAAACCCAAATTTTAAGTTATTAGTATCAAGTTTAGCGTTAGATAACCAAATTTTAAGTTATTTATTATAGCATAAAGGACTAACGATGCGTTTTTTTTTTGTAACGGTACACATAAAGGCCTAACGATAGAGGTTTATTGACGAATGAGAAAAATAAAAGAATCTACATCTGATGGGAAAAATCGAAACATAATAATAATAATAAAATAATATTAATATTAAAATTAATAATAATAATAATAATAATAAGAATAATAAGAATAATAAAGTGATGTTATAATAATAATAATAATAATAATAATAATAATAATAATAATAATAATAATCGATTTTGATGATAAACATATTGAATTCCATGAAATTGTAAACAGATGCCAACCCAACATGTTAAGGAATGGAATTGATTCGATTTCCTTGAATCGCCAACCAAACATGTTATGGAATGAAATCGATTTCAATTTCATGAAAAATTCCAGCGATCCAACGGGGTAATAATCCTCACGGACTTATTATCACCATGACAAAACATCATGAGATCAACAAAACACACACGGATGCGATGAAATCTTACAAAGAAAAAGTTATGTCATCTTATCAAGTGGTCAAAGCAGACTTTGATCCTTGGTTTAGGTAATGCGATGAAATCTTACAAAGAAAAATACTTGTAAGAGTGCACGGTGCACTAACCCAATGGCATGCCGCTGAGATTATTTCCCATCCACTAACATGTCTTACTCCACCATGGTTGGAGCCATTGCCATGTTATTAGGACATTCGTTGGTGGATTCACAGGCCCATTGGTGTCTTTATTTGTGTAAGTGGGGTATTTTTGGCGATGTGTTATGAAACCCACACGCTATACTTGATTATAGTTAGGAGAGTGTTTTAGTTATTATGGTGTTATCGGATGTTTGTTAAGGCGGTAACCCAATAAAATTTTATTTATTGGGTGCTTTCTGCACCTAGCTCTCTAATTCAATTTGGAAAGAGAATTAATTAAACCTTTGAAGATGACTTTCTCATACTGTTACAAACAATGAACCTTTGAAGATGACTTTCTCATACTGTTACAAACAATGAACTGCAGTATGGTCAGAAAACATAATGCATTGATCAAATCTTGTATATAAATCACATTGATGATTAACAACCAGAGACTAAAGCAAGTTTAACTATCTTAAATGTAGTTTTAGTTTCGACATGCCTGTAATACATAATGAACCACTATGAGTGCCAGATTTATCAACTATTACCAAGATATGTATCTTTTAGAAAGGAAAAAAAAAAAAAAAACATATATATCAGACGAGTCCAGTGAAATATACCTTGTATAAATACTTTCTATAACTTTCACTAACTAACATCACATCTACATATATTTAGCAAACACAACATATATAAAATGAATAGTGTTACTACATGAACCCACTCCGAATGGGGCGTTAGAGCCAATTGGGTGTTGTTATCTTACTTGAAGCTAGATTATAAGGCTGAGAATCTTGAATCTTGGCTAGAGACCGATATTGCAATTTAACACTTTCTGCATTATCAAGTGTCTTCACAACATACCTGAGATTGACAAATCCTTGTTCTAGATTTCACGGGAATATGAAGTAATAAAATAAACAATCAAGGAATAAAGAAATGGTAGACAAGAAACTGACCATCCGTTTAAGCACTGAGTTGTTACAACGGCTTTGCGGCCAACAAAGCGTGGAGGTGTCCTCTTATTGCCCTGTAATGCAATCTCAAAAGTTACAAACTACACAAGCATATATTCAAGTAATAAGGTGCTAAACCATAAATGAAACCATTGACAACCTGGATAATAACGTGCTCGTGTACAGAAAATGGATATTGAACACCTCGGCCCTTGAATGATCCACGACTACAGATTCACCATAATTACTTCTATCCTGCATGAGCAAAGAAGACTTGCATTACCTCACAAATTCAAAAGCCTTTTTTGTGAATAACAATCTTTAACGACAGTTTCTACTATTAAAGGAATCATGTAGGAGCATAAACAAACCTGATCTGATCTAAATCTTTTTTAGATGCACGATGAGATTGCGACTCTTCTTCCCTACGGAAGGCATGGACGGCGGATCGCAGAGCTACATAAGTAAACAAAATTTAGACAAGTATATATGTAAAAATCATAATGGTATGGGACTGGTCAAAACTACAAAACATCTCAGAACAGAAACAGAAGTAGGACAAATATGATGAAAAAATCAGGACAACTACGATTACATCAAGGACGGAAGAGGGAGTGGTAAAAGGAAAATGAATCGTTTTCACTCCAGTTTTTGGTTTGGCAAAAATATTAATGCTCTATCATACAATTAAGCATTCATGGAGAGCACATTTATCAGCTGAAGTTGATAATGTAAAACATTCATGAGACATAACTAAAACGAACCAAAGGTATTGAACATTATGAAATGTTCATACATGATAGTGTTGCTTTTAATACACATAAAAAAGCATTTAAGTTAATTAGAACTAAACTTTTCTTACATAGATTTGGAGCAACTGCGCCATCCGACACAGGGTGTGAACAAGTGTAGCATGCTTTCTGTAAAACAGATTGTATAATTAAAGTCAGCACATAACTTGGAAGCAGGATCAGAAAGCATGATAAAAGAAGTTAAAAATATCAACCCTATAGATTCATTAATGAATGACATCGTAATAAAAAAACCTCATAGTAGGTACCCGCAAACAGTTTACCAATTATTGTACACCCACAATATGTATGCTAAAGACTAAAGCAAAAAGCTAATGAAGCATTGAGTATTTGATCAGGGCGATAACCAAAATTACCATCCTCATAACATGCTCCATTCCGCTGGTACCAAGCGAATGCCCACAAGGTAATATCATAGCATCATCCATCAGAGCTCCTCTGCATGGAGAACATAAAACCATAAATAACTAACAACACACATACTGTTCATCAACAATTACAGCAATAACAGTTACAATAAGTGTCCTGTATCTTGATTCTCAAAAGGTATAGAATTCTAATGTAGTTGTGGAAATGTAGCCTTGTGCAATGCAGCATCTTGGAGGAATGGTTGGTTTTGAATGGAGAGATGAGGCCTTTCACTGATAATCATTCTGGTTGCTGTTATGAGGCTGAAGCTATAACAGTGACTTTGATTGGTTATAGTGGAAAGGAAATGTAGTCCTGGTGAATTTGATGAAGTATTGTAAGTAGTTTGTGCAGTAGTATATGCTGTTATCATAGTATATTTGTGTTCTAGCTTTGTATTTCAATTGTAGTCACAGGGTGACTAGAATTTGATGTAAATATTGGTTTGGATGTTTAATATATACATCACCGTTTCACCAAAAAAAAAAACAATTACAGCAATAGAACAGCAAGTCGGGTGTGTTTGTTTCATTAAGATGTTTTGGGTCTAATCGACTACCACATCTTCTTTGGTAAGATGTGGCTAGAAAGTCTAAATCTGAGCGAAATAATGTTGTTTGTTTTGTATAAGTGTCCGAATGATTTTAAGTGCTCGTTTTGCAATTTAAGTGCAATGCGATAATAAATAACTTATGTAAATATGAAACAACACTTTTTATCATAAATATAACATAGTTAATAAACAATCAAATATATTATATAAAGTTTACAAAGCAGTAAGAGACGATGAAGACAAGTCTTCCACCTCTTCTTGAGTAAGATGTTATATGTCTAGCGGGTCTTACTCATAAGAAAAAACAAACAAGCAAAATGTCTGCCCTCCTCTTCTGGGAAGAGTAAGAGGGCTAGTAAGACCTTTTTAAAAACAAACACATAACTTTATAAATGGGCTAGACTCAGATTAGTACTTTGTCACCCTCTTTAAATTAGGAAGCAAACAGGTGATCCGTCATAAGGTCCAATTATGATCAGTAAGTTTGGCCAGGTTCTATTCATGGTAACGCCATAGGCTAATCAAGTTTTAAATTTGGCACCTCACTAACCTAAAGCCTAAACATCTATACCAGTTTAATTAAATCCTAATCAGTCCTGTACATGATAAATGTTGTGTTAATCCAAAACAGATAGATTCTCGTGTAAGCTAGCAATTTGATATACATCACTTTTTGCATAAACTTACGTCAAAGGATCCGATAGAATCGCCCGTAGAGACTCCCTGATCCACCTGAACCACTCGAACCATCCTTCCGTCCACTAAACCCAGCTCCATTATCAACCATCATCTCCTTAAACCCAGCTCCAGAACCCTCAACCCCTTGCAGATACTGAGAATAGTACATTTCGCCTGTCGGGTCCGCAACCGTGATCGCATTCTGGTACTGATTCTCATTCGCATTCGCATTCGCATTTTCACCATCATTTCCTAAAACAATAAAACAAACCAATTCAAACCCACATTCTTTTAGTAATTAATAATAAAAGTGAGACTCACCTGGGATGAGGATGTTTTATGATCGGTGACGTCATCATCAACGTCATCATCGTCAGTGTCGGATCCGTGTGAGCTGGGTGAGGTGTTGTTGTTGTTTCTGGGGTCCATGGGTCTTGAGGTGGAAAATGTCGGGGTTTGGTGTTCTATGAAACCGGTGAGTTCGCGTGTTGTTTTATTGTTGTTGTTGTTGGTGTTTGTTGTTGTTGTTGTGGTGGGGCCTGTCGGGTGAAATGATATGTTTTGGTTTTGGAAGATGGGGTGGTTATGGTTTTGGTTCTGGGGACGGTGGGATAAGACTAACGAGATTTCTTCAGAAGCCATGATTCTCAAGAACCCTAACCCTAATTTTCATTTCATTTTAATTCATTTCAATTTTGGGGATTTTACTGTTGTTCGAAAGACCATTGTTTGACTTTTCCTTTTACTGGGACAATCTCATTCTCATATGTGGTTGAAGACTCTACTACATGTCTTTGTCGAAATGTTATGTTCGCTTCGATTCTCGAGTTTTTAGGGAAGGAAATGGAAAAAAAATAGGAAAGGGAAAAGAAAGGAAAAGGAAAGTAAGTGTTAGTTGTTATGTTTTTGAGATAGAGGAAAGGAAAAGGAAAATGTCATAATCGTATTCTTGAGTGAGAGGAAAAGGAAAATAACTTGGTCAATTACATATATGCCTTTAATTGTTAATGTCAAATGTTTTAAAAGGGTATATTAGTCTTTATCAACATACACTTAGTTTCTTCCTTTCCTCCAAAGTGGGAGGAAGATTTACATAACAAATCTTCCTCCTATTTCTTTCCATTTCCTTCCTCCTTTAAAAAGACTCAAGAACACAAAAAACTTTCCATTTCCTTTACTTTCCTCTTCCATTTCAACTCGAGAACCGGCGTTAAAGTCGGATCTCAATTTAAGGTTAGTCGTGCTAACGGCACCAAGATACTGTTATGTCTTGGTCGTCTTGGTGCCGCCCCCGTCTGGCGTCATGCCAATTACACTAGCCTTGTTCGACTAGTTGTTCATGGTCATTTGAGAGAACTCGGTCGTCTGCGATTGAGTTGTAGACGACCGAGTTGTGTAAAGAGATGAAATATTTTTGTGTGTGTATGTGAGTGTATTGTGTGTATATTTGTGTATATTTGGGTAAATTTGGTGATAATGTTGGTTGTGTTATTCTGTTTGGGATGTTGGTTGTGAAGAGTGAAAGTAACGTGACGTTAAGATAGCGGTCGTGAAGTTTCTCTCTCCATAAAACTCAGCCCTTGAATAATCATAATTTGTTAAAATCTTGAAAAAGAATCCACACAACTTTTTATGCCTATAGCATGCAATTATTTTTCGTTGAAGATCTTGTTTCTTGTCAAACGTCTCCGGTAAGGTTTGTGATGTGGGTTTTGGTTCAAAGAACTTAACGAGGTCTCCGCTAAAAAAAGTTAACTAATGATGAATTTATGTTGTAATGGAAATGAAACGAGAGTGCAAACTAATGTTAAATTTTAATAATGTTTTTATATAAAAACAAGAAAATAGACCGTTGGATGTATTGTTTGTTGTTGAAAATTAAAAGAAGGTGCAAAGTGTTTGGTGATGGCCACCACCGAACCCCAAACAAAGCAATCCAATATCAGGCGATAGGTGTTTAGGTGTTAAGGGACCACTAGCGGTGGAGCCAATCGTAGTTGTTAAGATATCGATCGTGATATTAGTTGATATTAGGATCTTATGATTTTACTGATGCTAAAGTAAAAACGATTCGGATCCTACATGGGATCTTTGTAAGATTAAGATCTTATAGGGTCCCTATCTTGATCATCGATCTTTGTGGATGTTAAGATCTAATCCAATCGATCTTACTTTTTGGGAGTACAAACCTAAAAACTACAAATTTATGAATTATTTTTTATAAAATTCAAAACAACATGTTAATCTTTTAAACATTTCATAATCATAATTTAATACAACATTTCTATGAGACATCCATATTATTTTGTGTTTATAGCATATAATAAGCGTAGATTTGTATAATATTACAAAAATATTAAAAATAACATTATAGTATGATCTTAAGATCTCGATCCGATCTTACAATCACGATCTTGAAAGCATAAATGATATTGAATAAAATCCGATTTTAAAAACCTTGGTGCCAATCATCGGTGGTCGACTACTACCATAACACTTAACCTTACAATTATTTATTTGAAAACGAAAAAATAGTGTTACATTCTCCCAATCTCACACAAAAACAAAATAAAATAAAAGTGTAAGCATCAACTATGGTTATTTTATTTCTATTTTCTAACATGTGATTAATTAGTAAAATATCTAAATATCATAAAGTTTATGTAATGAGGTACTCTATTAAGAGCACTTACATCCTTAACGCCAAACGACGTTAATCCCCTAATAACGGCGTTATTGCGTTATTACCCTGAAGTGCAACATTATCACGCCGTTAGTCCCGGGCGTTCATGTGGCTAAGCGTTACCTATTAAAAATATATATATATATATATATATATATATATATATATTCATTTCACCCCTACACCATTTCAAATAAATTTTCACTTACACCCTCAACCTATTCAAATTCAAATTTAAATTATCTTTGGTCGATTTCAAGGGATAAATTCAAATTCAAATTTGAAATTTAAAAATCAAATATGAGTAGAATTTATTCAATTTCAAAATCAAACTGCTTATATATCTAACTCTACGAGTTGTTTACACTGTAAGTTTACACACAACTCAACCTATTCAAATTCAAATTTAAATTATCTTTGGTCGATTAAGGCGGGATAAATTAAATTCAAATTTGAAATTTAAAAATCAAATATAGCGGAATTTATTCAATTTCAAAATCAAGCTGCTATATATACAACTCTACCGAGTTGTTTACACATAAGTTACACACACAACTCACACACAAAAAATGTCTCGAAAGATTTTTCTCGGCAATTCCCGAGCCCGGAAAAGTTCTTGGGAAACCGACTTTCCAAATCAAATCACTTAGGAAACCGACTTTCCAACTCTACCGAACACGATGTTTACTCTACACCACCGGAAAATGTCTTTCGGTGGGTTTGAAAACATCCGTACCTCCAATTGTTCCAAGTTCACGTGAGCGGTCCGAGTGGATTTTCAAAACCACCCATGAGTTAAGTGAGGCTTCCTCCGAATTGGAGCGAGATGAAGAAACCGTAAGGAGATTATGGAAGAGCATGGCGTGAAGAGGTCGCTCGCCGTGAGCAAGAAGCACGTGAAGCTCGATACCTCGAAGATAACTTCTTCGACATAATGGAGAGTCGATACTTTAATGGGAGTTTTATTCTCCGCCAACCGATTCGATGGTTGGGACTCGGATGACTTCGTTTTTAAGTTTTAGTAGTTTTATTTAATTCGTGTTTAACGTTTTTTAAATTTTAGTAGTTTTAGTAGTTGTATCTTTAATTTTAATGTAATTCGTGTTTAACGTTTAATGTACTTGGTGTTTTAATGTTAAATGTTATATGTGTTTTAATAAATGAAGTGTTTGTTTTAGTTTAGGGTTGAAATTGAAAATATGAAATATTATTGGTGTTATGGTGTTATTGGGATGTTATGGATGAGAGTGTTTTTGGGGATGTTAATGTTAAATGTTAAAGGCGATGTGGCGGCGTGGGCGGTGTTATTGGTGTTATGGTGTTATGGATAGGAGTGCTCTAACAATACTAAAAGCACAAAAGGAGGAGATCTGAATAACGTGTTATTGGTATGTTATTTCAAAGCATCAAATACTTTCTAATAACATATCAATATCTAAAACACTCTTTATCATAACACACCACTAACGTGTTATTGGGTCCCACAAAATCTCCATCAAAAATATTCACCACTTACAATACAAAAAAAAAAAAAGAAAAAAAAAAGAAAAATAGAACACACAAGAATGCAAATGGCTTGAGCCATTTCATCATTCAAAACGTTTAATTTCACGAATGGCATGATACTCCGGCATGGTTGACACACGAATATACGTCGTTTAATAATGAAAGACCCCATACCTTATGATCTAAGGACGGACTTTCAAACAAAAGAGGGTCATGGCACTCTCACACCTCGATATCTTTATGTTAAATTATTACTAGATTTACATTATAAACTTCAAATTTTACACATAAAATAAGAACTGACCTCCTAAACATCGAGAATTGTATTTGGCCCTCCCGATAAATATGTTCAAGCTCCGCCAATGAACAATGCTCTCTTTAAGTAACGATAAATAGGCATACTAATTCCTAGACTTACAATTATATCTACTATATTCACAATTTTACACGTGTAATAGTATTATTCCTTTCATCATATTCACAATCAACTTTAACTTTCATCTATCACATTTGTAGATTTGTTTTAGGTTCATCAATTATGTATATAAATCATTTTCATTCGGTAAACAATAGTTAGATGAAAAGCTTGACTAATCTAAATATTGTTATCTTAAATGAGGGCATATCTTTGTCTTAACAAATGTTTGAGATATCATGCTATGTAAAAACTTCTTAATCAAATGGTTATGAGTTTAAATACTATTTATGATATGTGAGATAGATTTACGGTATAAATGTTATGAGATAGTTTGTTATGCATGACTTGAATATTTCAAAAAATAATTTCCAAACTCCCTAGTTTAGTGGAGGACTAGAGATGAACAAAGGTGAGTAAACGTACCCAAACCAAAAATAAAAGTGTTATTATATCGAGTCAACTGATTCCACAAGAAGAATTACGACTTTTCCAAAGTCGACGTATGGAATCAACCAAGAAGAAGATGTTGCCATTGATTCGCAGACGCGTTTTCTTCTATATTTCTCCGTCAACTAAAATTCTTCGACTCGAATATAAACTTTATTATTCTAAAGATACATTTTATTAATACTTTGTTGGCGCCAAAATGATTCATAGGTGGTCATGTTTGCTCATGGTTACAGTTTTATGATCATCACATTTGTGCCTCAAGATTCACTTGCGTTATCCCCCTTATATTCTTTCAGACATCTCGATGAACAAACCAACGTAAGATTTTTTGTTTCCTCATTTCAGTCTATTTTATGTGGTGTGTGATGATGTTGTGTTTAGTAAATTAATTAAACGAGACATATATTTATGTGACATAAATTTCCAGGACCAAGTTATTTCTGAAAAATCGTGATTTTTAATGAAAACTTACACTAGGCGACAAACATCCATCGGGTTCCCGTGAACCCCTGAGCAAATTCAAACACTATCTCTTGCATTGCATTTTTTGTTTTTTTTGCTTCTGCTTATTTTAAAAAGAAGCATAAGCACTTCGATAAACATAACCATCTCCAAAGTGGCCCAATGGTAAGTGTCCCCGTAGTCTCAGAAGAAGAGACCACGGTTAAAAGGTCACTGATTAGTCCGGAAACAGCCACGGTAATACTGGTTAGGTCGCGTACATAAGAGCCAAATAGGCTTGACTTCCCCGAGTAACCTGAACTGGGATCCTTCTTCCTTTACCTGTTTACCGTTCTAAGCATAAGCACTTCGATCAGCAGTCCAAAAGACCCTTATGTACTTATAATTAGATTTTTTATTACATGGTGCATAATTTTGTGTTTCAAGTATAATGGTTTCATTGTTGTTTCAGGTTTCACCGTCACCTAGCCCTTCTCAGGGGGTTAATTCAGCTTCTTCCGGTGGATCAAAACTGCAGCAATCTTGTGATACGGCTGCTAGAAGTTGCCACCACAAGAACATTACTGCCTGCTTGACATATTCTCAAAGTGGTAAATATCTTTTACCGTTATCATTCTGATTGGATGATGAATCTTTCGAAATAAGCTATAATGTGTTAAGGACTGTATAAACAAGTTTTAATAAGCATTTTAGTGACACTGAAGTTTGTATTTACAAAAATTGGATTCATGACCCCGTGATCATCATGTTGGTTGTATAAAACCGGAGGATTTAAAATGTACTAGTACTAAGATTGGTACACATTTACATGCATATGTTGTTCACAACACATCTGATTGTTATTTGCCCATTGTACCTAAAGAGGATTAATCAAAGACTAGACCTTATTATGATTTATCGAGCGGGAGGTTAGGATCTTATTATAATTCATTAAAGAATTGGAGTCTAATTCTTTGAATAGTTCATTTTGGTTAGGGTGAAAGCGTAACATTACCACTTTAATGTATCAACAGAAGATAATTTGCAGTAGCACAAACCCGGAAAGCGCTGATACTTTTCAAAGCCAACAAGTGGGACTTTAGATGTTAATATTGCATTTAGGACTAAGGTTACAAGCGGATCATAATCAAGGAGTTGAGATGTTACAGTTTTAAGAGGTGCTAGGCATGACGCCTTGTATGTGTTGATTTGAATGCTAGTTTGTTATCCTCAGAATGTCTCGTTTCTTAGATTCAGTCTCAAATGGTATATAACCTAGAAAAATCATCCCGTGTCCCCTATACAAGAGCACATCCATGTATAGGCTAAGATTCTCTATGTGAAGTTTCTGCAGTAATTGTCTACATAATTGGCATTGAACACACATGTTCTTCCTCCTATTTCTTGTCTAAAGCTAGGCTTCTATTTTAAGTAGCATGATGAAATTATAATTTCTTATTGGGATAAAATGATCATCTGCTATGCCTTACTTTTATGTCATACTTTGTGCATTGATGCATTCATTTGGATCGTGCATTCGTGGTATATCACAATCGCTTGATGTAAAATAGTTTTTTGTTGTTGTTAATTTGACTCTTCTTGAGTTTGTAACAAAGTAAGTGCTAGTAATTCCTGTTTATGTAGTTTTACATCATGAGCGCAATTTTTCAATTAATCTCCAAAATCCCTTGCTCGTCTCATATATGCTCATTTGATTGTCTCAATGCTATACAGTAGGTGTAGTGTTGAACGTGCAATGCATCTTACTGAACATTGTATTTATATTACGGGCATATAATCTATTATGTATAATTCTAGTCACGTTGTTACATATCTTAGTTATCAGTGTGTAATAAGATTTTTTTTGTAATCATATTTAACACAGTAGATAACTAATAGAAAAGGCCACAATAAGCGTTTACGGGTCAACCCAAACTCGAACTAGACTGTTTTGACCTGTTACAAAAATGACATGTTTTTATCCTTTACCAACTGACCCAATTCATCCATGATCCATCTTGCCACCTCGACGCCCCCTACTTGTCTTCTGTGGCACTTATGTTTGCTCTTCACCCTTAAAACGATTTTACGACTTTAAACAATGGTATGTCACCATCCATCTAATTTGTTTCATCGACTAAATAGGTAATCTTACTCTATTCCTGCAGGCCTTCATGAAGAGGTGTGCCTTCTTGTCCATAACAATGGCGAAAGTCCCCTACATGTGAAAATTTTGATCCTTCCTGCTAACAACACAATCACAGATACAGAATTACCAGGCCAACATACAGAGAAGGTATGTTTCTTACATTATGACTTTTGGCCCTGATACAAAGTACTAAACGGAAGCTAGAACTTGAAAATCGAAACCCAAGTTGTTAACTTGTTTTACTTTATGCTCATCTCAGATCAATATATCTTCAGCTGTTGACTCAAGCTCTGCAATATCATTGACTACTAGCGATGGTGATTGTGTAATACATACTGCAGCTCCAGCACCAGAAAACTACTACGAGAAATACTCTTCTTATGGCCCTTACATAAACCTTGCCAATGGTGCATACCTAGTAGTTATGCTACTTATCGTAGGAGGCATCTTGACATTTATCAAATTGAGGATCCGCAGCAGACACCTTGAAGGGGTCCCATACCAAGAACTTGAAATGGGAAATTCAACAACCTTGGACGTTGAGGAAAATGAAAAAGAAACTTGGGATCAAGATTGGGACGATGATTGGGGTGATGAAAAACCAGTAAAGTCTGGTAACGAGAATCCTATTATAGTAGAACAAACAAATAAGCTGCCAAATTCTAATGGCAGAAGGAAGGAATGGGATGATTAGTAGTTCGAATAGTCTTGCCAAAAATGGAAGGCAAGGATAATCACAGTTTTTCGATATGCTTAGAAAGCTTATTGGTATTCATTTTTTAAACTTTTGTTTCTTTCGTATAAATTTTAAAGAAGGTGTATACTACATGTCATAGGATTTGATCAGATAATTTTGTTACAGAGGTGTCATATTGGTGTTCTTCATCACTTGTATAAATGACGGATAAGAACTCTTTGAGACTCCTTTGACTTCTACAGTTTTACTTTGATTCTTGAGTCATCGAAACTGTCTACTAGCTAGATTTTGCGATAAACAAGTTTATAATTCTTGCGTAACAGACTGTAAAATCTTCCAAGAGTAAGCGACTTTGGACCCCAAAAAGAATTCAGATACGACGCTTCTGCATTTTATAAATTGCTAATGTTTGTTTGGCAGGTCACATAAAAAGATCAAAGTACTATTTGTTCAAAGTTCAAACCATGCTTTATGTGGAAATTAAACCCTTTTTTTCTGTGTAATCATGTTAAAGGTAACGTGAGTGTATAAACTAAACACATGGCTTGACAACTGATACCCAAAGGCCGAAGTAGCTGATGCTTATATGTATGCCGATTTTGACAAATGTGATGAGTTGGTTGCAGCTAAAAACATACATTATAGTTCAAAGTTCAACTGTATTATAAGCACTTTTCTTTGTTGGTCAAATAGTCATTGATTTAATAATACCAAACAAGTATTTATACTTTTGAAAATTGTTAATAGACAAAGATATCACTAAATTTTTCTAAAAAATGCGCCTCATATACTAAACTTTCATTTTGTTCACTTGAGATACTGAACTTATAGGAAACATACTCTTTTATAATTTCAATGTTAATCGGAATGACTTGAACATATATTTTTTGATAAGTTAAGTAACATAAATGTTGTGTTTTTATCAGTTCAATGACCTCAAAATGGCATGTTTCATAAGTTCAATAAACTAAGTTAACAAAATGAAAGTTTGGTACATTTGACCTTTTCTTTTAAATATTTAGTAACATATTTGTACATTAACCTTTTAAAAACATGGTTTCTAATATAAGACTAGGAATAAGCTAACGTGTAAACAAGGCTATAAGACCTTTCGCTTGACACCCTTGAACTAATAAGCAAACTTTTTTCTTAAGCGGTTAATGAAATGTTCATTTGAACGTTACGTTAGTTTCTTTTCTACTGAGTTTATACTTTATAACATAATTGCCCTTGGATACTCCTTGAAATTGAGGCTTGTATGGTTCATCTGTTCATGTGCATAATCATGAAGTTGTGTATCATATGTAATGAAATAAAATTGTCCTTGAATAAACAAATCAATCCAGATTCCACTAGAAAAAGTGAAAAAAAAAAAAGAAGAAAATGGTGTCCATAATTGTCTCTCAAGAAAAGCAAAAGCAAAATCATGTTTCTTGCACCCTTTCTCTTCATTACATCATGTTTTTTATTCTTTCCTTTTTGCTTTTTTATATATTCCATACAAAAATCCTTTTGCAGGTTTTACTTCTTTTTTTGTAATTACAAATCTAACATCGACATTGTCAAACTATAAAAAGAGTGTTTTATAAAAATAAGATTTTTATAACGTGAAAAAAGTAATGCCTTTTACATGCATTTTGTTATCTATTCGTCTTAAATATGGTGGTCCTTTTTTGCTGTAGATAGCGTGTCTGTAGTGACATGTATCCAGAAGGATAGTCATCTAATTACGAACTATAGTTTGTGTGAAACATTTATTACCGAATGAGCAAATGTTGTATACGGCAACAATGCCACAAAGTAAATCTACCGATTCGTTCTCGTCCTGATCCATCATAAAAAAATTTGTTTTTTGAAATGAAAAAGATTAATTATTTTGATCAAATAAATCAGTTGTAAAAGTGTTTATTGACGGAGGGAGTAGTAGATTAACATGTGCAACAATTAAGGACGAAACCATAGCTAAAAGTGATCGGGTGCACAAATTCTTTAATGTGTAGTATAAGGAGAAAAATTAACAAAAAGAGTATGATTTTCGGTTAAAATGATCGAATTTAGTGAAAACACAGTTCACTTTTCACCTATTAATGAACTAACTAAGAAATAACTCGAAACACAATGCATTAAAACTTGGTACATTTAGAAAATTCATTGTTCCCTACGAAAACTATTATTACAAAGCAAAATTTTATCGTAGTCTCGTGACACCGCCGGAGCCTTAGTTTTGTCCCTGGCACCTAAGTATCATGACTATTGAGTCTATGAGTAGACGAGTAGCATGACTTTGTTAGATTTTAATTGGATGATGTGCTGATGCATGCCATTAGCCATTAATTAGCCCATTGAGGCATGGTTTGCATGGGCAAAAAGTACCTCAAACTTCTAAAAGGCTGGTTTAAGCCATGATGCCCATGCATTGGTGCCTTTGACTGTTAAGTGTTGACTCCAGCCATACTCATGGGCATTGGAGCATGCAATTTGTTCAATTAAATATTTAATTATCCACAAGCAAATAATATTTGTAGTGGGTGAGTAATGTTTAAGATCATGCTAACAAAAAGTTGTGTGTATGAGTTAAAAGGTTTCAGATTTATGTAATTTAGGATGATTCTAACAACAAAAGAGAAGAAAATGTTTTTAAACATACAAAAACTTTCAGGATGCAAATATACATCTAACTCTTATTCTTATATACAAAGATTTCATAAGTTTTTCAATTCACATTTTAAAATTATGACTAATACAGTAATACTTGAATTGTTTCTACTTCAATTAAGTTAAAGTATAACTTTTCGAATGACAAACACCTTGGCTTTAGACATGGTGTAATGATCGGTAAAAATCCCGTGTTGATGGCCTTTACCACACGTAATTGCTTGTTATTGTGGCATGCAATTTGGGTTGGTTTGGTGGTCATGACCACTAAATGAAGAAGAAATGAAACAAGCCCCAACGATAATATTGTGTATTGAATAGTGGTGAAAGTGGTAACCACTACAGGGTGGAGGTAGTGAGAATGAAAGCTAATGTATCGTTGACGTGAGTTTATCTGAAAGTGGTAAAGAGTAAAGACCATCACCATTTATACCCATTCTTACTTAAAATGTAATGTGGAATTTGTTTTCTTGATAGTAAATTTTTTGTTGTTTTCATTGAAATGACAAGAGTATCAATCATTCTCCACAAAAACAATACTATTTCTCAAAATGTCAATATGTTTTTTTTTTGTGTGTGTGTCACCTAAATCAGAGATAAAAGTTGTAACCAATCAATTATCTGTTATTTTAAACTTATCTTTATTAAATAAAAGCAACATATCTTGTTTTGATTATAAAGATTTGGTGGCTTTAGTGCAAAGATGGTGGGTACATACATAATGATGA
The DNA here is from genome assembly GCA_022545495.1 of Chrysanthemum lavandulifolium. Lineage (NCBI taxonomy): Eukaryota > Viridiplantae > Streptophyta > Magnoliopsida > Asterales > Asteraceae > Chrysanthemum > Chrysanthemum lavandulifolium. The sequence goes on from CM040245.1 coordinate 18,912,047, forward strand.
TTTATAGTGCACCTCTAGGTTGGCTCATATCTGGAAACCAGAAAGATAATCAAAATTTATGGAAAACACATGTGGTGGTTGATCATGAAAATGACATTTAGGTCCCTATTCATCCTTTTATATTCATGGCTTAAATGCATTTGGAGGAAGGAAAGAACAACTCATTTTAATTAGCTTTTGCACATGCCTCATAAGATGCTCTCTCCTCAAATTTTAATTAGTACATAAAGATAAACCAACAAGTCTCAATCTAAAGACAATATATGAAAATTTTATAAAAGTGTCAAAACATAATAGTATCATTTCACTTTGCTTATCTTTTGAAAATGTAGCTCTGAAAAGAAATGACCTTTTATATACTCAAGTTTACAAGTTTGTTTATTTTGTCATCTTCACTTTACATTACTTTATACTATACCACTTGGATAATAACATTTGCTCCAAAGTGGGTGCAAGAATCTTAGACTTTCACTTTTTGACTTTTAATCTTAAAATAATTGAATCTGACTTTACCTATTTTCACAGTTGTCTCTCATATGATTACAAAAAAAAATGAATCTAATTTATTTCTATAAACATAGCTTAACTAGTGGTACTAAAATGGTTTAGGACAGGCATGTCTTTTGACCCTTTTTGGGCAAAATGATGCACATGTACCATTTTGCACTTATGTATCAGACTCTATAGGGGATGCATACATTTTGAACAGAACATGATACTTTTGAACAGTTAAGAAACATAACCATAACATCATAAGGGATAAAGATATGTTTTTCAGTAAATGGGTCATCCCGATCTGAAATGGTCCAGATTGGACCCGGTGAAAACAAATCCGGTTACTTAGCTTGACACTAACAGAGGAGTAATACAAGCGATAACTGAAAATCAATAACATAGCTAAGCACAAGCAAAAGAATCTACTCTCTGCGTAAAAAATACTAACCGGATTCATCTTCGCCGGATAACCAACAATCGATCATCGTTTTCAGAACTAAAAGTTACAACATAGCGCTATTTAACCTGATTCCTCTTGGCCTTCTGATGGGCATTTGATAAGTCCTAATATGTTGATCACTTCCGCCATATCAGGCCGATTTGAAGGGACCTGTGATGTGCAAATTAGCCCTAATTTCATCACCGGGATTGCTTCCTCGGCAGGGAACTTCCCTTGAAGCCTTTCATCAATACATTCATCGACCCTTCCTTCTTCAAGGGCCCCACGGACCATGTCACAAAGTATCACCACGTCATCTTCCATATACTCCACAGGCCGCCTCCCAGTAACAATCTCGAGAAGCAAGACCCCGAATCCATATACATCACATTTTTCTGTGATCTTCACTGTTTTGCAAGCAAATTCTGGAGCCATGTAACCAAGAGCACTTTGAATTTTACTGCTTAATACGTAACGGTCTAGCATTGGTAGGAGTCTCGCTAGACCAAAGTCAGCGACTTTGGGCTCACCTAAACCGTCTATCAAGACATTACTGGACTTCAGATTGTAATGAATGACTTTAAGGTGGTGTAGGTGAGCCAAACTTTTAGCTATACCGAGAATGATATTGAATCTTTCATTCCATGTGAGTGAACTTCTGTTTCCATCTTCTTCTCCTTCGTGAAGATGCTTGTAAAGATTCCCACCCGAGACATATTCATATATCAAAAGTTGCAATGATGGAGTCCAATAATACCCTTCAAGAGCTACAAGATTCGGGTGATGGATCTTTCCTAATTTCTTAACCTCCCTTTCAAAATCTTCTTGAGACTTAACAAGGCTCGAAACTGTTAGCTTTTTAATGGCCACTGATCGACCATCACCAAGAACAGTTCGGTACACTGCCCCAAACCCACCACGACCAAGCTCGCAGTCCTTGTTTAACAAGGCATGTGCTCCTGTGCTAAAGTCAGGTTCACCAGAAAACATAACTAATTTACCAGAATTTGTGTCTGTAGTATGGGAACTGCTGTAATCACCTCCTGATAACGGAACTGCTGCTGCTGACCTAGACATGGTTGAACGGACACGAAGATTGAGCACTGTTATGAAAATTATACCAATGACAATCACAGCAGCTGCACCGATAGCAATGAGAGCCGAAATGCTAAGAAGTATCTTTTTACGCCCAAGAGGTTGAGGGATCGATTCAGGGTCAGTTCCAGTGGAGTTCGGGTTGAGTACAATCGGCTTGGGAAGCACAGTAGGACAGCTTCTATTCACTGCAGCCCCACAAAGGGTCGGATTGCCGGTGACAGAGGATGGAGATATGGTGTTGAAAAAAGAGCCAGCTGGCAATTCACCTTGTAACTGGTTATGTGATACATTAAACGAAACAAGATGGACAAGGTTCCCTAACGACTTCGGTAGAGCCCCGGTCAGTTTGTTAAAAGACAAATCAACATACTGAAGATCAGCAAGTTTCGACATTGCCACAGGAACTTGCCCTGAAAGACTATTTCGTGATAATATCCTGCAAATTTGTTACAATAAAAGCATACATTCAATCAGGAATGAACAAACATTGTAACTAAAATCTGAAAGAATGAGATATAAAATAAGCTTACAATGAAGTTAACGACGAACAGGTTCCGATGGAACTTGGAATGCTGCCAGAAAGATAGTTCCGCGACAGTATCAGATCCTTCAAAGAAGCTGCACCACCTATTTCCATAGGAATGCTTCCATTTAACTGATTTTCACTCAAATCAAGAGTACTCAAAGCCTTTAGCTTTCCAACAGTTTCCGGTATCTCACCTGTCAGCGAATTCTTAGACATGTTCAACAACCGCAGGCTGCTAAACTTCCCAATATCAGACGGATTTCACCAGATAATTCATTATGCGACACATCAAGAACCTGAAGATTCTGGTGTGAGTTTGCAACTGACGAACTAACAGCACTGAATACGCTTCCAGTCAGCTTATTCTCTGAGAAGCTAACACTATGTAACCCCAACTGAAACACCCAACTAGGAAGAAACCCTGTTAACGAATTCCGACTCACATCCAAACTCTGAATGTTTTGACAGTTAACCATCGACTCAGGCAAGCTCCCAGAGAACCCGTTACCAGAAATATTCAGTACTTTCAATGACCGAATATTACCAATCGCGCTAGGTACCGCACCAGCAAACATATTCTTAGACAAATCAACTCTCTGCAGGCTTCCCATTTCCCCTATCCACTTACTAACCTCACCAGTTAACAAATTTCCATGAAAATCTAACTCATTACATAACGAAAGCTTCTGCAACGTGCTAGGCAAACCCCCTGAAAACGAGTTCTCACTAAAATCAATCGACCTCAATAACGCACAAGCACCAATCTCATACGGCACCACACCAGTAAACTGATTCTTACTCAACTTAATCTCCCTCAAGTTATACAACCCCCCAATCTCTTTCGGAACCTCACCTTCCAAAAGATTATCCGAAACATCAAGCACTCTAAGCCCATTCAACGACCACACACCCAAAGGCAACACACCCGAAAACTGATTACCCGAAACATTAAAAGCCCCAAGAGACGAACATTTCCCTAAACTATCCGGAACCTGACCCGTAAACTTATTACCACCTAAAGATATCGACCTTAACGAGCCACATTGGTCGAAAAAACCACTAGGCACACTACCACTCAAACTATTCTCACTCAAATCAATAACCCTTAAATCACTCAACTGGCCAAGATTAACCCCAATACCCCCAGTAAGATTATTCTTCGCTAACGACAACTTATTCAAAAACTTTAACTGCATTAAACCTCTACCCATTTTACCCGATAACCCGAAACCATCAAGAACAAGATCAGAGACTCTATTAGATCTAGGGTTACATCTAACACCATTCCATTTACATGGACTGTCATCTTCTTCATTCCATGAGGCTAACTTATTATCTGGATCTAGTAAATCAGCTTTGAACACTATTAAACCTAACACATCATCATCTAACGTTGGACTTAATCCTTTTACATTAACATTAACTACTAGTAACATGAAAAATATGAAACACGCTTTTTTCATTTCTTTAACAAAAAAACAACCTTAAAAAAACAAACTTTAACACATTTTGTGAAACCTTAAACTTAGTTGATTAAAGGGTGTGTTTTTTTTAAGGTTACCGGAAAGTGGCAGTTAAGGATTCCGGCCGCCGTGAACTAAATGTTTGGTTTTCAGACAGAGAAGACATAAAAGACTTTATTTAGGAAATGAGATTGAGGGTTAAAGAAGGATATGTGTGTGGGGCCCATTTGTTTTTAGTATGGGACACGTGGTGGAATGGTAGTGGATGGAGGTGAGTTGTCGTACACGTTGGCGTGAGCAGTTGGTGTAGTAGAGGGTGGTCAAGGGTTTTAGTTTTAATTTTACAAAGCGAAAATGATTGATTTTACGTAGAATCTTGAAAACTTAAGATTTTATATGATCGTGATCATTCTTGTAGGATTTTAAGATGTAATCCGATTCGATCTTACGTTTATCGAGCGTAAACTAAAAACTATGTTTATGGATTATTTTTAATAGAATTAAGAAAGCAACGTGTGATTTTTCCTAAGCATTCGATATTCGTAATTTGGATGATATGGATATGTATGGGCGCAATAAGTTGGGGTTCTTGACTTGAATTTGAAATTTGGGCATTTATTATAAGTTGAAGTTGAAATTTGTATTTTTTAAACTTGTTTGTGAATGAAAACAAGTTTGCTTTTATTATTCGCAAAATTCTAAAAATAACATAGTTAAATGAGTTTTATACGTATTAGATATTTTGTTAGTAAATAAGTAATTTATTATTCAAAACACATTAAAGTTTTTAGCCCATTTTATCAGGGTTATAGTTTTAAGCTCTTTTTAGTAGTTTATGATTTCATAATTTCGCGTACAAATAAGGCCTATTTTATAAGCGGGTTTTTATGATTCGTAAGCGCGTAAACAAGACTTATTTTATAAAGTTCGAAATTTATTTTAAAAGTCAGCCTCATAAGTTCCAATAAACCTTCGCCAAACACAACCTATTTCTATAAAATATTCATATAATTTTTATTTATAATATCGTGAAACACAACCTATTTCTATTAAATATTCATATAATTTTATTTATAATATACAATAATTTTATATTTGAATAATATTACAAAACTATTAAAAATAGCGTTGTAGTAGGATCTTATGATCTCGATCCGATTTTACGATCGCGATCTTGCAAGGCGAAAAAGATCGTAAGAGGATCCGATTTTAAAAGCATGGTTTGTTTATTTTAAAGTTTTGGAGGGTTTGTAAAGTGTTGGAAAGTGTAAAGGGTGTTTTGTGAGGTTTAGTGAAGTTGAGGGTGTGAAATGTAATTTATGAGCAGCTTTTTTGGTTTTGTTTTTGTAAAAGAATAGTGAGTTGTGACCACTCGAAGAATTAAGACATATTTTTTTTTAAATATTAGCATAAACAAAATGTAGTCTTGTTATGAATTTCTGTTTTGGGTTTACAGTACTTGTCCCAAATTTACTAAATTAGGAGAGACTTTAATACATATATGATCTATTCAAAATTTATGTACAAATTATCATATTTATTGATTAGCAATGAGCTTATTAAGGAGTGTTGATCTCGCGCGCGATTTTGATCTTTCGCGCATTGTGCATCAGCGGTTTAAATCTGTTGTGCTATACAACTTATAAAATGGTGTAAAGATCAAATAAAAATCATGAGATCAACACAACTATTAAAAAGTTGTAAAATGAATGCTGCAATAAATTTATCATAAGTTATGTTTGAATAAAAACTACCGTACTATATTAAAGGTCATTAAACATATGCATACCCTTGTTTTATGCTGTGTTTATTTCACACGTGACTTAAGCACTACTTAACTACTTGTACATACAGTTCGATAAAAATACTCTATTTCTTTGTCATGTATTTAAATAGTAGTACGGAGTTCTAACACATAGCAGCATTCACAATTTAATTTATCAAGTTGTGAAAAGTTTTTTACTATTCTAAAAAGGTTTTTAAGATGGTTTTTGTATTGATGATAGTTTTTGAAAAAGTTTTTTCAATGATGAGCAGTAAACTTCAAGTCATTCCTTTAAGTTTTAGTCCTTAAATGTATTATACATTGAATGCATTAAAGAGATCAAATCTTTAAGACTTGTCGTTGTGGATCTTTCTTATATTTGACCAAATACATTTTAAAAGAAAAAAAAAACTGTTACAAAGACGACACATCAATAAACAGATGATTGTAGCATGCAATCTTTTGTTGGAATAAAGTTAGCAATTCTCGCATTCGATGCATAGGGCAATGCTAATAGTAAGGTTGTCCTTCAACTAACCAAGTAGATGACTGAGTTCTTCTTATTAGCTCAACTGAATTGGTGACCGATCACCATCAACCCTTTTGAGGTTATGATTGGCCTGGCAACCATAAGTTTCATTCTCTTTTGTGTGTGTGCGCTTTTTTTTAATTAGTTTTTGTGTGATATGTTTTTTGTTGTAGTTGCGGTCGTCTTATTAGCAAATTGTTGTTGGATGTAGTCATGGAGAGAAAAAGCTAATGTGACACTAATGTGGCAAGGTGTGACCACAGTATTTATGGTTGCCATTAGCATTGGCCTTACCAAATTCATGAGCCTGGATTTTGAAAAAGGGTTTTTCTAACTTGTGACTTGGTATACAAGTTAAACACGCTAAAAAGACGACGAAACTCGCGAAAAAAGACGTCCAGGCTAAAAAGAAATTACACATTTCAAATAAAAGATGTGGGTTCGAACATCCTTTTTCGTGAGTTCCGTCATCCTTTTGGTGTGTTTAACTTTAACTTGTGTTTCCGGGACACAAGTTAGAAAACCCCTTTGTGTTACATGTAACGCTGGCAAAATTAACCAACTTGACGTATATTTCATATTTTCTGTCATCTTAATATTTTCTTAAACTAAAGAACGAAGCGTCCAACCTCGCTCATACTTCATGACAATCAACTAAATTACCAAATCATTGTAAGCATCACATTTAAAAATAACATGTGCGTAGAACATGGAATTTTCTAAGATATTTTACTTTATTTATTATCATCATATTACGTCTAATTTTATGACCCATAATATGTCTTCTTCGATAATAAAGCCTCATGAAGAGTTTAATATGTACAAAGTAGTCAACTAATGTTGTTGTCTTCGTTTGTATATAGTTGAACATTGCGCTTTACAGTCAAATTACCCAACGCATGTAGAAGTGCATTTACAACAAACCTATATATAACAGCTCAAACGGTTAACGCTCACACCCGGTTCTAGTTTAACCTTATTGGAACTCATCAAGTTTGAGTTCAAATACAAAAAGCTATTATCAAAACTTTAATGAGTTTTTCGAACCTCATTTTTTGGCGTGACACCTTTTTCTTCACCTTGCGCAAGTTCTACTTTATCATTCAATATATGAGCTTAACGATATTTGTAATGTTGTGTCATGGAACATAAATTTGATTGATATTCTTATGTTATCTGAGTTTTGTAATAGTTATGAGTTATGACATCAAATTTAGAACTCTCAAGTCTCATCCCAAAACATCAATGAACTCAGCGATAGATTTTGAACTAGCTTATAACTACGGAGTCGAAATTCAAGCCTAGTTGGAACTTTCAAGCCTACAACTTATCAAGGTTAGCATCACTTGATCATCCAAATCGCAATTAAAAGGTTTCCTTATGTTATTAAGTTCACAAAAAAAAAAAAAAAAAAAGTTAGATATGAATTTGTGGTGAGTGAAAGAAGATCATTAAATAAGGTAAGTTGGGAAGATGGAGGGTAGGTGATGCAATTAAAGGAAACGTATGTGAATGCTGTTCAGAGTGACACAGACTTTTGGTCTTTTGCTATTTGACCCTTTCTTTTTCCAGTTTTTGCAGCTGGTGGTCCCTACTTTAACTTAAATTCTTCTTCTCGATCTTACTTTCACACTTCCCTTTTCTTATTTTGTATGTTTATTATTCAAAAGAAAATGTATATCCAATGTTCTTGTTTGAAATTATTGAATGAATGTGATGACAGGCATAGCCGAGAACTTAAGCAAAAGCTACACTCGAAGTAATATGTAATTTCTGTGTGACCCGAAATTTCATATATGTTTGAGTCTTTGTGACGACGTGTTCAAACACCGTAAATTAATCAGCCAAAAGGCCGGAAACCATAATTACAAAAAAAAAAAAAAATGCTACTTTATGCAAACAATTAACTTATGAATTATAACTTTCGTAAGTTTATATTTAGAATGAAAGGTTATGTCAAATGTGTTGTAAATGTGGTATAATTAATAAACATAGGGTCGTTGTCTAATTTATAACTAAAATGAAACTGAGATTATATTAACCTATAGTACTTTATAGCTTTCATATTAACAATAAATAAAGTTCGTGTTTAATTAACGGCTCAACAACGATTGTGACATATATTATATAGTAAAGCTCCTAGCTAAGTGATCACTTTATTTATAATAATAAATATATAAGTAGGCCGTTGTTAACGGCTCAATCACATACATTCATCCAATGCATAAACATTTTTTCTATAAAACATGTAGTATAGACACACTAACGAAATTAAGACAAAGAGTCACCAGGTTCAATTTATAGAAAGTGCTAAAATTCAAACCCAAAAATTAAGGACTGGCTTTATTTTAAAAGCATTGGTATATTTGGCGTAATTTTACGAAAAAAAAAAAAAATCCATAAGATTACCGTGCAATCAGGAAACCCTCACAGTCCGCTCCTGTATAGACAAGATACGAAACCTACATTGTAAACGGTAGATAATAGTAGTGTAGAACACTCTAATTAAACATGTTTTGGGAATGTTTTGGTAATTTTCATATTAGTTGTACAATATGGAGTCATGCAAAGTCCTAAAAAGAAAACGCCATATAATAGACGGAGTCAAATGAAAAAGGTGCGAAGGGCCAAACACATGAGACCAAAATAAAGGGTGCCGTTAGGTCAATTTAATCTGTCAAAATGTGTTTTGTTTGGGAATACCAATGTACACAGGGAATGAATTCAATCTGGGTTTCATTCATTACATGCCAACAATACCGCTGGAACAGTGACTATGTCATTTATATCCATTTCTTTATCAAATATCATTTCAGTAACTATCTCTGTATTAGACAGCCCGTTTTGTAACGGCACAAAGTGGGGAAAGAGAAAATTAACGTAGAGTAAATATAAACTTATTACTCTGTGAAGCGTTTGGTGTGAAAATCTAAGTAAAAATCTTAAAACGTATCATCATTTCATTTATCTCCCTCATCACCGCCGCCTAAAACAAGAATAGATTACGCTTACACGGTTGTACTTAGACTCGATTGTCAATAGGCGTTTGAGACAATGAACAAAAAACAAGCCCTCCACAAAAACAAGAACCTAATCCCGCTTATTCAATCTTTTCAACACATACAAAACTAAACAATGCTAAACCCTTTGTGTATCTTTCACATATCTTTATCAATTCACTAGTGGTGTCTTGAAACAACTTGCACACAAACGCAACACATAAGCTCATAAAACCCTTTTGAGTCGAGGCTAAGTAAAACCAAAAAACCACTTGCGTGTTTTCTCTTAAAACCGAAACAAGCCAAACAACCCTCGTTGGGTGTTATTACAGAAGAACCAAACGCCTATATAGGTTGAGTTAAACCAAACGCACTTGTTGTACTTCTAGGTGAACCGGACCGGTGAATCCAAATCAAATGCACTCTACACAACCTATTAACACACGTCTTTGTTATTAACAAACCAAATCACTCCTAATGGGTTTGTGGTATGGACCAAGCGGTCAACAATCTCAATGCACCCTTTGGGTGCCGGTGGTGGTCGAACAAATCTAACAAAGCGCCTCCTTGGCGGTGTGGTGGTCAGAAAAGCAAAACAAACACCCTAATGGGTCGTTGTTGTGAGCGAGTCCCAAGACAAACCAAACACTATATTGAGTGTTTAACTCATATGTAGAAAATCAAATAGCCTCCGTCTTTGTTTACGAGTTAACCCAACCAACAAGCACACTTTCGTGGTATGATTTTAACTAAAACAATTAAAACCAAACGCGCCTATGATGGGTCGTTTTCTATTTTAGGCAGACAACAAACAAGCTCCCAGCGGGTGTTCTGCGATAGCGGTAACAAACAAAAACCTAACGAACCACACGCGCGGTCTTCTCACAGATGGTGATGGTTGTGGCGATGGTCGGATGGTGATGATGTTGTGGTTCTTGTTTTCGTTCACGAGAGAGAGGAGGATGATATCTTTCTTCTTTGAGAGAGTAAGATAAGATGAGATTTGTTCAATCTCTTTTGACTTGATCTTGTGAAGTGAGGCGAGAAAAAATTAAAGAGATGTGTGAGATATGTGTGTGAGTGAGGCGGTGAATGTGGAAGAAAATATTTAAATTACTATTTTACCCTCGTGGGTTAAGTGACTTAGCGGCGTTATCTTGAATTGGTGGGCCCAGGATGGACGGAGGACGAAGCGGTGCATAACGTTTCACACTTAAGGACGACGTGCAATTTTTGGTCGAAGGATTAAACCTGCGGTCAGCGCAAACCACAAGGACAACGGTGTAATTTACTCTAATTTATAACGCGACAACACATCAAAATATGTATATATAAATAAAGAGTCATCCTATTGTTTTGGGTGGCACCGATGCAAAACTATGAATGATGCCCTTGAAGACGTAAAAACTTAACTATTATGGAAAATAAATAGTTCACTGATATTGGCAAATTGTTTCATATCCAATCTAAGACTTTCACTCTTTTTAATATGTATGGTGTGTGACTTTAATGGATCAAGTTTGATAGTATTTAAAAAGGGCAGTAAAAATTCAAAACACGATATGTATAAATACTAACGAAGATATACTAAATTGAAATCCTTTCACAAATGGTGGCCTCGTGCAGATGTCCCACTTGCACAGGGTAAAATCACCGCCACTGTGTAAACACTTTATAGAAATTCTTTACATTTACTCATTTTTTCAAAGTTCATATACTAAAACGAAGCGATAAAGAAAATTCATTCTTTATTTTATGGCGTAACCCTATGTAATGAATGATAAGCTAACGCTACCTTTTTACCCTAGTTTGTGGCTGAATTTGAAGATATGGAAGTCAATTGATTTGGAAGTTGTAAGGTGCTGCAACTGGTTTGAAGATATATGAAATCAAAGAATGCTTCGTGCATGATAGATTGCATGCTAATAAAATTTCAAGTGTATATTTTCTGAACCTTTTAAATAAGCTTTACTCGATTGATTTATCAAGAGAAGAAAACTTGGTCGAAGTAACTAATTTTTCAGTAGATAAGTTAAATTTGTTACATTTACATGTTTACAAGATGATATTATACAGTAGCACTCATATAAAATTTGGCATTGAGTTTGTTGTATGGGTATTGAATTCTGAAGCCTTGTAGCTTTGCTTTTGGTAGCAAAGTAAACGACAATTTTGTGAAAATGTTAAAAAAATAAACTTATAGTATGGGAAAAGAAATGGCTCAACACAAATTTATTTCAAGAACAAATTTTAAACCTCGATATTAGATAAACCAAATAAAAACCTCAAAAGAAGAAAGCCAAAATCAAACCAAAATTGTGGAATAACTCTACTTGCTTTTAGTTGCAAGTTTTTCATGCAATAAGTTGTTCAAATCAAATATTTTTTCAAAAAAGGGTTTTCAAAAGGTAGCTTTTCTTACCTGTAATAATTCTTTAGAAAAATATAATATCCAAGTTGCGCCTAGTTGGTGAGAAATGAGACATTTCTTAAAAATGTTTTTACAAAAAATGAAAAAATAAAAAACTTGTTTAGTCGCAATTTACAAAACGTTTTTTTTCTAGAAAGTGAAAAACTCAAGTTTCAAATTCTATGTATAAAACTGAAAAAAACTATTTACAAATCCCTCACATTTTTTATTTTTCTAAAAATTATTATCTATAAATTTTATCTAAATTTTAATATTTGTTTTCATAAAGAGGCCTTAATAAGCTTTTAATACAAAAATGAAAAAGGTTGGGGAACACGGAACAAAAACTTGTTTAGTCGCAGATTCGGATGCGATTGAGTGAAAACTCAAGACATTTAAAACTGTCGTTCACAATCATTTTTTCTTCTGTCGAACTATAGGTCGGTTCGAGGGATGGCGAGGCGTTCAGGCGTTAAGATCTTAATGGCCTGATTCCTACTTTATTTGCGGACAACGCGACGCCGAGCCTTCGCCATTGAAATTAGTCGGGGTGGTCGCGACATACACGCGTGTACATCGATGGTGGGGCATCGGCAAATATTATGTATGAGCATTGCTTTAAAGACTGACACGAAATCGTAGTCGATTAAATCTGATCGACACCGCCTTCCGCCGGTTTCCACGGTGAGAAGATATAACTATGGGCCAGCTGCGATTATTGGTCGGCGTTGTAGGCGACACTCTGACAACTGGATGGATTTCATGGTGATCAAATCCCTTCATCATATATGGCATTATTGGGAGACCCGGGATATCGGCCGTGCGGCAGCGGTGCATGGCCACGGCATCGGAATGCTTAAATTCCAGTTGAAGGGGCATTGTCACTCTTTACAATGCCGCGGTGCCAAGCGAGAATGTAACACGGTTACATGCGAAATGGAACCAATCCGGCGGTCTTGCGCCAAAATTCCCAACTTTAAGGTCGCGATTCACCAGAATATCCGGACGAGGAGATAACCATTGGAGGATCATTGTCGGGACAACGGCAAAGGTACGTGTCTGTGACTCCTACAAAGCGTGGATATTTTCGCATGGGGCCGACGCATGGCGGGTACCACGCTCGATCCGGAGCATAAACTTCGAGTCAGACAAGGATGCTTACCCATCGCCGGAAGAGCGTGGTGGCGAGCTCCGGAGGCGCGCGGCGATCTGGCGAGTCGAGAGAAATTGGTAGCAAGGGAATCATGCGTGAAGTCTATTACCACGGCGGCTTTCTAATCCGGTAATGGTCAAAAAGCGATGGCGGTGGCGAATGTGTGTAGACTTCACGATCTCAATAAAGCATGCCGCGGGCTACTTTATCCATTACGAGATAGATTGGAAAGTAGAGTCCTTGTGTGGATACCCGTTAAAGTGCTTTCTTGGCGTACAAATGGTATCACGGATCTGAATGGCCCGGGAAGGCGAGGAAAAAAGCGACTTTCCACAGAGCCAAAGGCGTGTTACAGGCTTGAGAGGTGTGCGAATCGTCTTGATTGCTTCTCACGGACAAAAAAAAAAAAAAAAAAAAGAATAAAGCAAGCGAATATGCGGTTCAAACACGAGTTTTTTTTTTTTCCGTTCAGATGTGGTCGATTCAGACATTTACATGATTGATTCGGATGTGCGATTCAGTTGAAGCGATCTTAAAAACAAACGTCACTCTAAAGATAAAAATCAGTTTGATCATTGTCGGTTTGAATAAGAATACAAAGGTGCAGACTGAAATACAAATCGACCCAGTTGATTTTGGTTATAATAACGAACACATGGCCCAGATGAACCAGCCCAGTAAGAGGCCCGTAAAATAAACCGAGCCCTAAACCATAACAGAAGAAGAAAGTGAACCGGCCCAGTAGCAGGCCCGTTATATAAACCGAGCCCTAAACCATAACAAATAGCAAAAGAATCAAACAGACCAAGGAAGAAACGCAGTTGAACTGAAGAAGAAGAATGGCATCGTCATCATCATCATCATCTAACACTAGCAACGAGGAAAGGAAACGAACAATCGTATCAGCTCTCTGCAAATCCAAACATCTTGACCCTGTAACCTTTTTAACTTAACTCGGTTCATATCTAGGTTTTAAATTAACTGTCTACATTGCACCCAGTTATTAGATATTTTCATCTTAAATGTTAGTTGCACTCAGTTTGATATAACTTACTAACTGATTCAGTTTTCGGTTATTATTAACTTTTCAGTATATAATCATTTATTTACTTATTGTTAAGAAAATATAATAATAATTCTTACATTTAACAAACGCACCCGCTCATAAAACGCACCCTCTCTTTGGGACTTATATTTGTTGTTGAAAAATTAAGTGTTCCCAAACTTTAATAAAGAGGCGCGTTTAATAACACCTATAGCTATACTACTAAACACTCACTCCGATAAAACAAACCTCTAGCTAGAATTTCTAAGTGTTTAATCAACTGTTCGCTGCTGTATCTCTGGAATCATAACTTAGGGTGTGTTTGTTTCATTAAGATGTTTTTGGTCTCAATCTGACTACCACATCTTACTGGTAAGAGGTGGCTAGAAAGTCTAATCTGAACGAAATAATGTTGTTTGGTTTTGTATAAGTGTCCGAATGATTTTAAGTGCTCGTTTTTGCAATTTGTTTGTTAAACCAACGCAATGCGATAATAAGTAACTTATGTAAATATGAAACAAGACTTTTTATCATAAATATAACATAGTTAATAAACAATCAAATATATTATATAAAGTTTACAAAGCGAGTAAGAGGCAAGAAGACAAGTCCCCACCCCACTCTTCATCGAGTAAGATGTTATATGTCTAACTGGGTCTTAATCAAAAGAAAAAAAAACAAACAAGCAAAACGCCTGCCCTCCTTTTACTGGTAAGAGTAAGAGGGCTAGTAACAAACACACCCTTAGTTGCATAGGCTTGCTTTAGTAATCATCACACTCACCCTTTTTTTACGATACATAGTTCAGCAGTTTTATGTTTTCTGCTACTACATTACTTTTTATACGCTTTACAGTTAATAAAACGAGGCCAACTATGCTCAAAACTTTAGTGTTTTTGTTTTTTTTTTTTTTTTTTTTGGCAAATTTGGTCTTTTAATACGACTTCTGTTTCATTATTTATGTTCAAGGAGCACTCTATAGTAGTAATTGGAGAATTTTGTAATGTTAATGCTGTATGAACTTTTCCTAGTTGAGTTGCGGTGTATCAAATTATCAACTGTATACTAAACGCTTGTTCAACATCTTTTATACAGACAAAGTTTTTGGATAATGTGGTGAATGACCTCAAGAGCTTGAGTATTAACATCGTCAAGACTTCTCTCGAGAACAATGACGAGGTGAGTTGATATCGCTTTTTAGATTGTGATGTTGCTTCCACAAGCTAATACTTATTTTTATTGGCAGTTCAACAAGTGGGTGACATTTGCAGAAAATTTCCGTCAGATCCAGAAGCATGCTCAAAAGGTCTAACCCAGTTAAACGAGCATTTTCTTGAGAAAGCTGTTCTTGTTGGTGGTGGATACACACCATCTGAAGCTGATGTAATTGTGTTTTCGACTGTTCACCCATATGTGGTATGCAACGTTAATTTTCTCTGATAGTTCCGTTCACCATGGCCTAGCTCATAGTTTTAGTCATTCCTGATTTGCTGTCTGTTGATTGCAGATTAGTCTTTCGGACTCTGACAAGAAAAAACTGCCACATTTGCTGAGATGGATGGATTACATCCAGGTAATGGGATTTCTTTTCTCTTGAGATATCATGCGTTTTTTTAGTACAAATATCTGTGTTATGAAGCTTGGTAATTAATATTTAAAGTTCTTAATTTTTTTTCATGTATGCAGTACCGTGTTTTATACTGTATTAAGTTATACTCTTTTCAGTAGTTTTAGGAGCTTCTTTGACTTCACTTGCTTTCTTACTTCATGTTTTGTGTCTTAGGTATGGTAATTTCTTCTTTTTTACTGATGCTTCAAGTATATTGGGAATTCTTTTGATGATATTGTGAACATATCGATTCATGATGCACAGATAGACTAGGATTGATTTATGTAGACGCTTAACGCATTTTAGTTTTGAAAAATAGGTTGGGACTATGAACATTTGATCATATATTTTCAGTTATGTACTGAAATAATTGAAGTTTTTTATTAATGTTATAATATTTATAGAATCATACCAGCAACAACTTTCTTTATGTAGTTCGTTCTAACCTTAATGTTTCTGATATATATTGTTAGCTAGCTTTCTCTAGTCTATTACTGAAAACAAAGGGTGTAAATACGAATACCATATATTCTTTTTTTTCTGAACATGGAAGACTCACACACCCGCTATACACCCTTTAAAACACATGTCTCAGTTGAGACTTGAACCCCCAACCTTTTGGTTGATGGGCTACCAGGCCAAAGGCTTGTTGGTTGAAAACCATACGTTTTATGTACTCAAGCCGTCAAGCGCAATAAGTGTTACCTTCTATTATTTGAATAATTAGATTACAAATTTACAATCGGTCTGTTATTTGCGAAATTGAACAATTTGTTATTGCAGATCTGTTATACTTATGATCCTATTAGTTTTTTTTTTTTTTTTTTTTTGCTTCTTCCTTGTATCTCCAAGGGAGACACTTACATCCTTCCCCTTCTTTTCCTTTGAACTGATTTATTTTGCTTCATCTTGCAGAGCACCCATGACTTAGGAGAGCTATTCAAATGGATTGAGCTGGAAAAAACAATTTTTAATCCTCCAGTGAGTAGAATCTATATAAAGTTTTACTGATGAACTGTGTCATATGCTCATTTATAATCTCGATTCTATCTGTGCTGAATTAAAAAGTACTAGTTGATCTAAGTGCATCACTTTCTTCAGGGAGATTCTAAATAGGGCAACAGGCTCAAGCATATGCATGTTTGCTACCCTACCTCTAGGCTCTGTGGTAGATGAGTTCTTAAGACCCTGAAGGTGGTAGTTTAGGTTCTTCTGTGTGTTAAGTTTTCTATAGGAGTGGCAATGTCGACCCATTTGCTTCTGCATGGACTCATTCTGGTTATTGATTTATACTTACAGGTTTGAAAGGAAAATGGTCAATAGCCGCCTAAAGTGTATTTAATGCATTTAACATCTTTAATCACTTCGTTAAAAGTATTTTATTGTTATGGAAATGGAACTGATATTTGTTTTTTCACTTATATCAAACGCCGAGTGTTTAAAGAAACTACAGTAGCTTTAAAAAAAAAAAGTGAGGTCAATCAACTACGACCTGGCCAGTTTAGACTGGTATGAGAATTACTTATTGTAAACCTACTAACCCGAGCAATCATTTTGGCACATCTAGATTCTTAGATCAGTTTGAGGAAGTAGTAGAAAGTACGTTAACATGTTTATATATTCAGCTGTGTCTAGCAAGTAATTTATAAGCACAGTATGACTTATTCTCTGTCAACTTTTGTTGTTAACTCTAGTTACACTCAGAAATAGTTATCCTTTTGGATCATAGTGGTACATTCTATGAAGACTTATCTATTCTGAATTTTGCTTGCATAAAACATTCAACTTTTGATGTAGGTTACGGGAGGCATATTATGGGTTAATCATATTAACATCTCAGATAGATCCTGCGAAACATAATTACAAGGCTGATAATATAGTCTATCCATATTTAGTTATGTCGGTCACATATTTATGTTAATTTGTTGCCTGCATAGCATCACTCAATCATGGCACTGGATGATTTTTGTTATTCAGTAGGTTCAAAATAAGTTATTTGAGTTTGTGCTATACTGCTATGTAATCATCTAATTTACATGTCCTTAATCTTTCAAGACCTTGAAGGGATGGGTGTGCTTTCTGGGCTATAAACCCGCATGCAAAGCACTTTTATCATATCCATGCCTCTGAAAGTTAGTTTCTGCTTTTGTTTCAGTCATGGCCATGGGTGGAATCTATGCCAAGTTCAAAAAAGGCCGATCCGGATACGAAAAAGGCTGCCCCAAATGCAAAAGCAACAAAGTCCGGGACTGATGAGAAAAAATCTGACGTGGTATGATCTTTGTAGACTCTGATGCACGAGAATTTTGATTTTATACTTTTTGAATGTTTTCTGCTGTTGTTCATTACTGGTTTTATGAAGTGGCATCTTCAGAGATGATTCAAGAAAAAGAAAGCTTGAAAAGCATTAAAACCAACTGTTTTGAAAACTGTCGATTTCTTAAAGCGGATAAGTAAACTAGAGTCTTTTATTATTTTTTAGATGCAAGCGGATTAAAAGTTGCAGTAAAATGATTAAACTATCGGTTTTAGCTTTTCTGTTATGCTCTATTCATTCCAGACAGAGCTACATTTTCTCTGAAAGGTGGTTGTGATTTTAAGGCCTTCTGAAAAATAATTTATCACCATATTAAACTTTGTGACAAGTATAGCAAATTTAAAGTATTGGCGAACTTAGTATCCAAGACTATATTAATAGTAAACTTGACACGTACTAGATTTGATAACAATATCCATCCGTTTTGTTGTTGGTGCTGTCAAACGTTATTTTATTCTGGATTCTGCTGCTGTGATTATAGTTAGCTTTGAATGTTATGCTACTAGTTGGGATTATTTTTGTATTTGTAGTAAATGTACATTTTTGTTTCTTGAAGTCAAAGAAACAGGCAACAACTGGAAATGCAGAATCTGCCACAGAGAAGAAATTGCCTGAAAAGGTACCAGATAACAAAGATGCAGAATTGAGTGTCACTTTATTAAAGATTCAAATTGGGCTTATTCGTAAGGCCCAAACATCCATCAGCTGACAGGTAACTTGCTTGTTTTCCATTTGTATAACCCTCTAAACTTTATCGGTTAAAGAATCCTCGTGCTATGTTATTAACAACTATTAAGATACCTTTTGTTCTACATAACATCTGTTATTGGTAAGAGGTGGTATCTTGGGCGGGTTTGGGAGTTCAGGTTGAAACAAGTCACTATTTAGTATAGGATGAAACGGGCCGCACAGGTTGGGTTAACATGAAAGCACTTTTTCTCAATTGTTAGATTTTTGCGACTAATTTATGCTTTAATGCAATATATATGATTGTAAAAAGTTAAAGCCAATATATATGCAATAATAATCTAACTCTTTGAATAAGAATATTGTAGGTATTCGTATACCTTAAGAATAATTTTTGGCGCCTTTTAACCTGTCAACGTAATCATATGTCAAAACACAACAGCAACCAACCTATTTATAAGTAACTGGTTGGAATTGTCACATCTAGTGTGTATCGTTGTCATTGACTTTGCTCTGTATCTTCACGTGCATGATCCAGTTTATTGGTCGAGGAGATAGATGTTGGTGAAGGAAAAGTACGGCAGGTGGTCAGTGGTCTAGCAAAGTTTTGCAGTCCAGAGGATTTGACGGTATGAATAATTATTTCATCTTCTGTGTCTATTCATCCATTTTAATCCATTACTTTACAAGACCAATGCTGTATTGAACTTAATCGCAAGATGCCAAGTTTCTAATGGTTGTTTTCATCCTAATTGACCTTGCAGAACCGTCTTGTAGCATTAATTACAAATGTGAAGCCAGGAAAGTTAAGAGACGTGGTTTCAGAAGGACTGGTAGCAACTCTTTCCCCACCCACACGCCTTTTTACTCAGTTTTAAATCTATGAACTATATAATGTTCATACTTGAATTATATAAAATTTTCTGTGGATGCAGTGAGATCCACAGTAACTTTTTAGCCAACTTAATTTTTTGCTATCTTCAGGTGCTTTGCGCTTCAAATGCAGACCACACAGCTGTAGAGCCTTTGATTGTTCCAGAAGGAGCCAAAATCGGCGAGTGTGTTACATTTGCTGGGTATGTGATGTTTTTAAACCCTTTCTTTAGCTTTACTTACGTATGCTAATATTGCTGTGCTTGTGTATTTTCTCTTTTATCAAGTGTAATTGTCTATTAATGGGCTAAATCAAACACTGATGCCAATGTCTCTATACAGTTATGAAGGGAAGCCAGAGGACGTTTTAAACCCAAAGAAGAAACAACTTGACAAGATAACACCGGTAATCATGTTTGATGAATGTTCTCATTGCACAATAGAAGCACAATCCTATATCAGTCATATAACTCCATTCATCGTCAAAATATGTTCTTTTGGACCTTAAAATCAACTTTCGGATATTCTGTCAATTTTCAACATTTTTGAGGAAAATTTATGACTGCTCAAAACCCTTGTATATAATGAATGCAAGTTAAAAGTGACTTTGCTAAAAACACGACAAAGAATAATATGATATTGGTGCTGAAAATTTTAAATAACTAGTTTGACCATAGAATTCTAAACATAAATCTTATTTTTAAACGGAGTACCAACACTTGATATTTTGGTCCAAATGCTAAACCATTTGACGTCTAAACGTAAATCTTAGCCTGAAGAGGTCTCACCCCTCTTTGGGTTAATTTGTTTGTTTATTATACTTGATTATGTAGCTATGTCTTTATGTCTTTGCATATGCATATTGATTAAAAACGCCTCCATCATTCGTGATATACCCGTGCATGTATTACTAGTAACATTTAATTTTTCATGGGTACAGAATCTTTTCACCGATGACAAAGGTGTGGCTACATTCAAAGGAGTCCCATTTATGACATCTGCTGGACCATGCACATCTACCATACCCAATGGCAGTGTCAAATGATGACGAGGATTCTCATATCATATGATGATGATCATCGTATCATGTGTTTAATTTGGTACTTACTTTTCATATTAGGCAGAAAATTGTACGGTTACCAGAAATTGTTTTTGTACAAACAATATGCATTTTAAATCAGCGGGCAGTTTTGACTTAAGCTTATGTTCCGGCTATTATTAGTCGAGAACAGTTACTCGGGCATGCACAATGGTTTGATCAGGCAGGTTGGATGGAAAGCCCGAAATGGTTTGGGTTCGTTGACCCGGAAATCTTTTATTCAAATATCTTTATGTAAGTATGGGGTGTTATTTACCTGGTATCACCACACCTGAGGGGAGACAGCACCCATGTGGGAAGTGGATAATATGAATCCCAAGCATCAATGTAAGATCTAAAGGAAAGTGAGACACACCCCATCCCCATGTTTCATGTAAGCCCACCACTTTCCCAATCATTTTATGTGGATCTCCATCCAACAGATTTTTCTAACTAAAAAAAAAATACTACAAATTCTTTTTTATAAAATATAAAGATTTTGGCCCATTTAGATTTCAGATTTGGCTTTGTGTTACGTGTCATATATGTTTCTTGGTGGTCAGATATTCTTCCTAGCATTGCTCTTCAAGAAAAAGAGTCACTGTGCAATCTTGTTTGATATTGGTGGGTGGTTAAAGCTTATAACTTCAATTTTGTCATATAATGGAATATGCAACAATTTTTATAAAGTATTAGAAAGCAGAGCACTAATCGTGTCCTGCAGACCTCTTTTTCTATATCAGTGCCACCCATTTCGCACTAAATGGTGGAGAACGCTTAAAGGACACGCGTCGCTACCCCTTAAAATAACGTGCGTAATTAAAAATAAAAAAAAAAAAAGTATCTCACATATATTTGGTAGAGAATATGACACGTGGGACACAAAAAGCATCTCACATATATTTGGTAGAAATATGACACGATGTGACACCTACCGACAAAGTTGAAAACAACCATTTCACATATAATTGGTAGCGAAATGCTCTCTTCACTCTGGGAAGGAGCAAAATTGAACCGCAATCGATTTTGAAATGACTATTCGATCTTTACTATCCAAATATTAGAGTTTGATTCTTGATCTTCATTTCGAGTGATAGAGTGTGTTTTGTGTTCGTTTCTCCCTCCGAAAGTTGAAAAAATTTGCTTTTTTTTTTTGGGGCTTGTTGTGTTGGTGTTGGTGGTGAAGGCATTTGGTGGTGTTGGTGTTGGTGTTGAAGCGTTGGTGGTGGTGGTGTAGTGGGAAGGCGGTTGGTGGTCTTGTTGGTGGTCGCGGCATTGGTGGTGGTAACGACAGTGTGGTTCTCATTCTCGGGTGGTTCGGTGGTGGTAGTGGGTAGGTGTTAACGTGTTTGTTTGTTAATATGGCACTTGTTGTTCGGTAGAATATTTATTTTTCTTCCGATATCATTATTTTGTGTTTTATGCTTGCTGACCTTACATGTAAGTAAGCTTAGATTGGTTCATTACCTAAAAAAAATTTGCGAATACCAATAAGGAAGTATTGTTTAGGCGACGTGTGTTTGGATGGATGTTTGACATAGAACAAATGCGAGAGTCATGTATTTTATTACATTACATGAGTTTATGTCAACTTGAACCTCAACCGGAGACACGTAAGTCGCTCCATTGAGGTATCGTAGGATAGAGAGGGTTTTGTTTAGTAACTAGCTTGAGATTTGGTGTTGATTTTCAAGACAAATATAAAGATCAACCTACTCCTCTTAGGAGGCGTGTTTTTGACTCACGTTATGATGGATGTTCGATAACCGTTGGAGTGTTGAATGAATTTATTTCTAGCGATGCCTTTGATAAGCTCGATATCGATTTTTAGGGTTTTGGAGATGGTGTTGTTATAAGCACGTAGTTCCCCAATGGCTTTAGTAGATAATCTTGATGCTTGGAACATATATCCTTGGGGTTCATACTAAAATTACTAGATTATTCAGGTAAAAAAAACGATTACATGGCCTTTAAGGTATGTATATATATATATATATATATATATATATATATATATATATATATATATATATATATATATATATATATATATATATATATATATTTTAAGAAATAAAAAAACAATACCCCCACTTTCGCATCAATATAGCGCGACGATGTTCCGTAATTCGCTTTCGTCATTTGACTAACTAGAGGATTTAGGCTCAGTCGCCAAGATTAAGCGCACAATGTTCCAAAAAATTTTCTTTTAAGTGGATTTTGGTTCCAATCATGGTATGTTTTATTTGTATCGTTTTTGTTGCTACTTATTTGTTTTAAAAATTACTAAACATTATAATATTGAATTATGGTTTCACACTACCGAACCGGAAGTAATTGGAACCCGAACGCATGTATGTTTTTATTTTTTTTTGTTAAAGGGTTTCGTACCGGCTGGAACCAAGTACTCATGTATGTTTTATTGTATATTTTTGTTGCTAATCATTTGTTTTAAAATTACTAAACATTATAATATGTATTTAGGGTTTCACGTCAGTCGAACCAGTAATTGAACCCCGAAGCATGTATGTTTTATTTGCATATTTTTTGTTGCTAATCATTTGTTTTAAAAATTACTAAACATTATAATATTGTATTTAGGTTTCGCACGGCTAGAACCGAAGTAATTGAACCCGAACAGTAGGTTTAAACTTAAAGTAATTAACCAATTATTTTTTATAGACGTGGATTTTGGAACATAGACACGACATAGATTTTTCTACAAGCGCCATTTAAACGTTGTTACCGGATAGTTTATTGGTGAATATTTTGCCATTCGCTTTTAGTGATCCAATATTGTATTTGTTGTTATATAAATTTTAGGTAGCGGAACCTACATTAAGACTTGTCACGATTGCATGGCGCGTTCACTTTCGGATCGATCGCGTCATTTGTAGAGGTGACAAAGGCTCATAGATAAGAACACCACAATGTTCCAAAAATATCTTGGCTATCCTTTGAGTTTCGATTATAAATCGAGGTTTCGCCCTCGCCGAGACTGGAACCCGAGCAGCATGTATGTTTTATTTGCAACATCTTGCTTCATTTTCGCCCAACTCATATTTTTTGTTGCTAATCATTGTTTTTTCCATCATTTTGTTTTATTTGCATATTTTTTGTTGCTAATCATTTAGGGTTCGCGCCGCTAGAACTGGAAGTTTGAACCCCGCTAATAGGAACATGTATATAGTTTATTAATTTGTTTAAAAGTACTAAACATTCGAGTAGGTAGACGAGACGTTGTAGTTCTTTCTTTGAGGGGTGTCTTGCGATCCGGTCGACACCCCGTCCGCCTTGCCACAACAATCGTCGGGTCCAAAATGCTCGCATCGCACCCCCCGGATCCTCTTAACCCACATAAGTATATATCTTTAACTACTATAATAGCATGTATATTTGTTCCGTGTTTGCATTTGAAAAGAGAGTCCGCCGATTTTCCACTTATGACTTATTCCTGGTCTTATGGAAAACTTCCAAATATTAGCCCGTTAGATCTTGGAAAATGTTTAAAATCGCCATGATATCGTTTGTACAAAGTGTGGCAACGCTCCATGAAATCTTTTGGCTATTTAGGTTAGTCGATATATAAAGATATCATGTGAAGAAGGGTTTGCGTGTGAGACAATTTTTGGCGTGGTGCTCCTTTTGTTCCAAGGTCCCAAGTAAGACAGACGATGTAAGTTTATTATTACATGTTTATAATGTATTTGAATAGTTTTTTTAGAATGCTTATAAATAATTTTAATATTTTTTGATATGAATTAGCATATGAATGTGGTGAGCTTAATTCGTCAGAGGCCAAAATCGTTCTCCCAGCTCATGTAATGATTTTATCAACTTCTCCCCACTCATTACCGTTTACCGGATGTCATGTGAAGGGTTTTCATGTGAGACAATTCACGATGTAAGTTTATTATCATGTTTATAATGTATTTGAATAGTTTTTTTTATAGAATGCTTATAAATAATTTTAATATTTTTTGATTAAACTTGCATGGACCGAGCTTCTAATTCGTCAGACAAATGGTGCTCCCCGGACGATTCATCATCGAGCACTTCTCTCTTCTTACTTGTGACGGATAGTGCATTCCGATAAGTGGGAGGCAAGTGTACCCATCCCGGACGAGGTACAAGTGGTACGTATTTTGTTTAATGATTTTAATCGTTTAGTATTTTTAAGCTATTTTTGTATTAAGCTAATGATTTTATCTTTGTAGGTGTATATGCTCCATGCCGAAGGCAACCATCGGGTTCTAAACTTTATACATTTTCGACTCGATGTATAATAAGAGTAGGTCGTTTCATTACCTTGGATGGACTAAAGTCTTAAATGAAAGTTTTGGATATTTTCACGGACGGATTTAACTTCTTATAATGATTAAGTTTTGCGCAAAGAATCAAATGGTAGGGATTGTGGAAGTTGTAGTAGTATGCATCGATTTTGTATGTAGGATCCCTTGTTATTAGTCAGATTATTTTAGGGACTTTAGATTTGTTATGGCTCATCATTTTATAATACCCGTTGTGAGAATACTAGCGAGTGTGGATATGATTAGTTGACCTTTGTATATGTATTTTCATCTATGGTTGCGAATACTAGCGGATGTAGATATGATTAGTTGACCATTTGTATATGTAGTTTCAACCGCTTGTATATATATTTTTATCTAATGAAAGTTTGTGTATGTTACATATCACAAGATATTTGACAAGTCGATAACTAAAGTTTTGTAGATGAGTTAAATTTGGGTTAAATAAATACATAAAAAATACAAGATAAAGATGATACAAATTAAAAACGAAAGTCTAGCGATGGGTTAATTAAAACATAAAGAAATACAAGATAAACATGACCGCAATTTAAACATCGATCGGTATCCTTGTGGATTCGGATTCGTATCAACAAGGTGGAACGATTGGTGTTGGACATCGATCTTGGTTGTGATTCGCAGATTTGAACATTGTTGTTGTTGTTGTTGTTGCATTTTCCATTGAGAAAACAAAGCGTATTCATTTTCGGGATTGACGCTATTTGGTGGACATCTTGATGAACCTTTCCTTGAAAAGCAATAAAGTTAAAGGTCTATACTCGGGGCATTGTTTACCCGGCTCAGACAAAACGCACACCAAAAGCTAATGGAGGTCGAAACGTATAATTATTGTACATTAACGCTCATAATGCATACCGTACGAGAATCATTTTGAAAAATATATTGATAAGTTAATTAATTTAATTTTGCATTTTTTTTGTGTAGCAAAATGAAGTACGACATCACGATTGGGCAACGACAAGGAAAGAAG
This sequence comes from Chrysanthemum lavandulifolium, assembly GCA_022545495.1. Classification (NCBI taxonomy): domain Eukaryota; kingdom Viridiplantae; phylum Streptophyta; class Magnoliopsida; order Asterales; family Asteraceae; genus Chrysanthemum; species Chrysanthemum lavandulifolium. The sequence continues at coordinate 18,937,834 of CM040245.1, forward strand.
TATTGGGTTGTGTTGATCAAGGTGTTCGTGAGGTGAACTTTACGACCGGTGAATGGAATGTAGGAAATGGCAAACGGGATACCGATCAGGTTTTTAACAGTTATGTTCGTATGGATTCAAAAGGAAAATATCAAGCAACCTATGCAGAGTCAATTCAATTTGTTGGAAATTTTAACGAATGGGAGTATCCAAGCCATATACATCCTCTTACTCCTCCAACAATGGACAACCTCACCTGTGTCGTCCGAAAAAACATGCATCGATACTATCTCAAGAGAAGAGCCAAGAACTATATTAGAGGTGCAAACAAGCGGGGCATTTGCAAAAATCAAGATCCACCTAACCGCAAGGGTAAACAAAAGAAGGGAATTTCCAACTAATGAGCAACATGAGATCGATCAAACTTTTTGAAACAATCAATTCTCATGGCAACCATTTGGCCAAACACATACACTAATCAACCATTTTGGTGGTGACAACACGTACTACACAAAACGCTTCACAAACTTACCACCACAACCCATACCCATCTCAACAATATCGAAAACACACACACATCACAAACATATGGATTTCAACCTATCTCAAGAAACCAAACGCAACCAGAAAATGATCTTCAATACCGCCTCAAGTGTATCAACAATACACTTAGAACACAACTCTCAACATCTAGATGATCAACAAATGATTCAAAAGTTGGTTTAATCGGTTTGGTTTTAATAAGGTAGAAATGTGACTAGTTAACAACTAGTAGTATGTTTTGTTTTTTCCGTGCATCATGCTTTTCATTCTCAATTATCCAAGTGATGTCAGTCTGCTCTATGTATTTGAATTTTACAAGTGATGTTTGTATTGAATAGACATTATTTGAGCATGTGTTTTGTATAAAAATAGTTTAAAGCAATAATAACATAACGCTTTTTATAATGGACATCTCTAACTTTATACACCATCATAAACACAAAAATAAGTTCATTACATTTTATAACAAAATTAAATTACATTTTATAACAATAAAATTTATGTCAAAAATTAAGTTCATTACATTGGTAATCGTGTACAAAAAATTTATGTCAAAAATTATGGCATAAATTATGTTCTCCCAATCACTTTCATTACAACTATTTTATAATCTTGTTAATCTTGTTCATGCACCTATATTTAAGTTAATCCTATAAATATGTAAGCATCACATGTTGTGTGCTTTCTTGCTCTCATCTCTTAGACCTGCCAAAATCTTGTTTCAGTCTTGGCTCACAGCCATCTCAAAGATTCACACTTTTAACACTCACACACCAAAATACCCCTTCACTCATAACATGCCTTTTGAGCCCCACTCACCATAAATTTTATTTTCTTTTATATTTTATTTAAAAACTTAATTCAAATGTTTAATATGATGTAATATTAATTAAATCAATCTTTGTAAATGGTCATAACAATATACAAAACCCGACCCAATGGTTTTGAATCGACACAACACTATCAAGCCGACCCATGTGAAAAATTTAAAACAGACGTGGCATATCCTTGAATAAAAAAAAAAAAGATTTCGCTACCAAGTAAAAATGGTTGCTTTTTCAACTTTGTGTCATTGGTGGTCATATTTCTACCAAATATATGTGAGATGCTTCTACCAAATATATGTGAGATGCTTTTTTTTTTTTTTTTTTTTTTTTTTTTTTTTAATTACGTTACGTTATTTTAAGGGGTAGCGACACGTGTCCTTTGGCATTTCTCCACAGTTGGTAGCGAAATGGGTGGCCTTTAGATATAGCAAAAAAGGTCCTTGGACACCATGGTCTCGCAGGCCACCACCGCAATTTTCGCTTTTATAAAGTATTAGATAATTTAATGAAAACATAAAAGACAATTTGATGGGAGAAGGAAAAAAATCAAGAGGATTATCTCGAAAATATGTATAAATGTACAATTATATAAGAGTTAGGATTAAATGAGAAATGAAATTAAAATGAGATCGGTGAGAAAAAAATTACAGTTGCATATTTGAGATGCATCTACAAATGTGCATCATCTCCCATTAAGTTTTTTTTCTTTTAAAGTTTGTGGTTGAAATTTCTTGTCATTCTTTTCATTTCAAATTTTTCTTCCACCGGATATCTTCTTAATTATATATCATAGTAGCTCTTTGCTACTTGTAGGATCGTATATTTTATGTTGTTTGATGATTCGGGTGGTCTAGGGAGATGGTTAAACAAGTGTGTCATGTTTAGAGAGTGAAGGAGATGAGAGGAAGTTCTTGAGAGAGAAACTAAAACACAAAATGCAAGGTTAGATTAAGAAGCTTCACCCCTTTCAATGATGGAAGGGGTATTTATAGTTACAAACTAAACACCCTTTTACAGCCAATTTGTGGATCAAAAATAACCTCATAAAAGCCCCGCAAAGCAGGCCCTTATAGGTGGGTAAGACCGTCCTTCCTCCACGGTGTTGCTCTAAACTAATAAACTAACTAATAACTAGCTAATAACTACTAAATAACGTAAAGTCTACGAGCTAAGATATGCTAAACAATAATTGGGGTGACCGATACTTCCTTATGAAATTTTCAATTCCTAACACTACTATTTTGGAAACAAACTTATATGATTTGTAATCAAGTTGCAAATATATAAGGGTTATATATATGTGCTTGGTACCGTCTCGCTGTGCATACGCGCGGCCCAGGAAAATGATTTGGTTTTTAAGATTAGTAGTAAATGCGACCTTACTTATTATCATGACACTTTGTTATATCAGCGCAAATTAGCTTTTTCTTTTAGACCAAACACCCATAATTATGACCTTATCAAGTGACATTAACATTTTTTTTTATTATTATTATTTTTTATTTTATTTTTGTTAAACTATAATTTCATTAATAATTAAGAACAAAGTAAGGTATGAACATTGTTATATGCTTGTCATACTATAAAATATTTCGAGTGCGTAAACCAACAAAAAAGTATAAAATCTAAAGAAAGAAAAGGTAGATTTGATGTATATCATCTTTGGCCATCTCCAACCAGAAGAAAAACTAAATATGAAATAAACCATTTTCAACTATTCATTTTTTCATCAAAACAATAAAATAAATTTTCACCTTCATTTTTAAAAACTAAATATCTTACAAATCATTTAATTTGATATCATTCTCAGCATAAAATTACCTTTAATTTGATATCCCACATCATATAATTTTGACGAATTTTTTTTTCCGACTTTTTTTTGTGGGTTTAGGGTTTACGGTTAGGGTTTAGGTGTTTAGGGTTTAGGGGTTTGACTTTTTTGGGTTAAGCTTTTTATGGGTTAAAGGTTTAAGTTTCTTACGATTTAGCAGATAGAGTTTAGGTTTTTTTTGGTTTAGCGGTTAGGGTTTTAGGGGTTTAGGGTTTTTAGGGGTTTAAGGTTTTAGAGGTTAATGGTTTTAGGGTTTAGGGTTTTTAGGGGTTAGGGGTTTTTAAGGTTTAGAGCTTAGGGTTTTTAGGGTTTAGGGTTTGTAGTTTAGGGATTGTGTTAACACAAAAGAGTATTTTAAAATTTTCATTTATAATGTAATATATCGAAACACGCAAAAAACGATAAAAAATAATTTTGACGAAAGTATACAATATTGGATCTCTATAGAAATATAATTGTATTATTGTCGCAATGGTATAATTAGTTTGTCACACCCCAAATTACATTTTGCGTGAATGAAATTCACGGGATTGTTGTCATAGCATCACAATCACGGTTATATTGAGCGACCTAAAGTGTCGTTTGGAAAATACATCGTTTGATTTAATAAAACAATCGAGTTTACAAAGTATAGGTCCCAAATGAAAATCAACTTGTGCGGAAACAAATTTGATACAATCCAAACGATGTTTTAAAGTATATGAAACCCAGTGAGGCGCGTCGTCATCGCGACTCTATGATAAGCCCATATGTATGCCATGAAGTGAATGACTTAGATACGAGATAAAACATGCTAAAAGTGTCAACACAAAGGTTGAGTGAGTTCATAGAGTTTGAATTGAAATGTAAAGCCTTTCAAAATCGTTTATGCAACAAAGGCATTGTAAATCCACTCGGTTCAAGTTCCGCCCATACAAAACTTGCAACTTTGTGTGTTCACAATCCAACGCCAAAATATGTATAGTTTATGCTAAATCACAAGATGTCAAATGAATTCACAATAGTACCTAACTCGACATAGGACAAATAACACATAATCAATAGCACATGACTTAATTTATCGGTAGTCATCGATTTAGAACATTATCGATGTAGAACTATAGCACATAATCGATAGTACATGACTCAATATATCGGTAGTCAAGCGATTTAGAACATTATCTGACGTAGAACTATACCAAACAAACAAGAACAATTAATATAGTACAACATTCGGTTTTGAAACAATGGTGATCATGATAGAAATTATCCTTAAAATCTAAAGTACTTGTGAAAATAATTAAGCATGTATCTCCCCAAAATAGTACAAAACAATTGAAAGTGGGGCTATGAAAACTCACTTGGACAATGATGCGATGGCAAAAGTGAGTACACCGAAATGTAACGTGAATCTCTAAACTTGACCTATTATGAATGATATGATACATAATAAGTTATGATGTAATGTTATGCATGCAATTCGGATGATATTTATACCACTTGTGAATTTTTGAAGATAATGTTTATCGTCGAAATATATGTTTACAACATATCGTCATTTTATAAAATACTTTACAAGTATTTACGTTGAAACAACCTCCTACGATAGTCGTTTAGTGATTTATTGTGAAATTATAACTTTTCGTCGTAAAATAATATCATTGAAAATTTCATGAAAGTGACTAAAACGGCCTCTAAAAGCTAGTCGTAAAATGGTGTACGTCGAATGTTAGGAAACGAACTCAACGGTTTTGGGAAGCTCGTATGATTATCTCAAAGTTTTAGTGTTTAAGTTTTCATCCTAGAGATCTCGAACATAAAGAAAAATAGAGGTTAAGTATGGTACTTTTAGTCCAAAATATAGTTTAAGGATGGTTTTTCGGCAAAGTTTAGCGACCGTAATTAATTCATTATAACTCCGCTAAACAAGCGATCGGACATTTTGGAAAGTATACTTGGCGATTTCACTTTTACTAGAAGACATCTTTTATAAAAGTTCTAATTCAATGTTAAAAAGCGACCTTTAACTTGGTAACTAGTTTTTGCCGTAAAACTTGCCTATTAGAAATAATATTTAGTTTTCTTATATAATAAAGTTCTACAACTTTTATGGCGATGTATAATTTAATCGTTACAAATCCGTTTCCTACGTTTTAAAGGTCCTTAGCTTTGTATCAAAGTATACTAACATATTTTTGACAAGTCGACATAATTTACAACGTCCAAGCTTCATTTTTGACTCATTACAAAATAGATATTGTTTCTTTGAAATTTCCGAAATTTATAGTTTTCGTCGCCAACTTGAAAAATTCATAACTTCTTCGTTATAGCTCCGTTTAATCCGTTCAATGCCACGTTTTCGTTTTAAAGTATATTTTCCAAATATCTAGCCCAAAATATTTTGCTTCTTGTCGGATTTTCCAGATTTTTAAAATAAGGACAGACCCTTTTCCAAACTTGTCGAAATGAGTTTTTCTCGCCAAACCTATTCTAACCCATTCAAAACAACTCCAAGCTATTCGAATCCTACCATACACCTTCTTAGGGTGTCATGGGTTCCTAGACATCACCAAAATTATATATATAACAAGGAGTAATTATAGGATGGATTATATATATTTAACACTTAAAACCTTAAAAGTGGTATAAACATCACATAACTTGCATGTTTCTCAAATAAAATGATATGACCATAACAATGAATGTGAAATAAAAACATGGATATGAATGCTTACTAGTGATATGATGAGGTTTAAGGACGATGGGTTTTTCCTAATCACTTGAGGTTTTTATTGCAAAACCTATGCAACAAGTGATACTAGTGTGTATTAAAATCTTGTCTTAGAAAAATTTTGAAGTTTCCTTCTTCTTGGTCTTGTGGCTGCCGAATTTTGGAAAGGAAGAGAGCAAGAGATCTTTTTATTTTCTTTCTTGAAAAATGAAGTGAAATGAAATGAATTTGGTTAAAGTATACTAGAGATATTTTACCAAAATCTCAATGACTCATCCCCCCTTGTCGACAAAGGGGGGGTTAGCCATTCTCTTTTTATTGTTTTTTTTTTTTAAAAGAATAAGTGTAAGATTTTTGTGAAATTAATTTAAGTTAAGTGGTAAGTTGTAGTCACTTTTGAGTATATAGGGTAGCATTAACTAAAAAATAATTTTCACGGGTCAAGATAAAATATATTGAGGTCAATAAAATTATAAAAATACATTTCTTGCAAAAATTTGAGTGAAATAATAATAATCGTGTAATATTTAAGAAAACCGCCGCAATTATATAAATTTAACAATTTATATACAAAATAAATTTATAACACTGGGTAAACTCGTAATATTATTTTTATAAACTTAATATGAATATAAAAATATATCGGGATACTTTTTGGAAGTAACGGATCAATTGTTCAAAATAATTACTTACGCGATAACGTTTATTTAATATAAAATTAAGCGTTTAATGTAATATCGAAACCGTGCATGAACTAATATGATGATAATAATGTTAATGAAATGTAGACTAAACTTAGTCTATATGAAATGACCTCGATGATATGATCGTGAATTCACGCCTAAACCATTATGGTTACGTGAATTTGATCGTCAGAAACCTGGTTCGCGATAAATGATAAATAATGAAGCATGAATAATGTTTTGAGAATGACACAGAAAAATACTGAATTGTCACATAGTTTTATCTACCTATTAACGGTTTGTGAGATATTTAACTTTTAAATATAAGGGTGAAAGTGAATTTAATTAATTTGATCAAAAATAAATGGTTGAGATTGATTCATTTGATCTTTAATTTTTATGCGATCTTTATTGATCTCACCCCTCTCCAACCATGGTATGTGAATTATAATTTTTTTATATTTGAAGAATCGAATATCAAACACATTTCTATTTATGCTTCAGATATGGAGAAAATTTAAAGCACTACTCAAAATCCTTCATATTTGGAGGATCACTTATTCATCATCCAAAAATATTATTATTACTTTTTATATCTTTTGATTTCTTATCGAACCATTAGTTGATACTTTTCAATTAATTTAATATAAATATATTTGAAGTTAAAGTTTGGAGGATATGACTAGAGATAATTGTTTTATAACGATGAATGATTATAAATGACGCTCTTTTAACCTTTAGATTTGATGATTTATGGAAGAAATAGTTGGAGATGACCTTATCGCTATAAAGATGTAGTGACGGAACCAGGTTGTGTCCCGGGGGTCTCAGGACATTCATGAATTTTTGTGGCGTAATGTTAATTTTTATTTTTTATTTTTAAATGCATATGATCCTTAAAAATTGTGTTTGTAGTGTTGTTTAGCTTATCTTAAGTGCACCTGATCGTTTTGTGTCTTAGTTTCGTCCTTGTAAAGATGAACTATGAAATACAATTGCTACAACATATCATTTCATAAATAAATAAATAAAAAGAGAGAAAAAAAAATCATTAATAGTGTAATTTTCATGAAAGAAATATATTCTACTTTTTGCGAGACATGAACTTGCACTATATCGCTATTAGCTAGAAAGATAAAATAGGAAAATGATTAAAAGAACATATCATTTCTTACAAGTTCTGATAGTATGATTTTCATGAATTGAAATATATATGTCTAGCGAGGCTTGAAGCTACACATGATTGATGATATCGAAGATCTGATACCAGGATACTATTACAAGCACATGTTTCTATATTGGGAGTGTTATAAATTTGTGATACCTTTAATTTAATATACCATCTATAAATCCTATAAATTAAAACATAAAATACAAAATTCGATGGTCTTAGGACCACTTTTGGGAATGCATACAAAGATCAAGTGGCATACTTACCTGACTTTGGATCCCCTGTCTCGAATAAGTTGTACCATATCTCCAATAAGTTTGTATAAGAAATAACTCTTACTTTAAGGGTGCGTTTGTTATCTCACTATTGGAATGAGATTATAAAAGCAGGAGGTATAATGACTTTAAGTTAAACTTTAACTTTCGTCGCGTCGGTATGCGTCGCCTTTAACGTTTAATCTTAACTCACTAAAAAATACTCATTATCATAACATTCGTTAAAGTTAAACATTAACTCAAATATTTTCAAATTCAACCCCTAAACTAAAACACACACTTCATTTATTAAAAAACATAACCTTAACTTAAACATATTACAATACGAAATATCAAATAACTAAAAAAAATTACAACGAAAAAAAAAAAAACAAACATAGCAAAGACTTATTCATCATCATCGCTCTCTTATTGTTGTTGTTGTCGTTCAAGATTGTTCTGCCAAACATGCTCTATAAGGTCCATTTAGATTTGGGTATGCGTTTCTCGGTCGCGTATTTCTTTTGCCTTACGACGGTGAGTATCACATATTTCGACCCTTCTTTGTTGCCTCGACGTGCTGACGGATCCACCCACATTTCGTTATACTCACGTAATGCAAATTTTTGATCTTTTATAATCATGTTATGCAAAATAATTCAAGAATACATGATTCTACGTATCTTGACAATTTCCATTTGATGTGCCGGTTGTTGTATTATAACCCCAATGTCCTTGAAGCACACCAAAAGCACGTTCAATATCCTTTCGGGCACTTTCTTGTTTCCTTTTAAAGTAAATATGTTTTTTGTCAGTTGTTGACGAGAAGGATTTGATGAAAGTTGCCCACTGTGGGTAAATTCCGTCAGCCAAGTAATACCCCTGTTCATACCTAGTTCCATCGACCATATAAGGGGCTCTTGGGGCATCGTCAGAAAGAATGTAGTCGAATAACGGAGAGTTGTCTAAAACATTAATATCGTTATTCACCCCGTCATCCCAAAAATGCATGTCAAATCCATAAATCTTGAGAAAACATCGACGAGCATAATTGTTGGGTATTTTTTTATCACCCCTACCAAAGTGCCCTTGCCAAGCCACCGGACAATTTCTCCATTCCCAATGCATATAATCAATGCTACCAAGCATTCCCGGAAAACCATGACACTCTTCATGTCGTTGATAAATATTTTGAATGTCGGCCCAAGTTGGTTTTCTTAAATACTCCGATATAAACAAATCAATAATGTTTGTTAAAATTATCAAGACAATCACGCGAAGTACGCTCACCCATTTGCAAGTATTCATCAACTGCATCGGGTGAGGTGTCGTACGCCAATTGGCGTATGGCAGACGTACACTTCATAAGAACACTTAAACTCATTTGACCCGTACAATCGGGTGATTGCCTAAAGAAATTAAAATGATCTGGAATATTTTCGGAAGTATAAGATTCAATACCTTCGTCTATTTGCAGAAATAGTTTCCGGCTCATACGAAATCTTCTACGAAAATTCGGTTTGAATACTTACAACCTTGAACGAAATAGTCGTTACGCAGACGTTCTTCTGCAATCTCATGTTCACGATATATATGGGTACGAGTTACGAGAGGTTGAGATGCTTCTTGTTCCAACTGTTGTTGATACTCGTACGCGGCCGCCATAAATTCGAAGTCAGTTTCGTCATCAACGTCTGACCATTGCTGAGGTAATTCATCAATTTGATTAGGATCCATTGTGAATGAACTTGAATTTGAATTATGAAAGTGTGAGAGGAAGTATATAAACTTGAATTTGAATTATGGAAGTGTGAAAAAAAAATGGTGTTTTAGTTGGGTATTTATAGTGGTAAAAAATGTTTTGATTTTTTTAAATAAAATAAAAGTAGCCGTTTGAAGCAGGGGGTTTAAAATGAATTTTTTAAACCTCAATGGCTACTAGTGTTAGGGGTGTAAAGTGATTTTTTTTTTATATATATATATATATATATATATATATATATATATATATATATATATATATATATATATATATATATATATATATATACTCGGTTCCATTGAGAAGGTTTTATTTTGAGAAGATTGAGAAATCTTCGTTTGAGCAAATTGATTCATGTTTTGATTTGATTCACAAGTAAACATCATTTATGGTGAATCGAATCTATAAATCTAAATTTGATTCACAAAACATTGTTAAAATCGAGTTATGATGATGATTCATTAAATTTGTATAACTGATTTAGTATTCTACATATATTGCAAAATCGAGAGATTTTTGACATTGATTCAAATTTTTTTTACACATTTTGAAGTTTAATCACATTAAAATGAGTTTTACGCTTGAAAAACGTGAATCAAAGTTAAAAATCTATCGTTTTTGAAAACCTTCTCAAAATAAAAACCTTCTAAATCGATCCGGATATATATATATATATATATAAAGCGATGCCAAGTAACGCGTTATTTCTCTAACGTGCAACCTTTAACGCAAGGTTAACGTGGACTTTGGAATTGTGGGTAGCGGCACAACGCTTTCGGAAGTTAAAGGTTAACATGAGGTTGGCGTTATTATACCGATGACTCTAACTATGAAAGTGATTAAAGGTGTTTGTTTGTGAGCTCAATAATGAAATGGGTATATCGTAGTCGCAGATTCATTCACACGATTTGGTGTCATGAAATCCATTCCTGTGGGCCTCTCTTTCCACTACAAAATTCAAATATCTATACACTTTTCAATCCATATTTTATCAACCAAACATAAACAATCGTAATGATACATTTTTTCATATCAATTATCATTCTACCCCATACCAAATCCAATACCCATTGTGATTCCTAGCAACAAACCAAACGCCCCTAAATGTTACTCCTCTTTTTGTCTAAGAGCACAAAAAGATGCCAATAACACGTTATTTGTATGTCATTTCAGCGCCCGTCTCTCATAATACACCACTAACATATTATTGGGTCTCATAAAATATCCCCTAAAATATCCACTTACTCAAAAAAAAAAAAAAAAAAAAAGAAAAAAAATGAATGACACAAAAGTTGCATTTGGCATGAGTTGATCGAGCTGCTCAAAATCCTTTGACACAAGTTTGGTATTTTGAGCGGTATGGTGTTGGCGACATTAATGGTATACATAAAACCTAATGACGTGTTTTTTTCACTATTCTTAGTGGTCTAACAATTTAATAAAAAACAACGCATTTCTTGACTATCTATGCAAAATGATGAGTATTTATAGTGGTATAATAGTATTTACATGAATTAGTGTGAAAGTGTATTATTTGGTACCCAATAAATAAAAATGTGTAGTTGTAGATAATTAGGCCGCTAAAGAGTACTCCACATGGTTTAATCGCTGAAAAATCTTTACATCGTGTAATTTTTTGTCGTTGACCCTTTTTTAAAGACTTGGTCTTAAGTCTTAAGCAATGAACATTTGTTTCGGTGAATTTTAGCCGCATTGATATTGAACCCATGACTTGTTTTTCACAAGCCATCCTTGAGCAGTTAAGCGAGCGTTTGCGGTAACCTTGTGTTCCAAAAAAAAAAAAAAAAGCGATTAATCGCCACCTTATCGCCACCAACCTTTACGACGATTAATCTCGCCTAGAGCGATTACAAGCTAAAAAGGTCGAGCGATTAATTCACGTTTTTGCAACTGCGACAGGAAAGTGATACCTTTTGAGCAATGCTCCGACGATTATGATGATGATGGCCTTTAAGAGAACTCACAAGCGAATTTGAAATCAAATTAATGTGTCATGGCGAATTTGAATTTCTTGACTATGCAGATTATATTCTTGAAAATAGCTAGCATATTAATCCCTTGTCAGTAGTACGTGCAATGGATTCAAATTAGTGATTTTTTTCATTTAGGCAACCTCCAATGATAGCAAATTGAGCAAATAGCAAGAAATTATCATGCGACAAGATGGTTGGAGGTTCATTGTGAGTGACCTGTTGAGAAAAATGACACCGGACTGAAGCAAACCCACAACTAAAATATGAAATATAATAAAAGATGACACACGGATATAACCTTGAAAACCCCAATAGGGTAAAAACCATGGGCAAAGAAAGATACGTTTCACTATGATGAAAACTATAAGTTACACATTCTCTCTAATTATAAGGATAAACACTTATATCTCTTGTATTAGGAGATATTACAAACTCTCTTAATTAACTCAAAGACTAAGAGAAAGAATGAGACCAAGAACACTTTTGTATTCGTTGGAATGAGATGCAAAAATTGAGCAAGCATCATTGCCTTTTATAAGCTTCAAATGACCATCTTGACATCATCCATGACCTCCCTATATCAACTTGCATACAACTTGCAAAAAGATTCCACATTGAGATACAATGTATCTGTTAACAATCTCCCACTTGAAGATCCGATTGAAGCTAAATCGATCTTCACATTGTTATCCTTCCTTGCACTTTCATGTTGCTTACGTTTCCGCTAGACCGCGTGAGGATCGGCACCATATAAACTTGTCCTTTGTTGATTGCTTTCTTCAAATAATCATCACGTTATCATCGGTATGAATTTTACGCATATCCACGGTTCCTTCTTCCACTTTCTCACGAGCAGTAATCTTGAACTCGTATATGCTTTGTCTTTGAATGAAATGTCGGATTCCTTGCCGGATACAAGCGCTCCTGATTGTCACAAAATAGAGTAATTTTCTCTTGTTCGTGCCCAAGCTCTTCAACAACATCTTGAACCATACCGCTTCTTTGTTAACGGCGGTTGCAACATAATTGCTTAAGTCGTTGACATAGCGACAAGCGGACTGCGCTTTGAAACCCGACATCGTTACGCGGAAAGTGTAAACACATACCGATGGTTGATTTACTTCCGTCAAGATCACCTGCATAATCAGAATCAACATATCCCTCGACAGTTAAACCCGATTCCCCATAACATAATGCAACATCTGAGGTTCCTTTAAGATATCTAAAGATCCTCTTCACAACTTCCCAATGCTCTCTACCAGGTTCCACCATGTATCGACTCACTACTCCCACTGCATGTGCAATGTTTGGTCTTGTACAAATCATCGCGAACATTAAACTTCTCACTTCGATGCATACGGTGTTCGAAATCTCCATCCTCTCTTCTTCACTGCTAGGACTCATCTTAGAGGATAACTTGACATTAGTAGGAAACGGGGTTGTTATTGGCTTACAATCTTGCATACTAAACCTTTGCAAGATTTTCTTCACATAACTTTTCTGTGAAAACCAGATTTTCCTGCTAACTCTATCTCGGTGAATTTGCATCCCTATAATCTTGATCGCGGGTCCAAGATCTTTCATCTCGAATTCCCTAGCCAGTTGAGAACAATATTTTTTGCTATAAAACATACGGGTAACTCAACACTCCACCTTGTTATGGCCATGTTAAGGTTGTTATTGCAAAGCTAGGGTGCAAGCCATAGTAATTTATGATGACGATACCTTAAAACTAAGAGAGGTGATTTGCTCACCCTCTTTTTTATTTGCACATATTACTGCATAAGTATTTAAAAAAATATAAATATGATATAACTGTCTTATGCAGTAAAAAAAAAAAAAAAAAACTTTCACGCGCGACAAAGGAAAAGAAAGAGAGAGAAAGTGGTGAGTGTGTATGAGCTATGTTTGTATAAAATAAAGAGTGATTTGGATAAATGGTCGTATTTACTAGGGTATTTTCATAAAAGGATGTATTTGGATCGTATAAACATTTTTGGTCATTTTTTGTGCCCACGCACCAAACTTTGCGCACCATATATTAAACAAAGCACCAGACTTATTTTTGAACCAATGAGAATGTGCCACTTATATTTTTGGTGCCTAAAACACCTCCCTTGCGCACCAAATATTAAACAAAGATTTTTTGGTGCCCAAAACACCTCCATTGCGCACCAAACATTAATGATATGGTGCCCAAAATCTTTTTCATGAGCACCAAAATACATTGTTTTTTCTTTCCCTCCGCACCACATTCGGGTGTATAATGATACTTTATGATTTGGTGCCCAAAATGCAAACCTTGCGCACCAAAATGGACATATTTGAGAAAGAGAAAATATTGAGTATGTTTTAGTAAAGTGATAGTGTATATGGTATGTATTGGTAATTGATTTTAAAATAAATATTTTTATGTAACAATTAAAGTAGAAAAGTGATGATGATGATAACAATTATGTTTAGCCTAGTGTGCACCAAACTTCTGTACCCACATTTGATTTCCTGTTACTAAACTAAAACCAACACAAATGAGAAAATATTATTTATTAAAAAAATTTATAGCATAAATAGAGTGATCGAGAACCCTACAACAATAAATTGAGCATGTAAAATAATAACTTCTCCGCTCGCCTCTTTATGGCTTTACATCATTTTGGAGGGAATACTTTATTTGAATTTTTAAATGCGATCATAGCTTAAATTTACAGATCCAGTATATTTTTCCCAAAATAATATTAGTACTCAAATATTTGAGTAAATTACACGTTCGTCCTTATGGTATCGTTGACTTACAAGTTGAGTCCTTTGACCAAAAAGGTTCTGTCATCCTTAATTATCAAACCTTATACACCGTTAGTCCTCCATCCAACGGCTACACTAGCGGCGTTAGTCTCCTAAATCTTGAGGGTATTTATGTCATTTCGAACCCCACTAAGCATTTAATCCTCTATCTACCATCATCACTTCACTCGCGATCCCGTAATATTTCTCACACCAAATCTTTTGATCAATCTTAAATTTCCAATCAATTTTTAGAGTAAATCGGTAAAATTTGCACGTAAGACTACTGAAATGGGTTTACTAGATCATTGGTACATTGGGTTTACTAGATCATATCGATGAAGAGGATTGTAAATGTGAATAAGATGATTGATAGATGTGATGGTCCACTCACACCCACCGCCAAGCTTTTGAAGATGAGTTGTGATGAGGCAACTAAGTACAGATCATTTGGGGAGGAGGAGTCTATTACCGGGTAAGTGGTCCATTTCATGACCGATGTGTAGTCGATGTAAGCGAAGTCTTGTACTTGTAGGAAGTAGAATTGTGAGGGATCCACTTGCAAACATCTTGTGGCCATGGCGGAACATGACACTTAACGATCAAGCAGGTTAGCTTACCGGAGGAATGGGTACACCCGTGTTATAGGTTGGAAACTTGGAAGAAAGTATACTCATACATAATCAAGCCTATTAGAGGTAGAATATTTTGGCCTAAGTGTAATGTACCTACTCTCTGCTACCACCAAATCATCAGTACAAGTAGGAAGACCAAGGAAGAGAGGAAAGTCTAAGGCAGAGAAAGATGTGGTCAATATGGTCGAGAGTGGGAAGGCGACAAGGAGCATAAGGCGTGACATGTGACACATGTGGAACAAAGGACACAACAAAAGGAGTTACCTTGGTCCAAGAAGTCGCGGTCCCAAGCTGGTACTAAGAAGAGAAAGCAAGAACTTACGGTGAAGATGATGTCTTTGGAACTCCATCACAGTCCCAAAAGGTTAATGGTTCTTGGTTGTATTACTTAAGTTTATTGTTTGAGTTTGGTTAACTCGGTTTGACTTACTCTTGTTGTTTGACTTTTGATATAGCGAAATCTTTGGCGATAAAGGGAAGGAATGCGGTGGATGAAGGGTCTAAGAAGAAAGACTCAACAAGGAAGAAAGTTGTCAATCTTGGTTAATGTATATCTATGAAAATTAGGTTTATGGTTATTTGTGTATGTCTTTGAAACTTAGGTTTATGTCTTTAAGCGATGTATGTTAAGCTCTTTTGGATGTTTATGGCATATATGCCTTGGAAACTTGGATGTTAAACTCTTTTGGATGTTTATGGTAATGGGCGCTTTAGTTTTGGTATATGGTTTATATTTCGTGTAATGGGTCGGTTCGGTTTAGTATATGGTTTATATTTAAGTGTAATGGGTCAGTTCGGTTTAGTAATGGTAATGGGTCGCTGACTTTAGATATTGGGTAACTTTGACTTTAGATGTTGGTTCATGTTTAAGTGTAATGGGTCGAGATGTGGTCAATTGGTACATGTTTAAGTGTATATCGGTTGGCTTATTTTGACAAAACACAAACATAACCATCAAACAAACACCTAAACAATATCATCTTTAATACAAACTAATAACCAATGTGCGAGTATATGCAACACAAAACAAAACCAAATCTAACTTATATTCATTCAAAGATAACAAAAGCGAGTGACAATCATCCTTACAACCCCGACATCATTACAACACCTAAACACTATCCATCTTCAATACAACCCATTGACTTCATTCACCTAAACAAAATACAAAAAAAAAAAAAAAAAAAAAAAACCATGCGGATAAAGGTACTTCTTGATCCTTGCTCTATCTTCCATGACCACTTGAAATTGTGCTCGATTATTGTTCAATGATCTCAGCGGTCCGGGAATGATTAAAGTAGATCGATGACACATTGAAATTGACCCAATCAATGAATCGCAACATCCCCAAAACCTTGACACAGGTTTGTGTTAGTCCATGATGTTCTCACCATCGCTGCGCCACAATGACATCTCACCATTTTTGATTAATGGGTAGGTTTTGATTGGTGGTTTTAATGAAGAGAGAAGGAAAATTAGGGTTAGGAAATAAAGGGTAGATCGGTTTATATGGTGTGTAGAATTAGGCGGGAAACTAGTATGGAATGAAATGGTGAAATACCCTCAAGATTTGGGAGACTAACGCCCGATTAGTGTAGCCCGTTGGATGGAGGACTAACGGTGTATAAGGTTTGGGAATTAAGGATGGATGATGCTTTTTGGTGAAAGGGCTCAACTTGTAAGTCGGCGTATCTGTGGAGACGACGGTGTAATTTACTCCAAATATTATAAGTGTAATTTTCTTTTGACAGGCAAAAGGAGCTTAATATTGTAGAAGAAAAACATGTTAGGAAGAAACATGTAAGAGCTCTATCCGATTATAAATTTACAATACGGACTATATGGTATTCTTATACATATATAAAAAATAAAATAAAATGCTTTTATCATTTTACTAAGATTATTGTATAATTGATATTATCAATTTTATTTATTTCGTTTATATACTTTTTTCTAAAAAGATCATGTTGGTTGACAATATACTATACAATGCGTTTATAGGAAAGACAAAAACTAGATGACATATAAGACCTATATGTATAGTGTTATGAAAAATTGGTGTCATTTTACTAAACGTCATCGCGACAACAAAATAGTAATACCTAACACACTTTACGTATACACTCATAACACTAAAGTTGGACCAACCAAAAAGAACATGCACCGTTGCACGCCCAAATACAACCTAAAGCAGGTTATTGGGATGAAAGTGACTCTTGATACCGAAAATGACTTCAAAAAAGGCATGGTGGACATTTTGTGTCATCCTAAGTGGATAACACCCATAATGACTATGTGATAACTAAGGCCGAATAATGTGGTAGTGGTCGACCATCTGGTGATGGTGACTACCGTGCGTATGCATCATAAGAGTCTAAGACAATGCCTCATGGGGTAGTTTTTGCACTTGTTCGGTGGTATGTTCTTAATGGTTTTGTTTGCTTGTGATTGTGTGTGAGATATATTGTGAGATCGTTTGTATAAAGTGAGGTATTCTGTATGTCATTTTGAATTCATATTTTTGTGGAATGGAATTCGTGGGGATTGATTGTCATAGCATCACAATCAGCGAGTTATATTGAGCGACGCAAAGTGTCGTTTGGAAAATCGTCGTTTGATTTAATAAAATAATCGAGTTCTAGTAGGTAGAATGTAAATCAACTGTGCGGAAATAAGTTTATTACAATTGACGATGTTTTAAAATCACGTAAAACCCGAGTGAGGCAGCGTCGTCGCGACTCCATGATGTGCCCAATCATCTGTGAAGTGAATCGTGAGAATCACGAGATAAAACGTCTTTAAAAAGTGTCAGCCGAAGGTTGAGTGAGTTCATAGAGTTTGTGTTGAAATGTAAAGCCTTTAAAAAAAATCGTTTATCTGGTGAAGGCATTGTAATCGTTGAAATGTAAAGACTTTCAAAATCGTTTATGTAGCAAAGGCATTGTAAATCCACTAAGTTCAAGTCATATACAAAACTTGCAACGTGTGTTCACAACCAGCTGCCAGAATATGTAGAGTTAATGTTCAAGTGCATGATGTCGAATGAATTCACAATAGTACCTAACTCGACGTAGAACAATAGCACAATATCAATAGTACTTAACTCGACGTAGAACAATAGCACATAATCAATATCAATATATATCAGTAGTCAACTGATTTAGAACGTTATATGACGTGGAACCGTAGCACATAATCAATAGCACCTAACTCAATTTATCGATGGTCAAGCGATTTAGAGCGTTATCTGACGTAGAACCGTAGTAACGCAAACAAGAACAATTGATATAGTACAACATTCGGTTTTAAAACAATAGTGATCATGATAGAATTTAGTCTTAAAATCTAAAGTACTTGTGAAAACTAGTTAAGCGTATCTCCCCAAAGCAGTTATGAAAACAAGTAAAGTAGGGCTATGAAAACTACGGTGTCCGTAATAGTTTAAAGTACTTGTGAAAAATAGTTAAGCATGCATCTCCCAAAGCAGTCATGAAAGCAGGTAAAAGCAAGGTATGAAACTCGCTTGGTAGCGGAATAATGGCAAAGTGAGTACACGAGGTATAATGTAATCGTCAGCCGGGACCTATTACGAATGATATGATATGTCATGAGTTGCAATGTAATATTATGCATTTAGTATGTCATTTATACCATTTGCGAGTTTGAAAATATTACTTATCGTCGAAAAATACTCGTTTGGCGTCTTGACCAATCAAAAATCACTTTCAAGTTTTACGTCAAAATGTCATCCTACAATGGTTTAATAATGATTTTGGTGAAATTTTCACTTTTAAATCGTAAAACAATGTCGTCGAAATTTTCTTGAAATTAACAAAAATGGCTTTGGAAAACTAGTCGTAAAATGGTGTTAAGTCGATCGTTAGAAACGAGCTCGGCGGTTTGGAAAGTTTGTATCGATATCTAGAAGTTTCAGTTCGAAGTTTTCGTCCAAAGGTCTCGAACATAAAGATAATAAGGGTTAAAGATAGTGATTTTGGCTAATTGTTGTGCGAGAAAATGAGTTTCGGTAGAGTTTGAACATCGATAATTAATTTACTACAACTCCGCTATACAAAGCGACATCGTTTTGAAAAATATGGCCGGTGAACTTGATTTTACTAGAAGATAATTCGTTCAAAAGTTTCACATCATGGTTAAAAGCGCCGCAAACATGGTCGTTCTGACTAATGTAACACTTGTAGCGTAAAAATAATATAGTTTTAGGAAAATAATAGTTCGACAGCTTTATAAAAGCGTGCATATCTTTGTCGTTTCAAATCCGTTTTCTCGTATAATATGTCCTTAACCGTATCAAAGTATACTAATATATTTTGACAAGTCGAAATAATTTGTGAAGCTTAAGGCTCGTTTTGACCGAACAAACTAAAAGCGCATCTTTGAAATTTGAAAACTATTTATTTAAATCGTCAAACTTTAAAAATCCATAACTTCTTCGTTATAACTCCGTTTTATCCGTTCAAGCGGACCACGGTTCGTTTTAAAGTATATTTTCTAAATATCAAGGCCAAAGTTTCGTACCAACATCGGTTTTCGAGAAAAATGAAACAAGGACAGAACATAAATTATAGTTATCGAAAATAGTTTTTCTCGGACAAAACCTATTCTAATCCCTTCAAATCAACTCCAAAGCTAATCTAATCCTACCATACACCTTCTTAGGGTGTCATGGGTTCCTAATCACCATCAAGACCAAGAATACCATGGGGATAATTATAGGATGACCATAAATATATATAAAACTTCTTAAAATCATGAAAAATGGTATAAATCACATATCATGCATACTTGCTCCAAAAATGAAAAGATACATATGAAATGAAAAGGAACATGAAAAATGAAAGAAACATGCTTACTAGTTAATATGATGAGGTGTAAGTAACAAGGTTAAACCTAAACACTCTTGGTTTTTATTTCAAAACCTAATAAAGAGTGTTATTCTAGATTGATATAACTTTACTTGAAAATTTTTGGATGATTTCTACTTCTTCTTCTTGTTGGCCGGTTTTGAGAGTAAAAACAAGAGGAAAACTTTGATTGCTTGAATAATTGAGAAGTATGTGTGTAAATAAATGTTTGAGTGCAAATATAGTTATATATGAAACTTTTACCAACTCAAAGACTTATCACCCCCATAGGCGGTTGGGGATGAATCTCAAGATATTTTATTTTTTTTATTAAATGTATAATGTAAACATTTACTTGTATATAATTTGTGAGAAAGTGTAGTAAATGTGTAAGAAAATGTACAAGTATAGGTAAATGGAAATTTTTGGTACAAGTAAGTTTTTAATAGATAAAAATAGAATGTAATGAGATAATAAAAATTGTAAAAATACATTCCTTGTGAAATTTGAGTGATAAAATAGTTTTCGTATAATTTTTAAGAAAAACGACGTAATAATATAATTTTAACGATTTATATACCAAATAAATTTGAAACGCTAGGAAAACTAAAAATATAGTTTTTATAAACTAAATGTAAGTTTAAAAATACATCGGGATCATTTTTGAAAATAACGGATTAATTATACAAAATAATAACTCAGCGATAACGTTTATTTAATATAAAATTACGCGATAAATGTGAAATGAAATGTCATGAATGAACTAACGTGATGCAAATGATGTAAATGAAATGTAGACTAAAATTAGTCCATATGAAATGTACGTGATATTACGATCATGAATTCGCCGCTAAACCATAAAGGTTCGCAATTTGGAACAAATAAACCAAGTTCGATAAATGTTGAAATAGCGAAGCAAAATTGTTTAGAAATGACACGAAAGTACGGGTTGTCACACCATAGCACCCAAAAAGTGAGAGTTTAGTGATGTGTTGAGCGATGATGTAGCGATGATATGTTTGATGACCATAATGCCCGGTCTAAAAAGCTTTACATATTTTCCCATTGTTCAAATATTTACATTTCAAGTAGAGTAGTTTCATTTTGATTAGAAAGCTAAATAGCAATGTTTTAAAACCAGTTTTTAATTGAACCGATCCAGTCCTTGACTCATCGGTTTAACCCGGTTCAACCATCAGTCTAACTTGAGTTCTATACACATGTATACTCCTCTTAAATGGATTGCTAGTTCCTTTGATCAATGCTAACTCTATCTTCCTCTCTTGTAATTTAGGAATTTCCCGACCCATAAAAATTGTAGTTACATACAACTCTCAAAGAAAAAGAAAGAGCTATGAGTTCAGTAAGAAAGTGAAAGTTCGGTCCTCACGGTTCCCTATCCCACTTGCCAAAAGAAGACAACAACAATCTAGCTCCTCGTACTACTTCTCTCAGTAAATACCATTCTCTTAGTTAGGTAGTAAGTAGATAGACGGATTAGTACTTTTACCCAGGGGTAGCCTTCCTTGTTTCATAACATATTCGATAGGTCTTTACCCGACTTCGATCTTGAATTCAACTGAACCTATAAAAATAAGATGATTTTGTTCGTTTTAGGGGGTGTTTGGGGTAAGATTATATGATGGTTTATGAGCCTATTAGCTTATATGTGTTAAATAAGCATAAACTAGGGCTAAGCATCGTTACGAAGTCGAGCAAGGCAAGCGAAAACCAGGACCGACCAGCGAAAACCATTAATGTATAGAACCGAAACCAAATCGAATATGGTCGGTTCAGTTCGGTTTTGTGTCATTCGGTTGGGTTCGATTTATATGGTTTATGTGTGTCTTTTCTCGGTTTTGGGTCGAACCGAACGAAGGCTGAAAGCGAATATAGTCGGGTTACGCTCGGTTTTCTCGGGTTTGTGCTCAACCTAGCTTAAACTAAGTGTTTGGCTAATTGGTATGAGTGAGCTTATGAACTTATATAATGGGGTTTGATAAGCCCAACTTTAAGACTTATTTGAGGAGGGTAGACTTATATAGGACATTATATAAAAATAATTATATACTATCAATATTTACTCGATTAATGTTGATGTATTTTTATCATTCAACTTTATTAATTATGATAAATTAAGCCAAACACTTAACAAGAGCTTATGAGCTCATGATATATAAGCCATAAACCGCTTACAACATAAGCATAAGCATAACCCAATACATAAGCTTAGCCAAATACCCCATTTGTATTTTATTTTCATGTCAACAATATAAAAAAATGCAAAAACAATCAATTCATAATTCTAGTTTACAATAGATTTATAGTTTTATTTGACATGCTATATTGAGATGTTTGAGAATCCTATCTTTATTAATTAACTTTTATATCAAACAATTATAATACCAACATAGTTTTCTTTTTTTTGGCAAAAATGTTGTATAGAAATGAATCACAAGAGATCCAAAAGATGATACAATTGAAGGATGCAAGAAGACATCCTAGAGAACAATGACTTGACAACAAACACAAAAGTTGTTACCTCCCACACATGAGATTAAGACTAAGGGTGGTGGCAACGGCTTCGGGGTGAGGAGCGGGTTGGCCTAGCCCGCGCGGCTACACCGCCGCCACCATCGAGGGATCGAGCGGGCTCATGTTGCAGCGGGTAAGAAGCTCGAATCGGGCTAAGCAAAAAAACGAACGTTTTTTATAAGAATAATAAATAATAGATGGTGAAGGATGGTGAGGGCTAGGGATACATGGTTGCCACTAAAAATCTATGGTGAAGGATGGTGAAGGATGGAGATGAGTTGGAAGAATGTTATTGGTGGATAGTGAGGGATGGTGAAGGATGGTGAGGGAGGGTTGCCACCACCCTAAATGCTAATTTGCTATCGATAAACTCTGAAACTACAAACTAAAAATAAGCATTTGAGGGCAGCTTGAAAATGGAGAAGTAAGGATGAAGACTATATAGCTAATGTGAATACTAACCAAGGTGAAATAACTCGACCACACACTTGTAATACCAACATAGTTTATAACTCAAATTTGTTGTCTTATCAAAACTTAACAACATCAATCACACCACTTTAACTTTTAATTAAACTTAAAACTTTCCAAATCATAATATGTTTTGTCGAACGAATATATAACTTAAATTAACACAAATTTCAAGCGTGGCGAAAATGAAATGACAAAAGGGTTTTGTTAGTTTAGGTAAAAGAAAAGGTTTTTGTTGTTTAAAGCAAAGAATAAAAGGACGAAAGTTATGACCCGATCGGGTTTATTTAACCGGGTCAACCTGGATCAACGTAAAACCGCCAGTTCAATCTGGTTCTCAAACCTACTCCCAACCTGGTCTCCTAACCAGTTTTTGGTTCGATTAGTTGAACCTGCCGGGTCAACTTTTAAAAACATTGCTAGTTGTTAAGTTCCTGATTTTGAACTTAGGATCTTACAATTTTACGATACTACAAAGCAAAAACGATCTGGATCCTATGTAGGATCTGTCAAGATCCCGATCTTGACCATATGATCTTAAAATCTAATACGATCCGATCTTACTTTTCTCGCATCACAAACTAGAAAACTAAAAAGTTATGGATCATATTGTATAGAATATAAAAAAACCATGTTAATCTTCTTAAATATTCCATATTCATAATTTAAAACAACATTTTCATGAAACATTTATATAATTTTGTGTTAATGATTTATAATAATTTATAGATTTGAATAATATTACAAAAAACTATAAAAAAAATTACATTGTAATAAGATCTTAGGATTTCGATTCGATCTTACGATTATGATTTTGCAAAAATAAAAAAACAATCATTAGTAAAATCCCGATCTTAAAACCTTAGTAAATAGCACTACAATTACCCTTTAAGAAAATAATATCCTCAAGTACATGATCTTTGGTATTTCTAACTTTATCTTACCAAGGAAATTCGGAAAAAAACAAAGAGAACACAAAATACGAAGTTGATTGAATGAAGATATTGCAATTACTCTCAAACTAATAATGACAAGTAGGGGATTTGATATGATTTAAAGCTATAAATAGCCAAGCAATATTACTCCTACATAAAAGTGGATATGAATCTGAATCTAGAGTTGTTGAAAATGGATTTACTAGGATCAGTTTTGGAATTAATACTACCTCATTGGAAAAGAAACAGGTTCAAATAAAATCTTTTGCTACAGGCAAGTAATCATCCAACTTGATACTCATTCTCATAAATACTTATGTGAGGCTGAGGCATAAGGAAAAGATGTTGACATCTCATTTCTTTCTTCTGTAACTCAAAATTATAACTTAACTAAAAATATCATCTTTCCATCATTAAAGTTCCCTTTTACCCAAATAATTATAGAACATCTTCGGTCCTTAACCAAAGGGGTAATACCCCAGCAGTATCTCCGAAGTCCTCATGTGATGGGTTTGGCCTGCCCACGCAGTTCGAATCTTGATGGGGCAAGGTTTTCTAAATTAAGTGTAGTGCCTTTGAATTTCTTAGTTGAGGGGTTTTCCTCCCGCAGTTCAGGCTCCGTCGGTCATTGGTCATAAGTCCATGATATCTGCCGATTGGATGTCGGCATGGGTGAGGTAAAGGCTGGCAGTCCGTTAAATGTTCAAAAAAAAATCTTGGTCCTCACTTAACCCATTAAAAAGCTATATAACTTGGTGATAATTTTGGCGCAATGACTTATAGCGATGTGATTTGTGGTGTCAAGTCATAGAGTCACGTTATAAGGCTATAATGCGCTTTATAATTGGATGTACCGAGTGCTTTGAGATATTGACTCTTACTCTCTATGTTTCAAAATAATTGTTCACCGACAAAAAAACACAGTTTAAAAAACATACCTATTACAGTTTTCTCTTTCTTACTTTTTGCTGAACGATAATTTTGCCCTTAACTAATAAATTCTTTACAGTTTGTATTGTTGACCTCAAATGATGGTAATATGGTAACACTATAACAAATTTGTCATTTCTACACGTTTTTTTCTACACATTTTATGAATCGTGAACTTTTTTTTAAAAAATATTCACACTTAAGAGTGTGAATAATTGTTTCAATATCCTCACACTTAAAAAGTGTGAAGAATTTCAAATTCACACTTAAAAGTCTAAATAATTATTTCAAAATTAAAATCATCACACTTAAACGCGTTAAGAGTTCTTTCAAAATCAAAATCATCACACTTAGGTGTGAAGAATTGTTTTAAAACCCCATACTAAAAGTGTAAAAAATATTCATAAATCTTCTCACATAAAAGTGGGAAAATTTGCCACCAATTGGTGCACATACATATTAGTGTAAACTTTTTGATTTTTCATACTTTAAAATATGTTAACATGTTCTAATAAGTGTCAGTATGTTACTTTTTTATAATAGTGTAAATTTGATTTAAATTTAATATTTATTTTTAAAAGTGGTTGATTAATTTGAAACGATCGGAAAAAAATGTGTATAAGGCTAGACACAATGGGATCGGTTGGGGGAGAGGTCAACCGAGAGAAAGCTTCGGTTGTGCCATTGTGGAGAGAAGGTCGTGCCCGGTCGGTAGTGCTCAAGATGCTAACCTAGTTCGAAGATCCAACCGAGCTAAATGCATGCAATTTTGATTATTCCAACCTATTTGACCGTTTGATATTAAAAAATATATATATATATAAAAAATAAATAAAAAATAAAAACTTTACCACTTTTACATCCTATAAATCTTGACTCAAGCAGACTTTTAAGCGACAATTTCAAACTGATTCAACTTCAAATTCACACTTCTCTTTACTTGAGATTATTATAAACGCAGGTCTCGCGTTCCGCTAAGATATGCAAGCGTCGTTCAAAATCAGCTATGTGACGATGAGACTCGAAAATACGCTATTATCGCGTCATCCAATTGTTTGAGCGAGGGAGGGCGGAGAAGTTCGAGATGAGAGAAAGCTACAAGAGTTGCAACGACATCAACACTGAGCGAAAGGTGTGATCGAAATTTACGAAGGAGGAAGCCGAGATGATTGAAATTATTGATGTTGTGGCGGTGTGTTCAAGGGTAACGAACAACATCAACAGCAAAGTCGATTGGGTATCGGGTGAGCAAGATGATGATGCGAGGAATCTCCGGTGAGCGAGGGCTTTGTCTCTCTCGGGATTATATACCTCCCTCGTATGATTACGAGAGCGAGGAGTATTCGGATTAGGATTTAAGATTTAGGATTTATGTATTATGTATTTCGTATCGTTTTATTTTAATATATTGTAATGTTTTTATTTATTTTTAATGAATTTTACATTTGTTGTTAAAATATTTGAATTAAAAAAAAAAAAAAAAAATCTCGGTCAGAATTGTGGCAAGTAGGTCGTCGTCGGTGGTCGGATAAAAAGGCGATGTAGCGAGGATGAGCTAAGTTCTTGCTGTATTCAGCTAATAGATTTCAGAGAGAAGGTATCTCATATTTGATTTGATTTATTATAGAGAGAAAAATAATAGAAATAAAAAGAGAATAATATGGGTACCCAATAATATGAGTCGATTCGTTTATGTGTGGGGACTGCATGCATCGAATCGATAGAAACAAAATGAAGATCACGAAATATTTGTGACTCTTGCATTTGATTTCCTATCTTTAATACTACTAATATTTTTCTCTTTCTACAACTATATTTATACACCTATATAGTGTTAATGCTCATATGTCACATTTACATCATTTCAAAATATATTCTTCTTTGAAAAACTAGTACTTGTCAATGGAGTGTTATGAAGATGATGTGCCTCATGTTCTTGCTGTTGATGATAACCTTGTTGATCGTAAACTTGTTGAAAGGTTGCTCAAAAGCTCTTCATGTAGAGGTAAAAAAAACACATACACATTTAAGGGTTATTTTGGTTTTAATTCATAGTTATTTAAATCATGCACAACTTACTTATATTTTCCCTACTCCCGGGTATATCCTGGGGTAGGGTAGGGGTAAGATCTGTCTACATTCTACCTCCCCATATCCTGCCCCGGCGGGATTGGGTTTGCTACTTTGCTGTTGTTGTTGATGTACAACTTACTTATATTTTGTTGTTGTTTTGTAATAGTGACTACAGCAGAAAATGGGATGAGAGCATTGGAGTATTTGGGGTTAAGAGATAATCATCAACAAAATGGTTTTAATGGCAAGGTAAGTACTAAACAATTTTATACATATATGTATAGATCCCATTTAGGCATTTACCTTTGTTATTTTGTTAATTATCAGTTTTTTATGCATGTTTTACAAAAATGGTTGTAAAAAGAAATGTAAACTTTTATGCTAAAGTAGAAATTGTTGCATACTTATTTACAGGGCACAAAGGTAAACATGATAATTACAGATTATTGCATGCCAGGAATGACGGGTTATGAGCTTCTTCAGAAAATCAAGGTGAATAATTTGTTTTTGTAAAAATACATTTTAATTTCTTCGAATGTATATATCATATGCATGTCTCGAGGATTCAGATTGGTTATACAAAAAGTAATGAATAGTAAACATATATAACTAAAAAGTCTTGTGTCTCAATCATATCTCATGTTGTGTGAGAATCTTCTCTACCAATTGTTTGCGGGTTCAATCCTGTTTAGTACATATGAGATTGTTTGTGATTGGATATTGTGAGATAATTAGTTGCCGTTTTAAAAAAAATAGCAAGCAAATATATTTTGGCTATTATTCGTTTAGACTTTAGACCATGACAAACATGGACGGAGCTAGGGGTTCCCGGGAACCCCCATGGATTTTTTTTCGATGTAGTGTTAGTTTTTGTAAAAAACACTGATTTTTCCTGAATGCATCTTAAATACACCCGGTCCTTTGAAATGTGTTTCCAGTATTACGGTTCAAAAGATTTTATTCATCCGATCATATTGGTCCTGACTCCGTTCCTGATGACAAAGCACAATCAAATGTTTTTCTAGATGAGCAAAATAATATATGTTTTGTTTATTTTACTAATGGAATTTCATTGGCAATTGTAAGCAGGAATCTTCATTTTTCAAGGAAGTTCCAGTTGTTATAATGTCATCAGAAAATATCCCAACTCGAATTAACGAGTAGGTTTTTCTTCTCTTGTGTAAGCTTAGTATTTTTTTTTTATTTCATGTTTTATATAGAATTTTAAATTTAACGTTCTTAAATTTGAATGTACCACAGATGCTTAGAAAAGGGGCAGAAACGTTCATGCTGAAACCACTGAAGTTAGCCGATGTGAAGAAGCTGAGACATCAACTTAAATCACGAAAATTGATCTGAGCGAAGATCGGGGTCACATATATCATGTGTTAGGGCTAGCATTTTTCCGTTTATGTTTGTTTGGGTTTTCATTTTGTATGAAGAATAGAAGTCTCTTTTGTTCGTTTTAGTATGGTTTTAAATTAATCGTTAGATGTTCACTAACCTGTTAACTTGTTTTCCTGACTCGGTGTAGCTATGTTGCAATTTTCTTTATGTTTCTTCGCTTTTGCAGCGTCAAGTGTTTGATATCCATATTTGATAGCACATTGTTCTCGCCAATTTTGAATTTTTGGGTAATAAATTGAGCATTACTACAAAATCATTCCTTTGATTTCAAAATTTCGGTATATCCAGAGTCATTAAAATGTGAATCACCACTAAAACTAAATATATGATGATATTCATTCACATGTAATACCATATTTGGCAAAAATTTAAATATCCTACAACCAAAATAAACGATCTCAACCATTTTTTTTTCTTTTTTTTTATTATTATTTTTTTTATAGCAAATCTCAAGTCTCAACCATGTTGTAACTACAATGTTCATACAATGCCACTTGGGCAGCTTACAGATATAGGTTTCGGCCCAAAACAAAATCTAACCAAAACCATCAACTATGTCAAACGTAAGTGACAAACAAAGATTTTATTTTTTATTTGTACTTTTTATTTATTTTTCTCTGATTTTATATTTCGGCATTCTGGTATTGTCCATGTATTATCCTTTTATGATAGCCGGAATCGTATGAGTAACCTCCGTAGGGATATGTTTTATGTACAAATAAACCTGTGCTATAAAAGTTTGGATTTCAAAATATCAAATCATTCTATTTCCATTCATAAATGGTTTGGTAATTTGGTTATCTGTTTTATTTTTAGGTCTTGGTCTCTCTTCAACACCAGTTTGGTTTTCGGTTTGAGCTGGTTTCTATATCGTTTTGAAGGTTTGCC